>OX578150.1:71618116-72115616 GCA_951213105.1 Amaurobius ferox
GTTAAAATGGAATGAGATTTTCGCTTTTGCAACAAATCCAGTTTCTGAAACCGTTTTCTAACTTAGTAATTATTGACTTATTAGGAAATTTAAAGCATGAGTATTACCTTGAAACTCCTTAATGACACTCTCAAAGGAATAGCTATAGAAATATTATTTGAAATTAAAAAAAGAAAAATCACTGAGGAAATGTTGTTTTCTATTGACTTTAATTATTGCCTGGCGTGTTAAAAACAGCAGACGATATTTCAAATATATTTTTGAGGGCATATTTGTGCCACATACAGTAACGAAAACAAATTAACAAATTCCATTATTTCAATTTCTTTATCTCAATTTCATATTTCAATGTTATCTCTTTCACTATTTTGCATGAATGCATGCCAGAAAGCAATTTGTACAATTGTTATTACGGGAAAGTCCTGATTATTAGAGCTGGGCGACATATTTGAGGGAAATGTCGCCAACTTGGTGGCAACCAACCATTGGTATAAAGGGGGGGGGGGGGCGAATATCGTGTAGAAAGTCGAATACTTGAATTTGCCCAAAAATCTTTAGTTACGGTTACAGAAAGCTAATAGTAATTTAAATTTTGCAGATTCGTATTTCGACTTTATATCACTAGTTATGCAGAGTAAGACTGGCCGTAGACACCACTTTAGTGTGTGAGAGGGGGGGGGGGGGGGCAAGAGGGGTTGTGGTTTACATATTTTTTTATGAGGAAGGGGAAGATATGAAATATTCCTAAGAAGAGGATATCAAAAAAATCAAAAAAGGAGAAGGGGGTCCATGATAAACATTTGTAGGGCTCCCCCTCCCCCACAATTTGTATGGACGGCCCTGTACTGAGACAATATGTACCTTAGTGTCGCGATTGCAACCCTGTGATATTTCTGTACTGCTGGGATCCTCAAGAACAATACTACTGCAAATAGTTGCGCATGATTTCGTTTTACAAAATCTATGGGAAAACTGATAATTTTCAAGGAGTGTGAGGGAGGTATCACACCCCTATTTAGCGCCGGCCACTCAAACGGCTATTGAAAACCCTTGAGTCAGTCGAGTGGTCAGGGTCTTCCACCCCTACCTAGCGACACTGATACAAGCAGACCTAACTGTGTGGAATATGAATGTATGAGGAAGTCGAGTGGAGACTCGTATTCCAGATATTTTTCAGTGTATATAAAAGGGAATTGAAAATGGAATAGTATTCTTTTTTAATACATTAATGACTTATTTCCCCCCCCCCCCCCCCCAAAGTTCTAAAATCTGTCAAATTGCGTATATTCTGTGGGGGAAGACAAAAATTCAATTAGTATAGAGTTCCATTTCGGGTGAACCAAAATTGCTAAGGAATTGGAGACTATTACGTGGAAGTTTTTTAATTTTGAGATGGATCCCCCTCCCCTTTTTTATGACCCCGCTACCTGTAATTGATTTTTGCCTCATCTTCGAGTTATTTCCCTGTCTGATAATGCAGTCGGGATTCTCGATTCAAAAAGAGATTTTATGGATTTTTGCAGAGTATCCTTGATTGGCTGCTGTAGACAGTTGAAAAATCTGATTGTGGACGACACACCTTTTTACATAAACTCAAAATAGAGTTAGTTCCAGACGGTGAAGGCAAAATTACTATAAACATTATTATATGCTATGTATGGAGGGGAAATAAAGACAACACTTTCGAAAATATCGTCTGTTCTTAAAAACTGAAATAGATAAAATTTTTGGAAAATATTGTCTGCTCTTAAGAACTGAAATAGATAAAACTTTCGAAAATATCGTCTGTTCTTAGAAACTGAAATAGATGAAACTTTCGAAAGTATCGTCTGTTCTTAGAAACTGAAATAGATGAAGCTTTCGAAAATATCGTCTGTTCTTAGAAACTGAAATAGATGAAACTTTCGAAAATATCGTCTGTTCTTAGAAACTGAAATAGATAAAACTTTCGAAAATATCGTCTGTTCTCGAATACTATATATTAATAAAAAGTAGCCACCGCTGATTGACAAATTTTGAGTTTCGCAAAAAATATAGCATGCAGAAATATGAAATTTTTTACTTCTGTAGAAAAAAGTTAGGGGAGTACGCTGGAATAAAAAGTTGTTAGATTTAAACTTTTGTTTAAGAAATATTTAATGCCAAAGACAAAATATTAGAACTGCAAGTTCGCGTCCTGAACTGACTAACAATAGCAAAACCACGAATTTTTGCAGGCATGTACTTACATTGTTGGATTTTTGCAAGATGAAACCCTTTTAAATTTCGATGTCGCGTTCTAAGTGTTTATGTACTTCTGAAGTGAAAAACTTTCTTCTATATGGGCGCGTCCCCCGAGTTCCTCAGTTTCGTACTGTAAAAACTATAGCATAAAAAATTAGAAATTTGTACAATTGTAGAGAGAGAGGGAGGTAGGGAAAAATTGTGGTAGGGGAACACTAGAATCTATTTTTAAGTAGTTTGTAGGTCCCCCCCCCCCCTTCAATGTTACAATTAAATTTTTGAAAAATCGCTATCCTTGGTTCAAATTATTACAATTATAGCGTGTTATCCTTATTTTTAAAGGGCTTGATAGAATTTTTCGATTGATACTATACTTAACAAAGTACCCCTTGGGGGGTAACTTGATTTTTTGTTAATAAAATCGGATATAAAGTTTCGTAAAAATCCATTAATATTTGAGGCCACAAGAAATCGACCACAGAGAGACAGACGGACATCGCTTCAAAAATAGTCAAAGCGTGTTCAGGAGGTCGTAAAACATATTTTAGAATCTGTAGAGATCAGAAATGGCGCGATGCCGCCAAATCTGGGATGGCAACCCTAGCTGAGAAGAAAGGATATAATTAATGAGACGTTCGTTCTAAGGGAGAACGAACGGGTTGGAACTTTGAAGTCTGGAGGCGTACTAAGCGTCCCTGCCAGTACTATTTTATATTTTTGGGTAATGTTAAGTATAGATTAATTTTGAACTCCTGACTTAATGAGTGTTATCTTGTAAATAGATGTAGCTTTTTTTTTGTGCGAATCGATAAGTCTTATTTTACTGCAAATGGACAGAAAACACGAGCCACTACAGCATCAAAATCTCGAATTCGGAAATTTTCGTGGAGACAGTACTTTCTCTATTCTGTATTACTACATAGTATGGAGAAGTAAATATTCGAAAAAGTACCAACGAATCAACCACTAAAAATGAATTGGTGTGGTTACGTGGAGGGGTTAAAGATCCTTCGGTGGGATATCTAGACATGAAAGTACTGCTTCGGTTCTACGAAAACTTTGCGCAAACCAATTTTAAGATTTCACTTATTTTTGAGAAATTTTTTGGAAGGATGCTTTTGTTTTCTTGTACTTTGCGGGGAGTTTTTTCCCCCATGAAGTGCAGTTTTGTGATATAGATACTAATGTTAACTAACCCTAGATCCATTAAGGGAGCGTTGACCAGGATGAGGAATGGCCATACTAAGGATATTAAGTTTGAACGAAGAGACAGGGATTCCCCTTCATGTACCTATTCTTCCTTCTGGGCTACCTCTCTCTCATCTTCTCGACTACATGGCATCCCCTTTAAATCTTCTAGTAGAAGACCAGGACAGGGTACCGTCATTGCTTTATGGGCGGCGTGATCTTTTGGACATGACCTAGCATTTTCTAGGTCAAGGAGCTTAGCAAAAATAACATGTGAACCAATTCTTAGAACGCGTATTTCTGTTATTAACATTTTCTTGATTGTCATTTAGGTGTCAATTTCTTTATTTAGTTGCCATTCATAGTTTTAGTATTTCATATGTAATTTGTATTTGAGTATTTTTTAAATGCATTTTCTTTATTTTGCAGGTATGTTATCGTTTATTTCAATGACTTTTGTTATTCAAGGGTAAGTTTTCCTTTTGAAATTACATTATGACTAGTATTTATGCCTGTCATGGCAGGAGAATCGACATTCTTGAAACGTTAAGTTGCTTTTATTTAATTGGTTTTATTTTGTTTAATGATGTATGGCACTTATCGTCGAAAATAGTCGTCATAATTGAAAATTGGCTCAGGTTCTGTCCAGCAGTTGGTATTACAAGTGTGCAAAGATTCAGTTTTCTAGGTCCGGGGCTTCTTGAGCGTTTGAAAATACTTTTTGGCCCGTCATATATTTCCCGCCTCTGGTGGAGGAAATTCGAAAATTCGGGTCAGTTAGGTTTTGTCGCATTGTGATACCATAAGTGTTGAAACCCCAGACCACACGACAGACTCGAAGGCTTACTGTTGCTAAGTGTGTGGCCGGGAACTAATGCCATAAGTGTTGAAGACCCAGACCACACCACGACCAACCCTAGGGTTAACGGTAGCAATATGTGTGGCCGGAATGCCATAAGTGTCGAAAACCCAGGACGACCGGCTCGTCCGAAGACATGAGCAGCAAATTGGGCGTCCGGAGAATGCCATAAGTGTGGAAAACCCAGGCCGTCCGACTCATCCAGAGGACTTGAGCAACTATTTGGACGACCGGAAATGCCATAAGTGTTGTTGTTGTTGAAACCCAGACCGTCCGACCTACCAGAAAGGTGTAAGGTAACTGTTTGGACGGCCGGGAAGAGCCACCCAAATAAGTGTTGAAGACCCAGACCGACCGACTCGTCAACAAGGACATGAGCAGCTATTTGGTCGGCCGGACCCAAATAAGTGTTGTTGAAACCCAGACCGTCCGACTTACCAGAAAGGTGTAAGGTAACTGTTTGGACGGTCGACCCAAATAAGTGTTGTTGTTGTTGTTGAAACCCAGACCGTCCGACCTACCAGAAAGGTGTAAGGTAACAGTTTGGACGGTCGGGAAGTGCCACCCAATTTAGACCGGAACCCAGTGGGGGAGGCGTCCCTAGGTTTTCTGGGATGTTCTTCCTTGATAACTGATGTGGATTCAGCATGAAATTCTAGAGGAGATTGGGTGGTTTAATAAAGATTTCCATTTCCGCCCTTTTTTTCCACTTCTGATTTAAAAAAAAGTTCTAGAAACATATATTTCTCAAGATTGGCTGTAGACAGAGCTTAGATAGTGCTGATATGAATTCGGCATAAAATGTTGAGGGTGGGGTGTTACTAAGGATTTTCACTTCTAGTTAAAAAAAAAAAAAAATCCTTGAAACACCTATTTCTCAGGATTAGATAGAGCGTAGAGGATGACTGATATGGATTCAGTATAGAATTCCAGAGGATGCGGGGATTCACTAAGGATTTCCACGTCCGATTTTGGATATGTCGCTTTCAGTTTTTCTGTAAATTCGTGCGACTATACCAAATAAGGATGCAAAATAAATAAAATGAAATACAAATGCTTAATATTGAAGTGCATACATCAACTGCCGAAATATAAAGGCACTTTCATGAATTTCTTGTTCTTAAATAGAATGATGAAAATCAAACTATTGAACCAGCATTTTTCTCTACTTGACGTTGTTCCATACTTCAATTTACAGCAACCTTATATTGATTATTCTTGGCTCAGTATACATAGAAGTCGACTTGAAAAATTATGGTGTGTGGGTGGGATTTTAAATCGAATGACCCATGCATTTTTCAAAGGATTAAGTCTAATTTAAAATAAGATAATAAGGCGCAATAAGACGTCTGAGATGCTAAAATGAAGCTGTTATAGTTAAGTATAAAAATATATTTTTTTTTCTCTAGATACTTATTTATTTCATTTATTTTGCTTTTGTAGGCGCAATAGTACTATGTACAATATATAGATACTGTGAATTTCCAACTCTATCTTAAAAGTAACCAAAAAAAAATGGTGTCTCGAAGTCACAATAAAAATATTGGGGGTTTAAAGTGTCTCGAAGTCACAGCAAAATTATTGGGGGTCCAAAAAATGTCTCGAAGTCGCAATAAAATTATTGGGGGTCCAAAAAATGTCTCGAAGTCGCAACAAAATTATTGGGAGTCCAAAAGGTGTCTCGAAATCGCAACAAAATTATTGGGGGTTTAAAAAGCGTCTCGAAGTCACAACAAAGTTATTGGGGATTCAAAAAGTGTCTCGAGGTCGCAAAAAAATTATTGGGTGTTCAAAAAGTGTCTCGAAGTCACAACAAAGTTATTGGGGGGTCCAAAAAGTGTTTCGTTGGGGGTTTAAAAAGTGTCTCTAAGTCGCAACAAAATTATTGGGAGTCCAAAAGGTGTCTCGAAATCGCAACAAAATTATTGGGGGTTTAAAAAGCGTCTCGAAGTCACAACAAAGTTATTGGGGATTCAAAAAGTGTCTCGAGGTCGCAAAAAAATTATTGGGTGTTCAAAAAGTGTCTCGAAGTCACAACAAAGTTATTGGGGGGTCCAAAAAGTGTTTCGTTGGGGGTTTAAAAAGTGTCTCGAAGTCGCAACAAAATTATTGGGAGTTCAAAACGTGTCTCGAAGTCACAACAAAATTATTGGGGATTCAAAAAGTGTCTCGAGGTCGCAACAAAATTATTGGGTGTTCAAAAAGTGTCTCGAAGTCACAACAAAGTTATTGGGGGGTCCAAAAAGTGTTTCGTTGGGGGTTTAAAAAGTGTCTCGAAGTCGCAACAAAATTATTGGGAGTTCAAAACGTGTCTCGAAGTCACAACAAAATTATTGGGGATTCAAAAAGTGTCTCGAGGTCGCAACAAAATTATTGGGTGTTCAAAAAGTGTCTCGAAGTCACAACAAAATTATTGGGGGTTCAAAAAGTGTCTCGAAGTCACAACAAAATTATTGGGGATTCAAAAAGTGTCTCGAGGTCGCAGCAAAATTATTGGGTGTTCAAAAAGTGTCTCGAAGTCACAACAAAGTTATTGGGGGGTCCAAAAAGTGTTTCGTTGGGGGTTTAAAAAGTGTCTCTAAGTCGCAACAAAATTATTCGGAGTTCAAAACGTGTCTCGAAGTCGCAACAAAATTATTGGGGGTTCAAAAAGTGTCTCGAAGTCACAACAAAATTATTGGGGATTCAAAAAGTGTCTCGAGGTCGCAACAAAATTATTGGGGGTTCAAAAAGTGTCTCGAAGTCACAACAAAATTATTGGGGATTCAAAAAGTGTCTCGAGGTCGCAGCAAAATTATTGGGTGTTCAAAAAGTGTCTCGAAGTCACAACAAAGTTATTGGGGGGTCCAAAAAGTGTTTCGTTGGGGGTTTAAAAAGTGTCTCGAAGTCGCAACAAAATTATTCGGAGTTCAAAACGTGTCTCGAAGTCACAACAAAATTATTGGGGGGTCCAAAAAGTGTTTCGTTGGGGGTTTAAAAAGTGTCTCGAAGTCGCAACAAAATTATTCGGAGTTCAAAACGTGTCTCGAAGTCGCAACAAAATTATTGGGGGTTCAAAAAGTGTCTCGAAGTCACAACAAAATTATTGGGGATTCAAAAAGTGTCTCGAGGTCGCAGCAAAATTATTGGGTGTTCAAAAAGTGTCTCGAAGTCACAACAAAGTTATTGGGGGGTCCAAAAAGTGTTTCGTTGGGGGTTTAAAAAGTGTCTCTAAGTCGCAACAAAATTATTCGGAGTTCAAAACGTGTCTCGAAGTCGCAACAAAATTATTGGGGGTTCAAAAAGTGTCTCGAAGTCACAACAAAATTATTGGGGATTCAAAAAGTGTCTCGAGGTCGCAGCAAAATTATTGGGTGTTCAAAAAGTGTCTCGAAGTCACAACAAAGTTATTGGGGGGTCCAAAAAGTGTTTCGTTGGGGGTTTAAAAAGTGTCTCTAAGTCGCAACAAAATTATTCGGAGTTCAAAACGTGTCTCGAAGTCGCAACAAAATTATTGGGGGTTCAAAAAGTGTCTCGAAGTCACAACAAAATTATTGGGGATTCAAAAAGTGTCTCGAGGTCGCAGCAAAATTATTGGGTGTTCAAAAAGTGTCTCGAAGTCACAACAAAGTTATTGGGGGGTCCAAAAAGTGTTTCGTTGGGGGTTTAAAAAGTGTCTCGAAGTCGCAACAAAATTATTGGGAGTTCAAAACGTGTCTCGAAGTCACAACAAAATTATTGGGGATTCAAAAAGTGTCTCGAGGTCGCAACAAAATTATTGGGTGTTCAAAAAGTGTCTCGAAGTCACAACAAAATTATTGGGGGTTCAAAAAGTGTCTCGAAGTCACAACAAAATTATTGGGGATTCAAAAAGTGTCTCGAGGTCGCAACAAAATTATTGGGTGTTCAAAAAGTGTCTCGAAGTCACAACAAAGTTATTGGGGGGTCCAAAAAGTGTTTCGTTGGGGGTTTAAAAAGTGTCTCTAAGTCGCAACAAAATTATTGGGGGTTCAAAAAGTGTCTCGAAGTCACAACAAAATTATTGGGGATTCAAAAAGTGTCTCGAGGTCGCAGCAAAATTATTGGGTGTTCAAAAAGTGTCTCGAAGTCACAACAAAGTTATTGGGGGGTCCAAAAAGTGTTTCGTTGGGGGTTTAAAAAGTGTCTCTAAGTCGCAACAAAATTATTCGGAGTTCAAAACGTGTCTCGAAGTCGCAACAAAATTATTGGGGGTTCAAAAAGTGTCTCGAAGTCACAACAAAATTATTGGGGATTCAAAAAGTGTCTCGAGGTCGCAACAAAATTATTGGGTGTTCAAAAAGTGTCTCGAAGTCACAACAAAGTTATTGGGGGGTCCAAAAAGTGTTTCGTTGGGGGTTTAAAAAGTGTCTCTAAGTCGCAACAAAATTATTGGGGGTTCAAAAAGTGTCTCGAAGTCACAACAAAATTATTGGGGATTCAAAAAGTGTCTCGAGGTCGCAGCAAAATTATTGGGTGTTCAAAAAGTGTCTCGAAGTCACAACAAAGTTATTGGGGGGTCCAAAAAGTGTTTCGTTGGGGGTTTAAAAAGTGTCTCGAAGTCGCAACAAAATTATTCGGAGTTCAAAACGTGTCTCGAAGTCACAACAAAGTTATTGGGGGGTCCAAAAAGTGTTTCGTTGGGGGTTTAAAAAGTGTCTCTAAGTCGCAACAAAATTATTCGGAGTTCAAAACGTGTCTCGAAGTCGCAACAAAATTATTGGGGGTTCAAAAAGTGTCTCGAAGTCACAACAAAATTATTGGGGATTCAAAAAGTGTCTCGAGGTCGCAGCAAAATTATTGGGTGTTCAAAAAGTGTCTCGAAGTCACAACAAAGTTATTGGGGGGTCCAAAAAGTGTTTCGTTGGGGGTTTAAAAAGTGTCTCGAAGTCGCAACAAAATTATTCGGAGTTCAAAACGTGTCTCGAAGTCACAACAAAGTTATTGGGGGGTCCAAAAAGTGTTTCGTTGGGGGTTTAAAAAGTGTCTCTAAGTCGCAACAAAATTATTCGGAGTTCAAAACGTGTCTCGAAGTCGCAACAAAATTATTGGGGGTTCAAAAAGTGTCTCGAAGTCACAACAAAATTATTGGGGATTCAAAAAGTGTCTCGAGGTCGCAGCAAAATTATTGGGTGTTCAAAAAGTGTCTCGAAGTCACAACAAAGTTATTGGGGGGTCCAAAAAGTGTTTCGTTGGGGGTTTAAAAAGTGTAAGTCGCAACAAAATTATTGGGGGTTCAAAAAGTGTCTCGAAGTCACAACAAAATTATTGGGGATTCAAAAAGTGTCTCGAGGTCGCAGCAAAATTATTGGGTGTTCAAAAAGTGTCTCGAAGTCACAACAAAGTTATTGGGGGGTCCAAAAAGTGTTTCGTTGGGGGTTTAAAAAGTGTCTCTAAGTCGCAACAAAATTATTCGGAGTTCAAAACGTGTCTCGAAGTCGCAACAAAATTATTGGGGGTTCAAAAAGTGTCTCGAAGTCACAACAAAATTATTGGGGATTCAAAAAGTGTCTCGAGGTCGCAACAAAATTATTGGGGGTTCAAAAAGTGTCTCGAAGTCACAACAAAATTATTGGGGATTCAAAAAGTGTCTCGAGGTCGCAACAAAATTATTGGGTGTTCAAAAAGTGTCTCGAAGTCACAACAAAGTTATTGGGGGGTCCAAAAAGTGTTTCGTTGGGGGTTTAAAAAGTGTCTCTAAGTCGCAACAAAATTATTGGGGGTTCAAAAAGTGTCTCGAAGTCACAACAAAATTATTGGGGATTCAAAAAGTGTCTCGAGGTCGCAGCAAAATTATTGGGTGTTCAAAAAGTGTCTCGAAGTCACAACAAAGTTATTGGGGGGTCCAAAAAGTGTTTCGTTGGGGGTTTAAAAAGTGTCTCTAAGTCGCAACAAAATTATTGGGAGTTCAAAACGTGTCTCGAAGTCGCAACAAAATTATTGGGGGTTAAAAAAGTGTCTCGAAGTCTCAACAAAATTATTGGGGGTCACAAAAAGTGTCACGAAGTCGCAAAAAAATTATTGGGGATTCAAAAAGTGTCTCGAAGTCGCAACAAAATTATTAGGATTCGAAAAGTGTCTCAAAGTCTCAACAAATTTATTGGGGGTTTAAAAAGTGTCTCGAAATTTAACCCTGGAAATTGATTTTTTTTTTTCTCTTAAAGATCACAACTCAAATGATTTTCAGAATCATTTGTTATCGAAATCTCATCTAATTAATATTTGCAGCTATTAAAATTTAAAGTATTGCAGAGAAAACATTTCTTTTCAAAGCGACTCCAAACTTAAGACTGTGCAGTGCAAACAACTCATAAAAATGCAGAAGACTAATAATGTGCCCGGATTTAATATATTTAAAATAGGGGCATTGTTTGCAGAGACAATTGAGTATTTGAACTACTTTAAAAGCTTCAAGATTATCGAGATATATATTTGCAATTAAAATGAATATTACTTGCTGAAATAGAAATTTCAGTGGATGACTTTGTACACACTCCTCAGACTTAGTAGGTTTTATTGCATAGGATTTACATGACAATAAAAATGAAGTGTACAATGATTGTAATTTATAATGCATACTTATGTTGAAAAGCAGCTAGAATGTGAAATCAATTAGTATGGAAACACGCCAATTTAGCAATTTTTTTTTGTGTGCTAATATTAAAGACCTTTTTTTACCAAACAACTTAGTTGTCTTTTCTTGCCAATATTAAAGATCTTTTTTACCACACAACTTGGTTGTCTTTACTATATCGTAAGAAGGTGCTAATATTAAAGACCTTTTTTACCAAACAACTTGGTTATTTTTACTATATCGTAATATGGTGCAAATATTCGAGACCTTTTTTATCAAGCAACTTGGTTGCCTTTATCGTAAAATGGTGCTAATATAAAATACCTTATTTTACCAAACAGCTTGGTTGTCTTCACTATATCGTTTTTAACACTTTACAACAAAGTTGAAAAGTTTTTATGACTTTGTTCATTCATTCTGTCTGTCTGTCTGTCCGTTAGCACGATAACTGCTGTAAAAATGACTTAATCAAAATGAAATTTTAGTATGTTGTTCAGACGGTCTGTAGGACTTATGGGAATATAAATGAATAATATCCCCCAATTAGTTTTGGATTGAACCCGGGTTGAAAAAATAAAATACATTGAGCCCTATGGGACCTAATTTTTCAAACATTTTTTAAGCGGATTTAAAATTCACAAATTGCTTCGAAAATTTTAGGTAATATTCAAATTGTTCCAAAATATATATAAAAAAAAAAGTCAGCTAAATATATTCAGTAGTTCTTTAAATAAAAATTAAAATAATTACACCTCTTATATGAAACGATCACGTGACCACGATATGAAAAAATCACATGACCCACTTCAAAATGATATATGGCATCCATCTTGTTTCAAAATCGTGATTTTTTAAGTTCTTTTTAATTCATATTGAGTGTTGTATCCATCCTAAAACTACTTCATTTTTGCTTAAATTCTGTGCATCTACATACTGAAACAACGCAAATACAATATATTTGAGTTTAATTAAATGATTATCCAAATTTGATTATTTCTACAACGAAGCCTATTTTTCACTTATGTGAAATGTAAACAGCAAAATATGTAGAATGAGTTGTATTAGAATTGCTGTGTTTCTTTAACACAAAATAATTTAGCCCATGGAGTCTGCATGGCTGATATGAATGAAATATTAATTGATTTTATAAAGAGAAGGACGATTTTTTCGATGAAGTTTTAAGCATAGAGTTTAATTACTTGTAGCTCCATGGTCTTAATTTTTAAATAAAATAAATTATTATAGTATTGTGATGAATGAAATGAATGGGAGAAAGTTATGAATGAAATGCTGTTTTTATAGAGATCCATGCGTGTTATTTTTTCTATGACGTCATTTGAATTCATTTCAGTTGTTTTCGATAAAGTTTTCAAATATAATAAATTATGATAGTTTTAGGATAGTTATGATAGTTTTAAAAATATTACCGTGGAATGTATCGCATGTTAGAGATATTTAAACCAGACAATTTATATTTCAATGCCGTTATTTGAATGAAGTTCATTTTTTTCAATGAAGGTTTAAGTTTTCAAATATAATAAATTAATGTAGTATTGTGATAAGTTTTAAAATATTACCGAGGAATGTATTGCATTTTAGACTTTTTTAAATAAAATTGCATTGAAGTTGTAAAGTGTTTCATAATCAATGCTTTAAGCATGATTGATCTTTCTTGTTAAGTTTATAATATGATATTTTATAATAAATAAGTATAGGATAAAGAGACAACAAAGACCAGAATAATGGTGCATAAAGACGAATTTGGAGAAATTTTAAACTAGGTTTGCCAAGGATATTCGAAAATAAAAATTATACCGTTGAGATATATATATGTAAGTAGCAGGAAGCAGTAAAAATGTTTTTGCATATATTTTAAAATATAAACCACTAGCATGAATACTTTAGCACTCTTTGTACACTGCGCAAGTATAATGTCTTCTACTTTAGTGCCTTAATACTCTTTGTCCTTTGCACAGGTATAATACGCCCGAAATAAGCATGCGTGACGTATGCAATCGTGATAAATGGCCTTGGTTTGCTTAAGAAGCTAAAAAGTATAGTCTTTAAAGCTAAGCTCTAGCATAATTAGAATCCGAGATATGATGAAATTGTTAAAAGGACAATAGATTAATGATTTATATGTGTTTGAAATTTTAATGTATATTCATTGCAACAGTAATGTTACATTTTAATACGGAGTGTTATCACATCAAAATAATTACGAAAACCAGAATGGTTGTTTATGTAAGCATATGCGTGTAAAGGCGCCTTAAGACTTTTAGCAATGAAAGTTGTGATGGCCCTACTCACCGGTGTGTAAATCTGTATTAATGAAATATTGACTTATAATTTTAGCATGTTAATGCGATTTAAAAATTGATGTTTTACAGTATTATATTAAGTAATTAAATTAAGCAGTTACGTTTTCTGGTACTTCTTTATTATAGCGGCCCCGCAATTACGATGACGCCAAGGTCGCAGTTACCAATACGAAATCGAGAACATTAACGAAAAAGCAATATGACGATAATATAAACACGTGCTGTTTCTTTAGGACTGCAAACGTTTGACGAGATTTTACAACTTATCTTGGCGATACATCTCTGTCGCTTGGCGATTCATCCTCTGGGGCTGCTATATAATAAGGAAATACCAGTTTTTTTTTTTTTTTTGTGTGTGTGTGTGTGTGTGTGAAGGACTAAAAAGTACAAAATAGTGCATATTTTGAACTACAAAACTAAATTTGATATACTTAATAAAAATGTACATTTTATAGCACTGTAAATCTCTCATTCGATCGTCGGCGCCCCTTTTCAGAGATCTGGGCAACGCATATATATTTAGTTTCTCATAAAAATCTTCAAGTAAAAAACATTGCTAGTTTTGAAGATATGCATAAAAGAAAAAAAAATAGTGACACGGACATTTGAAAGACAATTATTAATTTGTTTTATTATTTTGTTCTTAGTATTTTTTGACGCGATTGGTATTAGCCTGGTCAAAAATGTTACCAGCATAATATGGAAGACATGGTTATTATATCTATATGTAAGAGGCCCTCCTATTCTTTTTATACCTTAGACGCTCTTCTACTCTGGCTAACTAGCAGAGGTTACCACATTTGGCCTTTTTACGCCATAAATAGGAGTTTAATAGAAAAGCCTAATAATAGAATTCATAATTTTATGAACTTATGAGTATTTTGAGATCCCTAAGAGATCTTTAAATGCTTTTTTTTTTGTTTATATCGGCAACATTACATCAACGCTACTCGATGCAAAGGGAATCAATTTACTTTTGGAAATTTCCAACCAGAATTTCTCACACACCAATATTTTTTTAGGCGAGATTTTTTAAAAAAGAAAATAATAATAATGGGCGATTCTTGTGCTCCATCGTTAACATTGATACTGCGTGTGCACTTGCAAAACAATTTTACCCCCCCCCCCCCTCCCCAAACTTTGATTATTTCGCCTATTGTATTTCGCACTTCACATGTTTAAATCATGATTTATAATAAACAATTTCCGCTATCTTTGTTTTCGCATTAAAACTTTAGTGTACTTTAAATTATCTATTTTTAAATTTTTATTTTATTCAATTTTAATTAATTTCTGGTATGAAAACATTTTTTTTTTAAATTGAAAACTGAACAAGCATTGGAAAAATTTCAATATGCGTCTCTGCTCAAATTATTTTTCGTATTTTTTTTTTTTTCTAATCCACTTTTCCCATTTCCAAGTTAAAGATCTCAATAAATTCCAACGGTTATGACGGAAATAATGATTAACAAAAAAATCTTTTTTGAATGTTACTTTTTACTTCCGCGCCTAAATATTTGTTTAAACTTCTGCGCTTAATTCTTTGTTTCCAGATCGAAAGTGTTTTAATTACTTCCAGCGATTAAAATTTTTTTTTGTAATTTTATTTCAAAATACTTTCTTCCTAGCATCTTAAATTTGATGTTGATTGCTTGGTGCTTAAATAAATATTACAAATGCTTAAATCCCTCTCTTATTATTTTTTTTTAATGTTTCGTTCATTACCACGCATCTTATTGGAACTTATTTTCGCGTTTGTAATTATTTTTTTTTACTTAAAATATATGGTTTTGAACCTTTTTTCAGCCACACTGTAGCATCTGCTGAAAGCTAAATGTTCGAGGCCGTTAAATGCTTTAAATTTCTTTTGTGCTATCAAATATGTATTTAACTACTTGACTTTTAAATGGATCCTTGGTGGGTTTTTTTTTTTCCCAAAGAATTAAATTGTTTCTTTTCTGCAATTCAGTGATGTGTGTTCCTACACACTCACTTGCATGCGTCTGAGGAAAATGGGGGGTTGGGGGTAGTAGGGGGTAGGAAGATAACTGAAAACCTTTGTTGTGACAGTCAAGTAAAAGAAATAAGAATGAACAGAAAATTGCAAGGCGTCGACAAGCAGCACCAGGGGGCATACAGGTGCTTGAAAATTGGGAAAGTACTTGAATTTTAGAAGACCATTTTCAAGGCCTACAAAGTACTTGAAAATGCCAATTTTCATGGCTAAAGTCCTTGAAAATACTTGAAAAAGGCAGGGATGAAAATGTTCCATCGATCCGTGATTGTCAAGTATAGTATGGTATCAATCGAAAATATTTTGTTAAGCCCTTTAAAGTGAAGGGTAACGATACCGGTTTTTCAAAATTTTACTTGTAAAATTTGGAAGAAAAGAAATAACTCATAAACTAATTAAAAAATGTTTATGGTATTAGAAAGTAGATTTGAGCCACACTGCAGTTATATTAAAATGGGTCTTACCATAATCACTATAGATGCTGACCTCTCTTACTAGCTTCAAATCTACCATTACATCATTAGCAAATCTTTGGTCTTGCCCATCTAAGGCTATACTCGCCAAGGGCGTTAAAAATATTCTGGAAATACAGTGATCTTTCGTTAAAACAGACAGTCAAGGTCCAACATTTATTGTACGTATTAGGGAGAGTCCATTGTAGCAGGAGTTCATGAATATGACGTAAAATAATAATGAAATAGTACACTACTCACAACTGAAATCGCAACACCACGAAGATATTGATGTATCCTTATGAAATTTACAGAATATAATTGTAACATGGAGATGTTGAAGACCCAGATCGTCCGACTCATCCTAGGATATAGAGCAGCTATTTAGACGGCCGGGAAGGGTAACATGGAGATGTGCACAAAAAATCATACTTAGAAAATGAAATCATGGAACTTTATTGACATTAGATCAATATGGAATAGGCTCACCGTGAGCGGCTATGCAGGATTGAATACGACGAGGCATCCCGTCAATGAGATGGTCAATGATGTGCGGGGGGACGGCATTCCACACAGCATGCGATTGGGCTTGTAACTGAACATGGTTTGCTGGAATTGGGAGTTCTCTTAATCGGCGACCCATGATCTCCCAAATATGCTCAATTGGCAACAAATCCGGATAATATGCTGGCCAAGGCAGGGTATTAAAACCTTGTAGATTATTCATAGTTACCCGTGCAGTATGTGGCCTGGCATTATCCTGTTGAAAAAGCAGTCCAGGCCTGATTGACAGATAGGGCTGTACCACAGGTCTCACAATGGCATAGACGTATTGTTGTGCTGTTATAATGTCAGAAACGTGGACCAAAGGTGTTCATCCGCCAAATGTTATGCCACTCCAAACCAGGGTGCCACTTAGGGGGGGGGGTGCTGTGTGGCGACTGATGGAAAAACTTCCTGGTGGCGTTGTTGAAAGCTCCGCCATACGCGAGTACGGCCATCTGGCATGCCAAAAGAGAATCGTGATTCATCCGTGAACAGAATGTTTCGCCATTCTATCGACCAATTGCGTCTCATTTGACACCACTGGAGGCGACGTAACCGGTGAAGACGTTGAAACGGTAGGTGTCGAAAAAGTCGCCTACGTCGGAGTCCTGCATTATGCAAATGGTTTCGAATTGTTTGCGTCGAAACCACGTTACCTGTAGTGTGGGATAAATGTCTTTGTAGCACGGTTGTTGTGGTAAATGGCTCCCGAGCAACGCTTCTCAGAAGCATACGATCTTCACGTAGTGTGGTATACCTGGAAACTTCACTAGCTGATCTTTATGTCGTTTTGTTGTCTTTCACGAACCGTAAGACACGCCGTTGAACTGTGATCACATCACGACCCAATAGTTAAGCAATCTTTCGAAGGCTCATTACACCCTCACCTAAAACAATGATTTGTTGTCGTTCCGTTGACGACAACTGAACGTATGCGGTACGTCGACGTACTCTTGGCATACTGTGATGATTTTTACAACCTGAAACCAATAACGTTACAATTAAGCTATGATATCGCTCCTCCTTGACCTGACGATTTTATGCTGCTCGGCAAGGTGTTGCGTCATTATGCGTAACGAAACTGTGATCATTTGCATATCTCGCCTTGCTGTTTCCATTGCCTGATTTACATAAAGCAACACCTAGAACTTTATGGTGTTGCGATTTCAGTTGTGAGCAGTGTAAAATGGTAATGAAAGTAGTTGTTCTCGATTTTATGTAATATACTAGGTACATTGAAAAATACAGCCTTAAAACTAAAAAAGGCAAAATTTTAATCAAAGAATTTTGGTATGTATAATGAGGTAAATATGAAAGAATATTCACATTCAAAGTATAAACAAAATGTAGTTATACGTATTAATATTTTTAAAATGAAATAATTATTTGTTTCTTCTGGGTTAACAATACTTTTTGTCATTTTCAATTTTAATCAATTGCTCAAAAGTGTGTTCTGGAACATCTTCTACCGATTGAAAAATTAAACAAATTTTGTCTATCTTAAGAGTCATTCCATATTAAATCACCCAGTGGTGGTTGCATGAGCATTTTAAAATTTTTTTATATTTTGCATAAATGTTCCTACATATTTCAGCAGATGAAAAATGATTTTTAAAAAATTTTCATCTAGCTCGTTTATTTGGTACAGCCATTTTTTCAACATGGTGGACTTCAAATTTGATGAATTTTGATGTTCAAGCAAATTTTAAATATCTTGGAACTCAAGAGTTAAATACTTGGAATAAAAATTATTTTACTGGCTTTAAAGTGGCCTACACTTCATGCTATTGTAAAGTTTGTGCAACTGCAACCTAGGTATGTGAAATTTAGTATTGAAATTCAACATCAGTTTAGCTAAAAATGCAGTTTTTATGCTTTTTAAAAACAATGAAGGGAGCAATTTAAAATCTTCAAATTTTCACCATGCCTTACCCCACTTCCAACGTCTTATCTGGAGAAATTTCAAGACTGCAAACTTTTTATTTTATTAAATCCCAAACATGGCGACTTTTTCAAATTTACAAATATTTAACCCTTAATATCTCTGGTAGGGGGAACCGGGAAAAATCTAAAACTTGCAGAGAATCAACTACTACATAATAATTAATTGTAGTAAAAATTTGGAGTTTGAGACTTTTCTGGTTTTATTGATATGGAGCGATGTCCTAAAAGTAACAAATCTTAATTTTCACTTATCCGTAAAGTTTGATACCTTTTAATAAAAATATTCATTGTACAATCGTGATATTTCATTAGAGTTCGTTAATTATCTGGTAACTCTGTTCTGTAGGTGCATGAAATTCTATAGGCGTGTGTTTTCTGAGTACTTTTGATAGAGGAACCCATTATGCATTGGATGCCTTTTGGAAAGAAATTCTTGGACCTGGTGGTTTGAAGCTTGCAGATATAGGTCTTCATTTCCAAAACACATTTTTAAAATTTCAGTGCGCCACTACTGTTTATACAAGTTACTACTGGGATATCAACATATTCCAAAGATATAATAGATGCTTGGTAACATCTTATGGTGGATTTGCTGAGAGGTACAATTATGTGCTTTTCTGTCGATTGAGGTACAGATTTACATTTTTCAAATCTAGGTTTCAACCCTTTATCGTTTATTTTTACTTCCTCCTTTGAAACAAAAATGTATGATACTCCTTTGATTTTTTCCACAGCAAAATAACATAAAGTTTTTGGGATAAATAAGGATCTGATTTTCATAAGCTCTTTGCAAACGTCTAGATCGGAATCAAACTTATGATGACACATGTTGATGAAATCCTTTGTTTTTATATTGACCATCATTAAAGTAAAAAAAAAAACTTTGAAATGTGTGAAGTGCCCCTGTGTTGTGTTTTAGGTGGTCACTTATGATTCATCCATCATAAGATGTTACAAGTTCCACCATAAGATGTTATAAGATGTCTAGGTGGTCACTTATGATGCATATGCTGTGACTCTTTAATACATCATTTGACTTGAAGTAATATACAAAAAAGATGCAGGGGGACTTGTGTGCACACCCTATTAAAACTTTGAATTTAATCTTGAATTATGAAACTAGTTTTCAGCAAAATTTGCTAGAACTATGTTTATGCAAGGTTTTAGCTCTTATTTTGTAGCTCTTAAAAACTGTGACTGAGTTTTGGAGACAAAATGGTGTTTCTTTAGCGCTAAGAGTTTCTCGGTGAGTCTTTCAAAAAACTCACTTGACGGCTGTGTGATAGTTAATAGATTCGCACCATTTGTACTCATCCACTGTTTATAACAGATTCTGACGCTCCGATCTAGATTTAAGCCCGAATATTACGATACCCCGTATGCATTTAATTTTCCAATTATAGTATCAGAAACTAGAAAGTCAAAGGAAAGTCTTAATTAAGTCCACAAATCTACATTTCCCTATGCTGTCCTTTCGTCTAGCCTTGACCCAGATCGATTTAGCATTTCCGAGTTCACTTAGTCAGTTATTATCAATGAGCAGTTTCCGCTGCCACAAGGCGGCGCTCTAGAGTGAAACTCTCGTTTTCACGTAATCTCACGACAGGCAATTTTTCAGTCGTGGCTCTGGAATTAATCCTGGAATTCAAGCACGATTATTCAGAGGGCAAGTCGTTTTGCATTAGGAATATTTTTCTTTTTAAAAAACGTAAAATATTTTATAAGAATTCATGTGATGCATTAGACTTGATGTATGTGCTCAGGGCTGGATAGTCCAAGGTTGTAGGCTTCATGGGGCCTTGCGAGTAATTTGAATAAGTGAAAATTTTTATAAAATGATGAAATATGTGCTTATAGCCTTTTTCACCTTCAGATATTTTTGCTGAACAAATTCAGTATGCATTTGGCTCCCGATATATATTTTTTCCTTTTTTACTTTCCCTGCAATACATGGTAATGTATAGGGAAAGTATTGGAATCATGCCGAAAATCACAACTCGAGTTTTCGACAGATCTATACGTTTCGAGACCTCTAGAATGCGAAAAAACTATTTTTAGCGTGACGACATCTGTGTGTCTGTGCAGATTTTGTATCCACTCTAACTAAAAAAGTAATTGACCGAATTTCATAAAATTTGGTAGGTAAGTCACTTGTGGACGACTCTGGTGCTGATTAGTTTTGGGTACGATTTGGGATAAAAGAACCCGCCTTTTTTTGCGAAATGGCCCGCAAAAGCTTGTATCCACTGTAACTGAAAAACTAATGGACCGAATTTCACAAAATTTGGTAGATGAGTCACTTGTGGGTTACCGTGGTGCTGATTAGATTTTGGTACGATTCGAAAAAAAATAACCTGCCTTTTTTTGCAAAATGGCCCGCAAAAATTATCAAAATCTAAACTGAAGAACTAGGTATACTCAAATATATCCATTAAATGCTCGTTTAATACGTAATTTTTAACGACGAAAAGAATAAGATCAACCCCATTACACTAGGACTAACCGTTCTCTAGATATTTTAGTTTTTCGTATTTTCTCTACGCCACCTTTGATAATATGTTCGGTTACCGAATGAGAACGAAAAGTGAAATAAATTTAATTAAATAAAGAGAACGTGAATATAAACGTCTGCAGGGAAAGTCATGTGCTGCCCACATCAGATTTTTAAGTTTTTGTGTGCAGCACTAAATTATTCGGAGTGAGTTTCTACTTGGACTTTATCATACGGTGATATTTTATAGTTTTATGTTTCCCCTGTATCATAATTACTGTCGTAATAAAGAAAACTTTTTTTTTTTTTTTTCAGATTTTGTATTATTCTTTTAACATGCTCCGTAAAAATTCCTTAGAAAAATTACTTTTTCAGGTTGGCAACAGATTTGTCACGCCAATGAATCTGAAGCATTTGACAGACTTTGTGTTGAAATATATTATTTTAATTTTCCGTTCCATAGCGTAGTTCAAAATATGAATTTTCCTTAATACTACTATCATTGTAAAATTTAACAATTGTTTACACAGTAAATAAAAAGGATACTTTTGAGAATATAACTTTCTAATACTTTCTTCAAGAAAACCAGGCAAACGCTGGAAAATAAATGCAAAAAATAATTGGTCTTTTTATTTTTACATAAACGATATTATGCTTATACTAAGAAAGCCCCAATATAATGGGCGTTCTCCAAAATTTAATCGCTTCCTATTACAGATAACTGCATCCAAATCTGTGGTGCATAACGTGATCCAATTATTATATTTAACAAAATTTTAATTTTTTTTCTTTTGAAGATGTGGCCTGTAAATCTGTTATTTTATTCCTGAAATATTTATAACAATCAAAGAATATGGGGGGAGGGGGGTAATCTGGTACTAAATGGCAAAATTTATCCCGATATTACCAACATAATCTATTTCGCAAAGAGAATTATTACTTTCCTTATATACATAATGTATAAGGAAAGTATTGTGAAGGGGTCGAAAATTCGAATTCGAGTTTTCGACGGGAGAGCATTTTTCAAGCATCCCTGATCACGAATCAAACATTTTTGAAGTGTGCGTGTGTGTGGAGACAATAACTGACGAACGAATGGACCGATTCGAACGAAATTTGCTACAAAAATCCCAATCCGTAAACATTGGAAGCCTATTGTTTTTATACGCAATCGAATGTTCAGAACCCCTCTAAATTTTCGAGTGAAATTTTGAAAAAATCGCCAAAAAAATCAAAACCGCTAATAAAGTTAAGCAAATAGACATTTCTTATGTAATTTTTTATTAGAAAACGATTGACATAAATTTTAGAACGCTAACATGAACCGTTCTCGAGATATTGCACATTTTTGAAATAAATTATCAAAAAGTCATATAAAATAAAAAAAATATATTTCCTATTAAGAAACATGTTCACTTTTCATATATAATACCATGCGATAAATTGGGTGACATCATTCTCGTGGATCTAGCTCGTTCCATTCATGTAAAAAGGTACTTTGAGTAATACTTTTGTATTTGATCGCCAATAGTCATTTATCTGCTGTAAGAATAACTTATTTCTCCGTCCATAACGCTTGGCGAGATTTTGGCGCCGATTTTGGCGGAATGTCGCCAACTTGGCGACTTTTTTAAATTTTGCCAAATTAACGAAAATCTCGCCAAATGGATAAAAATGACGACTAATTGTCGAAAATTCAATATCTTGGAAAGAATATAAGTATCTACTATAAGAAAAACCTATTTTTTTTACTGTAAAAGTAGTAAATTCATTACATTATATAAGGAAAGTCATGTGTTGCCCACATCAGATTTTTTTATTTGTATTTCTACATTTCCTTTGTGTTAAATCAAATATGAACGATATAATAAAAAATTCATCTCTGCTTAAAATCGTTAATGGGCGTTCCAGTTCAAATTAGACCAAACATTGGTTTTTACATTTTGTCTATTCCCGTACAAACCCCATATACTTCTTATGGGAAAATTCTAGAACATATCATGAGAAATTCTTCACTTTTAGATTCGATTTTCGAATTTTCAAAAGTCTTTAAAAATATCCAAGTTTATTATATTTCACAAAACTTTAGCAAAGCCCGAGCTATTAGAGATTCACAGCAATGATATTTGTTCTTTATAAGGCAAAGTCTGCTAGTGCACACATTAAGCTTATATAGTAAATCCATATTCGATGGATTAAAGTAATTAAAGCGCCCCTAGCGGAGAATTTTTGAAAAGTTAGGATACCGAATTGAATTCGGCAACAGAGTGAAATACACAAAAAAGGACAATTGCAAAGTTATAGCATTGTCAATTGAGTAGGAATCGATATCAGACGCGATCGATGCGCGTATAAGGAAGCAAAGCCTATCAAAAAGTTGTATCATCAGGGACTGTAACACGGTGACACTTGCAATGCTTGTCAAAGTACGCGTTCGACACTTGCAATGCTTGACAAAGTGCTCGGTCGACCCTTGCAATACTTGTTAGAGTATGTGGTCGACACATGCAATGCGTGTCAAAGTGCTCGGTCGACACTTGCAATGCTTGTCAAAGTGCGCGGTCGACACATGCAATGCTTGTCAAAGTATGCGGTCGACACATGCAATGCGTGTCAAAGTGAGCGGTCGGCTCTTGCAATGCTTGTCAAAGTGCGCGGTCCATACATGCAATGCGTGTCAAAGTATGCGGTCGACACATGCAATGCGTCGAAAGCCCAGACCGTCCGGCTCATCCTTAGACATAGAGCAGCAAAGTGGGCGGTCGGACACATGCAATGCGTGTCAAAGTGCGCGGTTATATTCTTTCTGGTATTCAAATATGTATTGTATGTGACGGAAGACATTTTAAACAGATTCTACCATAGATTTCTGTTTATATAAGTGTTATTTATTGTATGATTCCTGAATACAACAGCCATTCGCTAATTACCATTATCATCATAATCAACGGTTCGACAGCCTACTATGGACCTCGACCTTCCTCAGAAGATTCTTCCAAGCCGTTCACCTTGGAGCAATGCTTCTCAAATTTTTAATATTTAATACCTCAAAATCCTTATCCACACAAATCGACCCATCCCAACTTCTGTCGTTCTCTCTGTCTTCTACCGATCAGTGTGGACATAAAAATGTTCTATGTGATTCTGCTGTTATCCATTCTTAGCAAATGTCCTGCCCATTGCTTTCTGTTACTTTTAATGTATTCAATTACGTCAGAATCTTTGTATAATTCAATTTGTATATAGTTCAAAATTGTACCTTCTTCTCCAAATATAATTTTCCCGAAATTCATCGAAAATATTGCACAAAAATTTTCGCTCCAAGATACAAAGAGCCTTTTCATCATGTTCTATCATAGTTCAGGTTTATGAAGCATAAATTAAGGTATAATGTCGATGTCATCGGCGAATGCAAGAATTTGAATATATTTGTGGTAGATAATTCCTTTAGTGTTGATATTAGAATCTCTAATTATTTTCTCCATGGCTTAGTTGAAAAGTAGATGCCAATAACCAAATCTTGTTAAATAAAAGCCTTTACTAGCAATTTCATTGTCAATTCCTATCTGTTAGACAATACACTACAACTTTGCAATTGATTTTTTCGTATATCTTGCTTTGTTGCAGAGTTGGAAGTTCTCCGCTAGGGGGCGATGTAATTTTTTTTACTCAACCCTGCATGGTAACTTACTATAGATAGACACAACGTTGTTGTTGTTGAGACCCAGACCGTCCGACCTACCAGAAAAGATGTAAGGTAACCGTTTGGACGGCCGGGAAGTGCCACCCAATTTGGACCGGAACCCAGTGGGGGAGGCATCCACAGGGACCGTACCCTCCTTCCCCTACCACCAACCTCTCGGAAGGACTTACGGACCCACATGTTTAACGTGATCGTACTCCGCGTGAACACGGCGGCAGTTTTGGCAGTGGCTGGAATCGAACCCGGGCCTACCGAGTGCAACTCCAGCGCGCTAACCAATGGGCTACCGCGCCCCAGATAGACACAACGTGTACATTTATGACCTTTCCTTACAATTTTATTGGTGTATTTAGCTTAAGGACTTTAGAACCAGCTACGAATATGAGAAAACAAAAATTTGTAACTTTTCGAAAGTCTAGCAAGATGAGTACAAAAGCATTATGCCAGTAAATTCGACATATGTTGAGGGGGGGGGGGGGGAGGTTTAGAATTTATTTTGCGATAACATAAATGCAGATAACCGAGCGAAAAGCATCTGCACATACATGCAACCTTAACACAAAGGATTTGCGAGATAACATTAATTAAACGCCGCCTTAAAAATACAAAATGAAACGATAAGAGGTTAAGGCAGTAATTAAGGAAATAACACTTGCACAACTTAAACCCGGGCAATTATCATTCCATTTTTACTTTCCCTGCAAGACATGGTAATGTATAGAAAAAGTATTGGAATCATGTCGAAAATCACAACTCGAGTTTTCGACGGATATACACGTTTTGGAATACAAAAAAAAAAAAAAAACTATTTTTAGCATGGCGTCTATGTGTGTGTCTGTGCAATGTATGTATCCACTCTAGCTCAAAAACTGATTTACTTGTGGATTACCCTGTTGCTGATTAGATTTTGGTACGATTCGGACAAAAAAAAAAAAAACTTGTATTTTTTGCGAAATGGGTTGTCAAAATCTAAAATAAGACTATGCGTGCTCAAGTATATCAAATAAATGCTTGTTTTATACGTAATTTTTGACGGTGAAAGGAATAAGCCTAACCCCGTATTACTCTAGGACTAACCGTTCTCGAGATATTTTAGTTTTTTCGCATTTTCGCCAACGCCACCTTTAAAAATAACTCAAGTTACCAAATGAAAACGAAAAGTAAATTTAAAAGTGCAAATTTAGTCTAATTCAACACTAACCATGACCGGTTGTAAACTTTTGATTAGAAAATTCGCATATAATGTTATCGCTTTTTTACTTTCCTTATATACATAATGTATAAGGAAAGTATTGTGACGGGTTCAAAAATTCGAATTCGAGGTTTCGACAGAAGAGCACGTTTCAAACATTTTTGAGGTGTGTGTGTGTGCACAGCCCGTGAATACTGGAAGCCTATTGTCTTTAAACGTAATCGAATGTTCAAAACTCTTCTAAATTTTCGAGTGAAATTTTGAAAAAATCATCAAAAATCAATACCTTTCATAAAGCTACGCAAGTTCGCATTTCTTATGTAAATTTTCCTTAGAAAACGATTGACATAAACTTTTGAACGCCAGCATGAACCGTTCTCGAGATATTGCACATTTTTCAAATAAATTTATCAAAAAATCCCATAAATTAAAAAAAATATATTAACTGTTGAGAAATATGTTCACTTTCCATATGTAATATCATGCGATAAATTCGGTGACATCATTCTCGTGGATCTAGCTCGTTCCATTCATGAGAAAAGATACTTTGAGTAATACTTTTGCATTTGAACGCCAATAGTCATTTATCTGCTATAAGAATAACTTATTTCTCCATCCATAACGCTTGGCGAGGTTTTGGCGACGAATTTGGCGGAATGTCGCCAACTTGGCGACTTTTTGAAATGTTGCTAAATTAACGAAAATCTCCCCAAATGGATAAAAATGACGCTAAATGAATGAAAATGACGACTAATTCAAGAAAATTCAATATCTTGGAAAGAATATAGGTATCTACTATAAGAAAAACCTATTTTTTTTTTACTCTAAAAGTAGTAAATTCATTGCATTATATACGAAAAGTCATGTGTTGCCCACATCAGATTTTTTTCACTTGACTTCATGACTTTTTTATTAAATGTATACAATCAATTTTTCAATATTTATTTTTCTTATTGTGTTTATATGATAAAGATACATATTCTGCAGTTATCTACCACGACCTGCCATTTGATCAGGAGAAAATTTAATGCATTATAAGGTTATCGGGGTCAGAAAATGTGATGAACATACATGCGCATTCCGCATATTTTCATCAGTTTCCTGCGCATTTCTGCAAGGACTGATTTAAAATAATTGTTCGATTTAAAATAATTGTGTGTTAAAATTTCAATAAAGTGCTTAAAATTTCAAGTTGAATCACTTTCCAACTGAAATGCAATTTTATTTAAACATCTCTAAAATGCGATGCATTCAGCTGTGATATTTTTAAAATTATTACAATATTACAATAATTTATTAAATTTAAAACTTCATCAAAAACAAATGAGCTTTATTCAAATAACGTCATCGAAATGTAAATCGCATGACCCTCTACATAAAAGCAGTGGATATTTCATTCATAAACTTTTTTCCATTCCTTTCATTCAGCGGCGATATTTTTAAAATTTTCACAGTACTACAATAATTTATTTTACTTAAAAACTTAAAACCATGGAGATAAATATATTTTGTAACTTCATGCTTAAAACTTCATCGAAAAAACAATACTATAGAATCGTTTGCTTCTCTATGTAAAACCAACTAATGTTTCATTCAGATTGATGTTTCATTTTATCAGCTATATATATATTGCAGACTCCAGAGCTACATAATTTTGTGTTAAAGCAATTCAGCAACTCTTATACAACTCATCTTACAAGCTTGAAATTCTCCATACTTGAAAATTAGGCTTCGTTGTAGAAATAATCAAAGTTTGATGATCATTTAAACTCAAAATTATTGTAATTGTGTTGGCGCAGTATATAGATGCATAGAAAAAAAAATATAAAGCGAGTTTAGGACAGATGCAACACTAAATATAAATTAAAAAGAACTGTAAAAATCCCGATTTTTGACACTGTACCGGAATTACAAGTTCGGAGTGGAAGCTAGCTTTTGCTCTAACCTTATAATGTCGGTCTTGTAAGCACCGGGTCCCGAGTTTGGGCCTGGCAACACCAAGTTCTACACTATGCTGCCATATTAAACAAATATAAAATTTTGAATCAATTTCGAAGTTTTCGTTCGAATTTCAAAAAATCTGATGTTGGCAACACATGACTTTCCTTATATAATGCAATGAATTTACTACTTTTACAGTAAAAAAAAATAGGTTTTTCTTATAGTAGATACTTATATTCTTTCCACGATATTGAATTTTCGACAATTAGTCGCCATTTTCATTGATTTGGCGTCATTTTTATCCATTTGGCGATATTTTCGTTAATTTGGCAATATTTCAAAAAGTCGCCAAGTTGGCGACATTCCGCCAAATTTGTCGCCAAAATCTCGCCAAGCGTTATGGACGGAGAAATAAGTTATTCTTATAGCAGATAAATGACTATTATCGTTCAAATACAAGAGTATTACTCAAAGTACCTTTTCTCATGAATGGAACGAGCTAGATCCACGAGAATGTCACCCAATTTATCGCATGATATTACATATGAAAAGTGAACATGTTTCTCAACAGTTATTATTATTTTTTAATTTATGGGATTTTTTGATAGATTTATTCGAAAAATGTGCAATATCTCGAGAACGGTTTATGTCAATCGTTTTCTAATCGTTTTGATTTTTTGATGATTTTTTCAAAATTTCACTCGAAAATTTAGGGAGGTTCTGAACATTCGATTACGTTTAAAAAAAAATAGGCTTCCAGTTTTCACGGATTGTGATTTATGTACGAATTTCATTCGAATCGCTCCATTCGTTCGTGAGATATCGTCTCCACTGACACACACATACACACACAGACATAACTTCAAAAATGTTCGATTCGTGATCAGGGATGCTTGAAACGTGCTCTCCCGTCGAAAGCACGAATTCGAATTTTCGACCCCGTCACAATACTTACCTTATACATTATGTATATAAGGAAAGTAAAAATTGTATCAAGTTCTAGATTCTTCGGCAACAAAGCCGGATATAAAGTTTCTTGAAAATCCAATAATATTTGTAGCAACTATCGTCTACACGCGAAATCAACCACAGACATCAGACAAACGGACATCAGTCCAAAAATAGTCAAAACGTGTTCAGGACCCTAATAGCAATCCAATATTGGTCCGATATTTGCTTTTTATTGGCTCCAATATTGGACCAGTTAGAAAAAATGGTCATTTTGACGGAATTTGCCCAATAGGGACAATATTTCCAATGTAACACCAATACTGACATAATATTGTAATGAAAATATTAACCAATATTGGAGGCCAATGTAACCCCAATATTTGCGCAATATTGGGATTGCATTGGAAATATTTCCAATGTAATGCCAAGATGTACAGTATTGGTCCAATATTAAATGCTGCCAGAGGAGGTCTTAAAACATATTATTGGCATCAAAATCTCGAAATCGAAAACTTTAGTGAAAACAATATTCTTTCAATACTACTTATGAGAATTTAAAAATTCTACTTTTTCAATTTCTCGGTACATTGCATGAATTTAAAATTTGATGTAAACGACTATTTTTTCACTCTGTGCCATCATATCCATCAATACAAAAAAAAAAAGTGGTATTTTGTGTTCGACGCCAAGCGATTGCTGATGACTGAAAAGTACTTGCATTCAAACTTCATAAAGGAATTAGATTTAAGAGATAACATTAATTAAACGGCGCTTGAAAAAATTTAAAATGAGAAGATGAGAGATTAAATTAGAAATTAAGGAGGGGCTGGCGTTCTACAACGTGCTGCTGGAAAATTAACCACGCCATTTTTATCCAGGCAAATGGGGGGGGGGGGAGGATTTAAACTCACGGATAATACATCAGTAAAGATTTCAATAGACAATTTGCTAATGAACATGTGATGTGCAGTAGCATGACTAAATTCCACAATAATATAATAACCATACACGAACTTTATTATGAATTTGTCCCTGCAATACATGGTAATGTATAGGGAAATTATTGGAATCATGCCGAAAATCGCACCTCGAATTTTCGAAGGATCTACACGTTTTGTTACCTCTATAACATGGAACCACTATTTTTAGCTTGACGTGTGTGTGTGTGCGCGCGTGCGCAATGTATGTATCCACTCTAACTGAAAAACTAATTGACCGAATTCCATAAAATTTGGTAGGTAAGTTCCTTGTTGGTTACCCTGGTGCTGATTAGATTTTGGTATAATTCGGGATAAAAGAAACTGCCTTTCTTTTTGCTATTTGCGCTCTCTTTAGACCTATTTGCGCTCCCTTTTAGACCTACTCAAATACTTGCGCTAACTTTTAGGCCTACTTAGGCTCTCTTTTAAGCCTAATCTGTGCTCCTTTTTAAACCTACTCAAGTATTTGCGCTCCCAGCCTTTATGAATAAAAAATATTTGAATACTAGTATAACAGTATAGATATAACAATAGGAAATAACAATTCTACAAATAAACAATAAGGTCGAAAAAAAAAGTATTTTATGAGTTGAATTAACTCAGTAAACCACTATATAAAAGTCAGTCTGTCTACAGCTAAAAATACTGAAATGCACCCACAACACTCCGGCCACTCAACCAGCTGCTCATACCCTAGGGTGAGTCGGGTGGCCTGGGTCTTTCACCCACAACACCCCCTTCTTTCAAGACCAGGAATTCACACAATGTTTCCTTGTTCACTTTGATTTGCAAATCTCGTTACTGTAGAAATCGATTTAATCCAAACGATTCAGAACGAAACTCACCTCAGAACTTCCACACACCGAAGAATGCATTTATGCACCTCCCCAAAATTTATGATCCTCCATTCGATTCCCCTCTTATCTTCAAAAAGAGGGGGGTGGGGCACAGGCGGTGGCAGAGGAATGAATCGAACCGTGCCTAATTCGTGAAGGAAATTGACCTGTTCTCATCTGAGGTTCTGGAAATCCATCAAAGATGCTCATGGACGCGAGAAATATCGTCTGGTGGTTCGGATGGATAGCTATGCATTTTAGCTCCTGGACGTGATGAGAATGCATGACATTTAATACGAAATTTTGTTTATCGGACATACAGAAGCGTAAGGCATAGAACGTGACTTTGCGCGTAATCAATAATAAACCAGATCACAGCGTAAGACGCAGCGGAAATAAAGTTAAATAAGCAGACGTACCAGCGGTGGCTCGTGACTTCAGGAATGGGTGAAGCAGATTTAGTGGCGGGATTCCGCTTCCTCCCCGATAATGAACATCATCAAAACACATCACGCTACTGGCATAAGTGCTGTCAAATATTATTTAAAAATAGCCAAACGAGTTAAAAATTCGCCAAATAATAATAATAACCCATTCAGCCGATGACTTAAGTGAAGCAATGCTTATCCTGCTTCACCCAACAGAGACGTACTGTACGTTTAAAAAATCTTTGGATTTCCTCCATTCATCCACTGTACCTAGTTATACAGCTGCTGAATATGCAGGCTGACGCAACCGCCATTTTGACGCCAACGGGTCCAGCCAGTTATCGTCTGCTTGTGCTATTTCAATGACGCGCGCATGTTACATGGCTGATATTTAATACGTAATTTAGTCGTAAAATAGGTACTTCTTTCAAAAAATTGTACCAATTATCAAGCAGTCAAGATGGTCGCTCGCTATTGCGGAAGCCTGTATATATAGGAGCCTTACGTAGTTCAAACCACTATCCTATCAGCATCACAACCAGCCCATGACACCACCTCCTGCACCACTACCTCTGTCTGTTCTCTGCTATCGCGCAGTGTTTCTTTCAGGCGTGCAACCCACCCTCACGGAGATACTTTATGTTAACCTAGTTTCTATGTAAGTGACAGTATTTGGATATATTTATATAGGGCAAATAGAAAACTTGCCCCCCCCCCCACCAAAAAAAAGTTTCATTCGCCCCCCCCCCCCCCCCTGCCAAGAAGTTCTGAAAGAAACACTGCTGTCACGTAGTAGCGTTTTATACAGTTTTAAAATCTTTAATTTACAAAACATATTTACATATGTGCAGAATATAAATTTTAAGATCAAATTTTTGTATCGGTTTTTAGACCGAAAATGGGTACGTGAGTTGTAGAAGGATGCAACTCGCCACTTCGAGTTCTAAAATATCTTTCTATTTTCCAAAAGTATCTTTCCTATGCTGTTGGCAGGTTCACAGGCCTTCAGATGCAGCTCGATAATTACCAAAATTCGATTGTTAACATCCAACTAATTAGCTCTTAGAAAAAGTGACAGATTTAAAGGAAGTCGTTTCATGTTATACACAGAAATCTCAAATAGTTCACCACGAAAAAATATCAAAATTGCAAAATTAGTCAAATCTAAACACTTTTTAGGTAGTTATTCTATAAAAAAAACATTTGCACACAATTACAGTTTACTCTTCTAACAAGCTAACAAATCCCTATTATGGAATCCATTTTGTTTACATAAAACTTAGTATTCCGTAATTGAACCTAGGTAGATTACAAAACATTTGCACACATTTACATTTTACTCTTCTAACAAACAAACAAAAGTTGATTGCATAATAGTGCAATCCACTTTGTCTACATAAAACATAGTATTCCGTAACTGAACTTGGGTACATATTCTATTACAAAACATTTACACACATTTACATTTTACTCTTCTAACAAGCTAACTAATTCCTATTATGCAATTACTTTGTCTACATAAAACTTTGTATTCCGTAACTGAACTTAGTATTCCATAAAAAAAAAAAAAAAATGTGTGTGTACAACACATGACTTTCTCTACAGATTAACAAAATTGGATATTGTAGGAAAATGACTAGAACTCTCTAAAAATCTCAGTGTAATTTTTATTACATTTTAAAATTAACATATAGCAAATTTTATGGAAATCGATAAAGTTTTTCGAGAGAAATCGCGATTCATGTGAGAAAATAAAATTTATTTCATCCCGAGAATGACTCAAGATAACTCCCAAACAATAGCACCCATTCTTTCCTGGTTAAAAGGAAATAAAACATTCATTTATCTTTTATATATTTTAACAATTATCTGTGTAACATTAAACAAGTAAGCCAATTTGTAGCTGAGCGATAATGTCTTGTAGATGACTTTTCGGTATCCCCGCTTCTAAGGAAAGAATGTATGGAGGACTATTTTGTCTTCCTATTTTTATGAATTTTTTGCTTTTCTTTTTGAAAATTTTACATGCTACCTATTTTATTACCATAAGCAAACTATCACAAAATGATGGGTGATCGCCAAAATTCTGCTCAAACAGTTGCGAAATATTTTATGAAAGGTAAAATGCAATGCTTAGATTATATTAAAACTAAATTTAATACCCAATAAAATGTAGAATATATTTTTTATTTTAATCCAAAATATTTTTGGTGCTGCCATTTGTTGTCGTAATTTAATTCATAGTTTATTTTTATTTTTTAATGTACATTTTTAAATATCTATTCCTTCTAAAACAGTATTAAATACAACAGCAGATCATATATATAATAGTGCCACAATCACGGAAAGGTAATTTCTCATTCAATAAATTTGATAAGGGGATCTGACTGTACATCACGGAGGACTGTAGCTTTGTCTTCAAGTTCCTTTGTCTAAGTTCAGTTACGTTTCCGTGATTGTGGCATTATTATATGTAAGACGAAAACAGTTAAATAACAAGAAAGATCAATCATGCATAAAAAAAAACCATTGATTATGAAATACTTTTCAACTGAAATGCAATTTTATTTAAACATCTCTAAAATGCGATACATTCAGCGCTGATATATTTTTAATTATCACAGTACTACAGTAATTTATTATACTTGAATTCTTAAAATTTTATGGGAAAAAATGAACTTTATTCAAATGATGTCATCGAAATATAAATCGTCTGGTTCGCTATGTAAAAGCAATGAATATCTTTTCATTCCTATCACTTACATTCCAAACCCCAGAACTAAATAATTTTGCATTAAAAAAAAATTCACCAATTCTTATACAACTCATCTTACAATTACTTGTTTACATTCTGCATCCAGTAAAATTAGGCTTCGTTGTAGAAATAATCAAAGTTTGATGATCATTTAAACTAAAAAATATTGTAATTCCGTTGGCGCAGAATATAGATGCACAGAAAATACGCAAAAATAAAGCGGGTTTAGGACGGATGCAACACTAAATATGAATTTAAAAGAACTTTAAAAATCACGATTTTTAGACTGGGAAAAAATATGGGTGTCTTATTTTATTTTGAAGTGGGTTACGTTATCTCTTCACATCATTTAGGTGTAATTAATATTTTAATTTTTATTTAAAAACTACCGAACATATTTTGCTGAATTTTTTTCTATATATTTTATGGGATAATTCGAATATTTCCTAAAATTTTCAAAGCAAATTGTGAATTTTAACTTCGCTTAAAAAATGTTTGAAAAATTAGGTCCCGTACGGTTCGGTGTATTTCACTTTTTTAACCCTGGTTCAATCCAAAACTAATTGGGTGATATTATTTTACATTCCTGTATGTCCCGCAGAGTCTCAACAACGTACTAAAATTTTATTTTGATAAAGTCATTTTTACGGGGATTTTTATGCGAACGGACAGACAGAATGGACAAAGTCATAAACACTTTTTACTTTCCCTGCAATATATGGTAATGTGTAGGGAAAGTATTGGAATCATGTCGAAAATCGCAACTCGAGTTTTCGACGGATTTACACGTTTCGAGACCTCTAGAATACGAAAAAACTATTTTTAGCGTGACGTCTGTGTGTGTGTCTGTCTGTGCAGATTTTGTATCCACTCTAACTGAAAAACTAATGGACCGAATTTCACAAAATTTGGTAGATAAGTCGCTTGTAGGCCACCCTGGTGCTGATTAGATTTTGGTATAATTCGAAAAAATAACCTGCCTTTTTTTGCAAAATGGCCCGCAAAAATCATCAAAATCTAAACTTAAGAACTACGTATGCTCAAATATAGCCATTAAATACTTGTTTAATACGTAATTTTTAGCGAAGAAAAGAATAAGACCAACCCCATTACACTAGGACTAGCCGTTCTCGAGATATTTTAGTTTTTCGTTTTTTCTCTACGCCACCTTTGAAAATAAGTCCGCTTACCGAATGAGAACGAAAATTGAATTAAAAGTGAAATAAATTTAATTAAAATAAAGAGAACGTGGATATAAGTCTGCAGGGAAAGTAGTGTGCTGCTCACATCAGATTTTTAACTATGTTGGAAAATGTTATAAACAAATTATTTTATTTTTTCCAAGTCTGTAATCAAACTTCACAAAAATGCGGGGAAAAAATTGCATCCAAAATAGTTTTATAAACAGGGTAATTGAAACGTCAAAATATCAGAAACAATGGTATCTTGAGAACTTTCCAATATAGGAAAAGGAAATTCTAAACTAATTAAACTTCACACTCGAAAATAGTTCCGAAGAAAATTTACAAAAGTTTTAAGGAAGTCGGCATGAAAGAACTGTTTTTTCCTCCTCCAAGTTCAGATTGTTAAACTCATAAATTTCATTTTTGAAGCTTAAAAGCAGATGAAACTACGGGGAAAATGTGAAAGGTTTTATGCTTTATAAAATGGAATTATTTACATTTAATTGCGATTAAAAGTTATAATGTCGGAGAATTTTATGGCTTAACGACAGTCACTCGTATGACCGAGAAGTATAGTACTTCCTTATATCCGATATTCCTTACTTTTGATCACCACCAGCCTACAACTCTATCTGCTGCTTTTATCACTCTGCTGAGGTATTAAAACTGAAACCAATTGGGGCACCTCAGGATACATTTCAGTTTTTAATTTTTTTTCTTTTTACTTTCCCTGCAATACATGGTAATCTATAGAGAAAGTATTGGAATCATGCCGAAAATCGCAACTTGAATTTTCGACGGATCTACACGTTTCGAGACCTCTAGAATGCGAAAAAACTATTTTTAACGTGACGTCGGTGTGTGTGTCTGTGCAATGTATGTATCCACTCTAAAACTAATGTAACTAAAAAACCAATGGACTGAATTTCATAAAATTTGGTTGGTAAGTCACTTGGGTGAGACTCTGGTGCTGATTAGTTTTTGGTAGGATTCGTAGAAACAGAACTCTTCTTTTTTTTGCGGAATGGTCCGTAAAAATTTCATGTATCCACTCTAGCCAAAATACTAATTGACCAAATTTCACAAAATTTGGTAGATAAGTTACTTGTAGGATACTCTGGTGCTGATTAGATTTTGGTACGAATCGGAAAAGAACAACCTGCCTTTTTTTGCAAAATGGCCCGCAAAAATCGTCAAAATCTAAATTAAAAAACTATGTATGCTCAAATATATCCATGCTTGTTTTATACGTAGTTTTTAACGAAGAAAAGAATAAGACCAACCCCATTACACTAGGGCAAGCCGTTCTCGAGATATTTTAGTTTTTTCGTTTTTTCTCTACGCCGCCTTTGAAAATGGAATTAAAAGTGAATTAAATTTAATTAAAATAAAGAGAATACTGCCCACATCAGATTTTTATTGTTTATATTTCTATCTTAATCAAATACTTGCCTCATATTACGTTAAACACTTCCTCGCGTAAGATATAAATATAATCCACTTCAGATGTCTTATGTAATTTATAAATATTTTTTCGGAACCCTTCCAGTGTCCCAGTACGTTCAATAAATAAAACATTATTGTCAACTTTTCTGAGACAAATTTTTATTAACACTAGGACGACGGATATTTTGAACTAGCTAGAACTACGGGCAGCGGTCAATTTGACCGCCATAGAAAAAATCTGATGTGGGCAACACATGACTTTCCTTATATAATGCAATGTATTTACTACTTTTACAGTTAAAACAATGTTATTCTTATAGTAGATACTTATATTCTTTCCAAGATATTGAATTTTCTTCAATTAGTCGTCATTTTCATTGATTTAGCGTCTTGATTTAGCGTCATTGATTGTCTCCAAGTTGGCGACATTCCGCCAAATTCGTCGCCAAAATCTTGCCAAGCGTTATGGACGGAGAAATAAGTTATTCTTACAGCAGAAAAATGACTATTGGCGTTCAAATACAAAAGTATTACTCAAAGTATCTTTTTTCGTGAATGGAACGAGCTAGATCCTCGAGAATAATATCACCAAATTTATCTCAAGGTATTACATATAAAAAGTGAACATGTTTCTCAATAGGAAATATAATTTTTTTTATTTTATATAACTTTTTGATAATTTGTTTGAAAAATGTGCAATATCTCGAGAACGGTTCATCTTAGCGTTCTAAAAGTTATATCGTTTTCTAATGAAAAATTACATAAGAAATGTCTATTTGTGTAACTTTATTAGTGGTTTTTATTTTTTGACGATTTTTTCAAAATTTCACGCGAATATTTAGGGGGGTTCTGATTATTCGATTGCATATAAAAACAATAGGCTTCCATTGTTTACGAATTGTGATTTTTGTACCAAATTTCGTTCTAATCGGTCCATTCGTTCGTCAGTTATCGTCTCCACAGACTCACTGACACACACACACAGACATCACTTTAAAAATGTTTGATTCGTGATCAGGGATGCTTGAAACGTGCTCTCCCGTCGAAAACTCGAATTCGAATTTTCGACCCCGTCACAATACTTTCCTTATACATTATGTATATAAGGAAAGTAAAAATACAACATACCTTTAATTGAAAACCAAAACATCATAGTTACAGCATTTAGGGTGTTTCTTCGACACATTTTTTGTAATAAGCGTTCTTGATGCGCCGTTCTTGGCATTTTTCACAGGTGGGCTTATCGCATGTTGAACACAGTCTTGTATTTTATTACGGCAGAACGAGCGCGGACGACGTTTGTTGCTTTCCGCAACCTTTTCCGTAAGAGAGGAATGTTGGACTCTGCTTGGTAGCACAAGTTTAAAAAATCTGGTGTGGGCAGCACATGACTTTCGCAGCAAACTTATATCCACGTTCTCTTTATTTTAATTAAATTTATTTTAAATTTATTTCACTTTTAATTCAATTTTCGTTCTCATTCGGTAACCGGACTTATTACTTTCCTTATATACATAATGTATAAGGAAAGTATTGTGACGGGGTCGAAAATTCGAATTCGAGTTTTCGACGGGAGAGCACGTTTCAAGCATCCCTGATCACGAATCAAACATTTTTGAAGTGATGTCTGTGTAAGTGTGTGTGTGTCAGCGAGTCTGTGGAGACGATAACTGACGAACGAATGGGCCGATTCGAACCAAATTTGGTACAAAAATCACAATCCGTAAACACTGGAAGCCTATTGTTTTAATACGTAATCGAATGTTCAAAACCCCCTTAAATTTTCGAATAAAATTTTGAAAAATTCGTCAAAAAATCAAAACCACTAATAAAGTTACGCAAATAGACATTTCTTATGTAATTTTTGATTAGAAAACGATTGACATAAATTTTAGAACGCTAACGTGAACCGTTCTCGAGATATTGCACATTTTTCAGAAAAATTATTAAAAGGTCATATAAAATGAAAAAAAAATATTTCCTGTTGAGAAACATGCTCACTTTTCATATGTAATACCATGCGATAAATTGGGTGACATCATTCTCGGAGATCTAGCTCGTGCCATTCATGAAAAAAGATACTTGGAGTAATACTTTTGTATTTGAACGCCAATAGTCATTTATCTGCTGTAAAAACAACTTATGTCTTCGTCCATAACGTTTGGCGAGATTTTGGCGACGAATTTGGCGGAATGGTGCCAACTTGGCGACTTTTTGAAATATTGCCAAATTAACGAAAGTCTCGCCAAATGGTTAAAAATGACGCTAAATCAATGAAAATGACGACTAATTGTCGAAAATTCAATATCTTAAAAAGAATATTTGTATCTACTATAAGGAAAAGCTATTTTTTTTACTGTAAAAGTATATTCATTACATTATATAAGGAAAGTCATGTGTTGCCCACATCAGATTTTTACTTTCCCTGCAATACATGGTAATGTATAGGGAAAGTATTGGAATCGTGCCGAAAATCACAACTGGAGTTTTCGACGGATCTATACGTTTCGAGACCTCTAGAATACGAAAAAACCATTTTTAGCTTGACGTCTGTGTGTGTGTCTGTCTGTCTGTCTGTGTGTCTGTGTGTCTGTCTGTGTGTCTGTCTGTGCAGATTTTGTATCCACTCTAACTAAAAAACTAATGGTCCGAATTTCACAAAATTTTGTAGGTAAGTCACTTGTGGGCGGGGCTAATGCTGATTAGTTTTGGGTACGATTCGGAATTAAAGAACCCGCCTTTTTTGTGAAATGGCCCGCAAAAGCTTGTATCCACTCTAACTGAAAAACTAATGGACCGAATTTCACAAAATTTGGTGGATAAGTCGCTTGTAGGCCAACCTGGTACTGATTAGATTTTGGTACGATTCGGAAAAAAATAACCTGCCTTTTTTTGCAAAATGGCCCGCAAAAATCGTCAAAATCTAAACTAAAGAACTAGGTATACTCAAATATATCCATTAAATGCTCGTTTAATACGTAATTTTTAACGACAAAAATAATACGACCAACCCCATTACACTAGGACTAGCCGTTCTCGAGATATTTTAGTTTTTCGTATTTTCTCTACACCACCTTTGAAAACAAGTCCGGTTACCGAATGAGAACGGAAATTGAATTAAAAGTGAAATGAATTTAATTAAAATAAAGAGAACGTGGATATAAGTCTGCAGAGAAAGTCATGTGCTGCCCACATCAGATTTTTACTTTCCCTGCAATACATGGTAATGTATAGGGAAAGTATTGGAATTATGTCGAAAATCGCAACTCGAGTTTTCGATAGATCTACACGTTTCGAGACCTCTAGAATACGAAAAAACCATTTTTAGCGTGACGTCAGTGTGTCTGTCTGTGTGTCTGTGTGTCTGTCTGTGCAGATATTGTATCCACTCTAACTAAAAAACTAATGGACCGAATTTCACAAAATTTTGTAGGTAAGTCACTTGTGGGCGGGGCTGGTGCTGATTAGTTTTGGGTACGATTCAGAATAAAAGAACCCGCTTTTTTTGTGAAATGGCCCGCAAAAGCTTGTATCCACTGTAGCTGAAAAACTAATGAACCGAATTTCACAAAATTCGGTAGATGAGTTACGTATAGGTCACCCTGGTGCTGATTAGATTTTGGTACGATTCAGAACAAAATAACCTGCCTTTTTTTGCAAAATGGCCCGCAAAAATTGCCAAAATATAAAATAAAAAACTGGGTATATTCAAATATATCCATTAAATGCTGATTTAATACGTAATTATTTAACGATGAAAAGAATAAGACCAACCCCATTACACTAGGACTAGCCGTTCTCGAGATATTTTAGTTTTTCGTATTTTTCCTACACCATTTTTGAAAATAAGTTCAGTTTTCAAATGAGAACGAAAATTGAATTAAAAATTAATTAAATTTAATTTAAATAAATAGAACGTGAATATAAGTCTGCAGGGAAAGTCATGTGCTGCCCACATCAGATTTTTACTTTCCCTGCAATACATGGTAATGTATAGGGAAAGTATTGGAATCATGCCGAAAATCGCAAGTCGAGTTTTCGACGGATCTACACGTTTCGGGACTTTCAGAATACGAAAAAACCATTTTTAGCGTGACGTCTGTGTGTGTGTCTGTGTGTCTGTCTGTCTGTGTGTCTGTCTGTCTGTCTGTCTGTGCAGATTTTGTATCCACTCTAACTAAAAAACTAATGGACCGAATTTCACAAAATTTTGTAGGTAAGTCACTTGTGGGCGGGGCTGGTGCTGATTAGTTTGGGGTACGATTCGGAATAAAAGAACCCGCCTTTTTTTGCGAAATGGCCCGCAAAAGCTTGTATCCACTCTAGCTGAAAAACTAATGGACCGAATTTCACAAAATTCGGTAGATGAGTCACGTATAGGTCACCCTGGTGCTGATTAGATTTTGGTACGATTCAGAAAAAAATAACCTGCCTTTTTTTGCAGAATGGCCCGCAAAAATTGTCAAAATCTAAACTAAAAAGCTACGTATGCTCAAATATATCCATTAAATGCTTGTTTAATGCGTAATTTTTAACGAAGAAAAGAATAAGACCAACCCCATTACACTAGGACTAGCCGTTCTCGAGACATATTAGTTTTTTTCGTATTTTTCCACGCCACCTTTGAAAATAAGTCCAATTATCAAATGAGAACGAAAATTGAATTAAAAGTGAATTAAATTTAATTGAAATAAATAGAACGTGGATATAAGTTTGCTGGGAAAGTCATGTGCTGCCCACATCAGATTTTTTTCAAAGGTGGCGTAGAGAAAAAACGAAAAACTAAAATATCTCGAGAACAGCTAGTCCTAGTGTAATTGGGTTGGTCTTATTCTTTTCTTCGCTAAAAATTACGTATTAAACAAGCATTTAATGGATATAATTGAGCTTACATAGTTCTTTAGTTTAGATTTTGACGTTTTCTGCGGGCCATTTTGCAAAAAAAAGGCAGGTTATTTTTTTTTGAAGTACACCAAAATCTAATCAGCACCAGGGTGACCCGCAAATAACTCATTTGCCGAATTTTGTGAAATTCGGACCGTTAGTTTTTCAGTTAGAGTGGATACAAGATTTTGTGGGCCATTTCGCAAAAATAGGCGGGTACTTTTATCCCGAATCATACCCAAAACTAATCAGCACCAGACTCGCCTACAAGTGACTTACCTACCAAATTTTGTGAAATTCGGTCCATTAGTTTTTTAGTTAGAATGGATACAAAATCTGCACAGACAGACAAACAGACACACTGACACACACACAGACGTCACGCTAAAAATGGTTTTTCCGTGTTCTGGAGGTCTCGAAACGTGTAGATCCGTCGAAAACTCGTGTTGCGATTTTCGGCATGATTCCAATACTTTCCCTATACATTACCATGTATTGCAGGGAAAGTAAAATATAGCACCGTGGAACAATTTGTGAAGAATTGCATGCGCGAAATAAGAAGATCGTTGATTTATTCTCTTATTATAAAACCTAGAATAATTTTCTTCTGTGTTTTCAATAACTTTAAGAAAATAAGAAAAGTCATAAAATTTCAATAGGCAGGGATTAGCCCTTTTGGAGGATTCGTTTCTCAAAGTAGTTATGCTGTCAAAATGACCGCTTCTGTCGTTCTAGTGTTAATTATATTGCCCAATTTAAGTAACCAAACCAACATATTCTGAATTCAAGAAGCTTCTTGAGAAACAGAGGCTTAAATCGAACGTTTACAGCAAATTAAAATCATTATATAGAACACTTCAGTCACTGCAAAAAACCATTTTATCAGGTGTTCTAAGGTGCTTCACAATCATGTGTCCCAAGGTGCCAAACTGACCAGATTCTTCCTAAAGGCTATCCATCGAACTCTACTAGCTACGAATTTGATGAGGCTACCATGCTCTTAGGTGTACTGTAGAATAACCATTTTCCCTCAGATTTCACGACAAACATGTTTGCATATCAAAGATATTTACAATTTTCTGTATATAAAGTAAATTCTAAACCCACTGCAACTGTCTACAGAATTCCCATAAAAGTTTTTGATAGTTATATAAATTAAAAACGTTTATTAAGTTATTACTTAATTGCAGGCCAGCTCTGAAAACACAGCACAGGAGGGCCGTCAAAACAATCTGATTTTAAAATTCAAGGTGTCTCAAGGTGCCCCACTCTCCCCTAGTAGTGCCATTTAGCGAGGGGGAGAAGGGATAGAAATTTGAACCCCCCCCCCCCCCCCCCCCACCACGATAAATGAAAACGCGATAAAACAGGGTCAAACCATAACTCGAAAATATATATTGTCATAGACAAAATCATGAGTAAGATTGTTGGAATTGTTATTGATGTGAAAAGTCTTTTCACTAGAAACACTTTTCACTAGAAGAAAAATAAAAACTATTCTTGTTACTCAGCAGTGATTTTCTTACTTATCGGTATTTTCATTTATTAATTTCTTCATTTTTAACATAATTTTATTCTCTCAAGCTATTGTTTCAAGCGCATTTAGTTAACTCTAATTTACTTCAATATTCATTCTTTTCGATTTTGTATTTCATTAGCAAGAGTTCATTAAGAAGCCTTATGTCATTTTATTGAATTATGTATTTGCTTAGAATTCAAAAGCCAGTTTGAAATTTGGCGAAAGCCGTAATGTAGATATTCAAGAGCAGCGTCTGGTCCTCAAGCATTAGCTCTTGTCCGCTGTATCGTGATATTTAAAATGTACAGTGATATTTAAAATGTGTTTGTTCCATGGAAGAAAGGATTCCAGAGGTTTAAAAACTAAAGTAATGTAAACAAAAATCAAGTGCTAAACAGCTGTTTCTGAAAATTTTATATACTACTAGCCGCCTTCGGCGACCAGCCTGTTCGCTACCCTTAAAAATTCTGACCGTGGCAAACTCGCTGACGCCACAACTCCGTGGAGTTAACAAAGTTTGTTTTAGTTTAATGACGTTAAAACCATAATTCAATCATTTAAATATTTTAATGACCATATGCTAAGCTCTTAATTCCATCATTTAAAATATAACATAATTTTCTAATTTAATAAGTAATAATACACAATTTCATATAAATATAATAATTTCACTCTGTATACTGTTACCACCACCCGATGTATACAATACATCACCACAATTCAATCCACCATAATTCAATTATTTAAATTTTATAATGACCATATGCTAAGCTCTTACTTCCATCATTTAAAATATAACGTAATTTTCTAACCCGATGCATAAATGCCCCGCGACAATCTCCATAACTTTCTTTTTATTTATTTTTTTTCTCTATGGAAACACCGTGCGTCTGCGCGCGCATGTGGGTGAAAAACTGCATTAGCGGTTTTACCGAGAAATTGAAATTCGTAAATTCTTAAAATCCGGATCCTGCAGCTACTTTTTATTATTTCTTGATCAGATTGGGCTTTAAAGAAAGCCTCATTTTTGAGCTTTCTAAAAATGTAAATTATTAGTCGAAATTGTCGGTACTTTTCCCGACACGAGGATTTAAAAACGAAAGTTCGTTTTTTTTAGCTGAAAGTGACTTTTGTTTTAAAATCTTTAAAAAATATTAGAATTTGTCCCTGTGATTTGAAATTGATATATTTTTCGAAATCGCATAAAACATTAAATAACAACGACAAAAAAAAAATTTCAAATTTTAATAATCGGTTTTCACATGTCACCTCCCCCCCTCCCCCCCTCCCCCGATCCGATTGCTAAATTTCGTAGCTCTGCGACGCGCCGTCGCTGAGCCTATAGTGTATAAGACACACAGACAGACACACATTGCCTTTTATTATATAGATATAGTTATTTTAACCACTATTGACGATTTCTATTGTGCAGATTCTAATTATTAAGGTATATTCTACACAAGATAGAAGTGTGTATTATCGTCACCTCCGAGAGCTATTCTCCGAGGTGATGGTATTATAAAACGCGAAATTATATTTTAACTCTTATTTTACAGGTAAAAAACTTATCGGTACTTTCATTTAAATTAAGTATACCATATTTTTCTTTTAACTTTTTTCTTTAGTAGTAACGGCTGAAGTTATATTAAAAATAAGAAAACGAAATGGCAATTTTTTTTTTTTCACTGAAGTAGAATTTGATATGAAAGAATATATATATAAAAAAAAACAAAAAAAAAAAAACTTTCAAACCAAATGAAAAAACAAAATCAAATGAAATCAGAACTTTTCTTCTAAACTTTTCAATGAATAATTTCCTCAAGTCACATTAAATTAAACCAGGGGCGAAAAATTATTTTCAGGAATTTCATAAAAGCACCTGCCGAGAATTTTTCGCCGAAATTGGCTTAGAAATGTTAAGAGGGGAGAAACAAAAACGCAATTTATTCTTCCCCCCACGCTGTGCTAATAGGCTAAAAATGTGTTGCGAAAATGCATCTGCCGTCGTCGCCATGTTTGAATGAGAATAAAATGGAGGCTAATAGATTTTTTTTTTCAGTTTTCTCTTTTTTGTAATAAGTTCAGCGGGTTAGTTCTCCCTTCAAACTGGAGTTCTTGCATTTAAATAATTTTCCTGTTTCGTGTTTTATATCTGAAAGAATGAATAAAACATTAATATTTTTTTGTAATTTTCCTTGGGAAAATGGCGCTATTTGGAACGTCTGTTCTGATGAATATATTTTAATGAAAAAATTGGATCGTCTGCACTATTTTGGTGTTAAATGTATATTTCTGTGCATGACTGAAGGAACAGCAAAGCTCTTTTCAATGGGCTTGTTAGAAAGTACGAATATCGACTAATTTAATGCAATACTAGCAATCTCTGGAGCAAGATTATTCAGAATTTTAAATTTAAAAATTGTCTTACTTTTTATCGGGGCTTCATAACGTCAGTAGCGCACAATTTGTGCAGTACGAAACTGGAATTTGTGCAGTGTGAAAAAAAAGATTAATTTTATTAATTTATTTCAGTGTTGCTGTTGGGATTTATCGGATATATATACAATCTGTTGCAAAAAAAAAAAGATTTGCACCCATAAAAAAATTGAGCTACAGCCACGAAAAAAAAAATTAGCAACAGCTACGAAACTCGGCATGAAAATGTCGTTCAACTGATCAAACTGTCAGCGCCAATGATCAGATGTATCAGTCGCCATCTTGGTCGGAGTGATGTGATTACTCGGTGTTGGCAACAGTGGATCAGAGAAGGTGCATGTCGTAGAGCAGTGTTTCCCAAATTTTTTAAACTCGCGGCGCACTTTACAAATGAAAATTTTGCGGCGCACTTATATATATATATATATATATATATATATATATATATATATATATATATATATATATATATATATATATATATATATATATATATATATATATATATATATATATATATATATATATATATATATATATATATATATATATATATATATAAATTAAAATAACAAAAACTAAAGTGCTAAGAGTGTGAATCAGTAACCACAGTATCTAACCGCGAGCAAAATAAAAGCGTGTGTGAAAAGCAAAAAGCAACGAGGAAGGGCCGAAAAAGCAGAGCACGGAGAGGCCAGGACAAGGAAAATATATTAAAAAATAGTATATCTGCCAGAAACGTCTTCAGGGGCACATTCTAGACAGATATACTAAAATCCGTTGTTTCTATGATTGCATAAAAACACGTGGTTAAAATATTATGCAATCTGTGCCCAACAACGGAATAACAGAAAAAAACCAAATAGGATAAATTCAATTATATAACATAAAATACCACATAAACATGAAATATAAAATACCACATAGACATGAACATGAAAAATATAGCGCACAAATATACGAATTTGCAAAAAAGAGCAACTCACATGTCGAAAGGTCGTCACCGTGAATAATCTTCAAATGATTCCCCCACATGCTACAATCTGTACGCTTACCTCGCTGAATCCCAATATATGTATATATGTGTGTGAACATAAATATATACATGCAAACATAAAAAATGAAACTAAAGAAAATTATTAAGTATAGTACTTACTTTTTGTTCGATAAATAAAAAAAATTATCAGTGTGAAACATGGGTTTGATGTTTTTTCGCCACATTTTCTATGTTTGGAAGTATTTCAGATAAACAGACCCTCATTTCATCTTCAATGCAATGAAGTCTCGCTCTTTTTTTACATTTAATGTGTGAGTGAAGAAAATCCCAATTCACATAACTATGGTGTGGAAAACTGCATCAAAATGGATAATGTTTTTTTAGCTACCGAGGGATATTCTTCTCTAATAGAAATCCAAAATGCATCAATAGGTAATTCTGCATGCTTGATTTTAAGTCCCCGATCACTGGAAATAGAAGCCAATTCTTCATCTTCTTTTAAGTTCAAACCAATATCAGGTAAAATTTTTATGAATGGATTTCGGACCCAGTCATAATCTTCTGTATTCAGTGATGGAAAATAATAGTTTAATTTTTGTTCCAGAATTATCAAATGCTCAACTACAATAGTAGTCATTTCTTTTATGTTGGTTTTACCAAATAATGAAAACATTTCAAAGTTACCATTTTTAGCTCTAGTTTTCCAAATTGCTTTTTTTTCCTGAAATGCAATTAGTTTATCTGTCGAAGTAAAAATATTTTCAGTTTTACCTTGCATTATTGTGCTAAGATTATTAAGATGTGTAAATATCTCTGTTAAACATTCCAGTCTAGAAATCCAAAAATTTCATCTTAAATAGTTACAGAAACGTTGGTGTTCTTCTCATTCAAAGAAAACAAGTAATTCTTTCTAGAGTTCATGTATGCTACTTAAAACCTTTCCTCTTGATAGCCACTTGATTTTCGTGTGTAAAATTAAACATTTATGCTGGGAATCATCGGCTGTTAATAAATCAATTTACAATTTTGCATTCGTATTTGCTTTTTCCATGTATTTTATTTATAATGAGTAAGTAGATTTTTTAATTAACTTATAACATATTTACATAAATAAAATAAATATACCAGGAATTATCATATGAATTTTTTAATCAAAATTAATAAATATTTAAACGTATGAGAACAACTGCCAGCGACACATGACAGACATACCAATTGTGATCATTAAAAACACTTTTGTACCCAAAATACCGTATAAGTGTAAATTCATTATATAATATGTTGGAGGAATTAACAAGCATATGGGTATGTATTAATAATAATTATATGTAATTCAACATTATATATATATATATATATATATATATATATATATATATATATATATATATATATATATATATATATATATATATATATATATATATATATATATATATATATATATATACGGTATATAATTTTTTAAAAGAAACTAACATTCGTATTGAACCGAGCACTACGCAACAAACATGCAAGACTTTATATTATTTTAATATTAATGATTTATATTAAGAGTTTTATTTCATATTTTACTCATTTTTAATATCATTTTAATTCTTTCGCGGCGCACCCAACTATACTTCGCGGCGCACCAGTTTGGGAAACACTGTCGTAGAGGAACAGGACGCCCCAAACAGACAACTGCTCGAGAATGTGGTGCAGTCATCGTGCTTTTTATCAAATCACTTGAACCTGAAATGCTCCTGTGTGCAGAAATTAAGATACTGCATAACCATCTAAATAACAGATTCCAAGTTTTTATGTGCGTACATTTAAAAATTCTAAATTTTAATACTTAAGAAGCAGAAATGCAATTTAAAATGAATGCAGGAATTTATTTAACAATTGATTCCTTATATTATATAAAGTTCGTTCATTAAATAGATTAGTGTATTTAAATTATTTTCCATCAAAATAAAATCTGATCCAGTATAAAGAAAAAAAAAATGACGTCAGCACACGACAATTCCTACACACCAATATATTTTAGAAACACTTTTTTCTTTCCCATTCATGACCGTTTCAAATCATGTAGCAAAAATAAGCATTTAGTACTGTAAAATACTTAAATAATGTTACTTTGTTTACATAATTCTATTTTAGGCGTGTATAAAATCAAAATATCATCAACATTTCCTTAACTAGCCATTTACACATAATGTTAATATTTTTTAATATTCCTTCGAATCGCCTCTCTATTTCAAAGTATTAAATTTTTCCGTTAATCTGAAAGCAGAAACGGATCGAATGAAACCCAACCCGAGATTTTTTGCTACAGTGGAAGTGCCAAATCATTTTTATACTTCTTTAGAAAACATTTTTTCTTTTCACTTGAGTGGAACATTTAAAATTCACGCGAATGATATTAATTTGTCGCATTATATTTTATGTGGAAAGCATACTGATTTAAGGGGACAGACACTGTTAAAATTATAAAACTATCCTTTTTTTTTTTTTTTTTTTTTTTTTTTTTCGTATTGTCTAGTAGTTGTGAAGTCTAGCCATTTTTGAACATTCTGATACCATTGGTATTTTTGAATGTTAATTATTTCCGGAAATATTAAGAAAATACAATACCAAGCATAATTGTATAATTTGAATGCATTTATCAAAACGCTGATTTTTGAACTTTGCAAGATAGATTTTTGAACTTTTGAAACGTGCATGATATTTCAAGAACCGTTAGATGAATTCTTAAAAAATTTTATGTACTTAGTGACATTATTTTCCAATAAGTATAGTAGATTTATATGTGTAATTTATAAAAAAAAAAATTTTAGAAGCAAAAAAGTTTCAAAAATTCTTAAAAATAATATATATATATATATATATATTAATTTTTTCCATTAAAATTTAGAATAATTAAATAATCCTAGTATGCAAGTATGTTATAAATGTTGTAATTAATAAAACCCCAAATTAGTTTTGATTATATCCAAAAAATTTTAAGATATCATACTCTGAACAACATATTATTATTTTATAGATAAAAAACATACGTGAATTATGATTATTGTTTATATAATAGTTCTCAATTTTCAATTATTTTTTTTTCATATTTTAAAAAAGAATATTTTTCTCTACTTTAAAAATTTCATTTCAATAACTTCAATAGATTTTATTTTTAAAAAAGTTTAAATTTCTGTTGATTTAGTGGACATTTTCGCATTTTAAGAGATAAGTTAACAAAACTTTTAATCAAATTTAAATTTCTTGTATAACTTTTTCATAAATTTATTTTTAAAACTCGTGATATTCCGAGAAAAGTTCATAATTTCTAAACGGAGTAATTTTATTTTATTTTTCATTACTCTTACATTGTTTAAAACAACTGTTTACTTAACATCTTCTGATTTTTTTTTTTCTAAATTATTCAAAAATTCAGAAGTTTTGAATATTTTTCCGCGTTTATAACCAATCTTACTCCAGTATTCAGATTGTGATAATCGAATAGAATTCCAATTGAAACGTTCAATTGGAGTTCAGGCATGCTTAAATTCGAAATTTCGGCTCGCTCGCGATACTCTCCCCTTACATTATACTATGAAAAGAAAGCAATTAAGTCACCTGGCTCAGTAACTAAAAGATATTGCTCGTACCAGCCGCAACCCTTCGTAGTGATTGTAGAGGGTGGGGGGGGGGGGGGGGGGGGTGAGAAAAAGGGAAAAAAAGCAACAAGTCTAAAGAGAAAAAAAAAATTCTGTTGCACTCACTCACAAAGCAAGAGTAGAAACACTCCTCTATAAATAGACTATGGGGACACAATGTTGTGCGGAGAAAAAAAAAATAGAACGAATATTTATAAAATACAATTGTCACTGTGTGGGAAAAGGAATAGAACAGCTGAATTAAAGGCGTGCCCATTCTTCCGTCTGAACTTACACCGTCTACATCCTCATATTCCAGATGATGCGTATTCTGTGTCAAGAATACTTGAAGGCTGCTGTGCAATGAGATAATTTTACTTTCTGTACAATACATAGTAATGTATATGGAAGGTATGGAAATCGTGTTGAAATTTGGAACTAGAGTTCGGATCAATATGCTGTATCACTATTTTTAGCGTGGTGTGTGTGTGTGTGTGTGTTTTGTTTATTTGTTTGTTTATCTATGCAATGTATGTATCCACTCTAGTTCAAAATTTGGTGGGTAAGTCACATATAGGACTCTAGTGCTGATTAGATTTTGGTACGATTTGGAAAAACGCAGCCTGCCCTGTTTTACGAAATGGCCAGCAAAAATCGCCAAGGAAAAAACAAAAAGACTAAAAATGCTGAAATGTATTTATTAAATGCTTATTTTATACACAATTTTTGTACAAAAAGTATAAAACCAACCCCATTACAAACTGTTCTGTAGATTTTTTTTTTTTTTTACCACGCTGTTACTTGAAAATATACCCAGTCGCCAAATGAAAACGAACATTTAGTTTAAACTGAAAATTCAGTGTAATTAGAAAAATATTCTTGTTGTTTATTTAGTGCAATCCAATTTAAAACATTATGAAAGAAATAGAAAAAATTGTATTTGAGTCTGTAGGGAAAGTCATGTACTGCCCACATCATTTTTTTTTTTATGTTTTTTACTTTCTCCTGGCATTATATAAAAATAGTCTGCAGTTTACCTGAAAATTTCTGATTTTTTCATGAATATGGTTAAAGGGCCACCCTGATCACATTTCAAACAGCTTGAGGATTATTACTGCGTGCGTGATCACGACACGACAACTTCATGAGTGCACGTAGCTCTGTGAAATTTTATATTTAGAATGATTATGTAAAAATGTACAAGATGGTATTTTTTTATTCGATATGGTCGGGGTATCTTTCTGAAATCGAAGTGTTACGAAAAATGTAAACATTTTAAACAATTATATCTCCAAACTTAATTGATAAAAATGTAAACAATACATTTGCTTAGTCGGGAATAGGTATTTATGAATATACCAAAATAATATCAATATTTTAATATTTTGAACATCTCTTTTCCCCCGAATATAAAAGTTTTTGCTAGTTTTGCTTCACTTTGCTTACTTTCAACCAAAATATCTTCTAAATTATAATAGTCAGGTATTAAGAGTTAGCTGCAAAAGTGTTAAATAGGAAATCCTGTTTCCAAAGCAATGATTTGTTTTTACAGAGCTTTCATAGTTTTCGTGTAATCATCTTGTCAAGTTGAAGAAGATTGAAAATCTTTCTTTTTACTTTCCTTATATACATAATGTATAACGAAAGTATTGTGACGGTGCCGAAAATTCGAATTCGAGTTTTTGACGGGAGAGCACGTTTCAAGCATCCCTGATCACGAATCGAACATTTTTGAAGTGATTATGTGTGTGTGTGTGTGAGAGAGAGAGAGACTGTGGAGACGATAACTGACGAACGAATGGACCGATTCGAACAAAATTCAGTACAAAAATCGCAATCCGTAAACACTGGAAGCCTATTGTTTTTATACGCAATATCGAATGTTCAGAACCTCCCTAAATTTTCGAGTGAAATTTTGAAAAAATCGTCAAAAAATCAAAACCGCTAATAAAGTTATGCAAATAGACATTTCTTATGTAATTTTTCATTAGAAAACGATTGACATAAATTTTAGAACGCTAACATGAGCCGTTCTCGAGATATTGAACATTTAAAAAAAATATATCAAAAAGTCACATAAAATAAAAAGAAATATTTTCTATTGAGAAACATGTTCACTTTTCATATGTAATACCATGCGATAAATTGGGGACATCATTCTCGTGGACCTAGCTCGTTTCATTCATGAAAAAATATACTTTGAGTAATACTTTTGTATTTGAACGCCAATAGTCATTTATCTGCTGTACGAATAACTTATTTCTTCTTCCATAACGCTTGGCGAGATTTGGGCGACGAATTTGGTGGAATGTCGCCAACTTGGCGACTTTTTTAAATGTTGCTAAATTAACGAAAATCTCGCCAAATGGATAAAAATGACTCCAAATCAATGACACCTTATTGATGATGACGACATGGAAAATGACAACTCATTGACGAAAATTCAATATCTTGGAAAGAATATATACAACTACTATAAAAATAATCTATTTTTTTTTTACTGTAAAAGTAGTAAATTCATTGCATTATATAAGGAAAGTCATGTGCTGGCCACATCAGATTTTTTAAAGTTTGTACTGCTTTAATCTCCTCTGAATAGTAACAGTAATTTATAGTGTTACAACGTATCCTCTGGAATCGTGACTGTACTTTCAGGATACAAGAACGAGTAAAAACTTCTGCATAACTAACACTTTTATTTAAAAGCACTAATAAGCGTAAACAGGAACAATATACAGCGAATAGCTCGATACAAGATCACTAAACAACTATCAGATACAATGAAACAGTAATTAAAAATAACAGATACTATTTTCAAAACACTGATGTATCTCACAATTTAATTTAGCTCGTGTCAACTGCTCTCGAACTGAGCGATGATTCCTTTTATATACTATTCGTAGAAACTTCCAGAAGGGAATCGTATTTCCAACATTCGCTATATCGAAAAAATTCTAGTACATTCCAAAAGTAGCCACTGTGGCGGTAAATCGCCAAATCTGGAAAACCCCGCCCCGAGAGTTAAACCATGGTAATCTTACAATCACGTAATAGGATTAGGAATGGCCAAGGTAAATGGAAGTAAGAGTTCCTTTCTGTAGACCTTGAGGTATGGCTGCTTGTAAAGGTGTTTCTTCCTTCTGAGGACTCAAGAACACGTTCGTAGCATTATACAGGCTCTGTAAGTCCACCATGTCACAGCTTTGTAGTATAACTATTTGAACGATAGGTTTCTGATATTCACCGATTTAAATATCGTACCTAATTTTATTCGATCTTCTTAACTTGTTCGAGAAATAAGCCTTCACTGACAGGACAGAAAAAATGGTTGATTCATACTCGGTGATATTAAAAAGTTTACATCATCAAAATCAGAGTCCGATTTTTAACTCTATTACAATACTTTTCATATACATATATATATATATATATATACACACACACACACAATATGTATGGCAAGAAAAACAATAATTCATTTTTCTAGAATATTTTTACAAAAAGAATAGTTGAATAATTGCATGGTTTCTACCGTTCTTAATCGCAATAATGTTTTTTTAGCTCATTTTCGTTAAGCAGAATGGCAGACGATATTTGAAAATGAAACTCCTTTTGAAAATACTCCGATACATAATTATGGTATTAGATGATTGCGCCATTTTTTTTAATTCTCAAAATTTATAGCAGTGACAGTCAAATGTGATACTAAAATGAGGAGTTTCGGAGTTCAGTTACTTATTTGCTTCATCCCGCGTCGAGTGTTTGGATGCCTCACCGATAATTTGTTGAAATAGGATCTACAACTCTGAAATGTAATCCTCGGGATTCAAAAAATAAAACAAAGAATTTTGCATTTTTGAATGAAAAATCGTTAATTTCATTTATTCTATGAATATTTTTAAAGATTTTATATATATATATATATATATATATATATATATATATATATATATATATCTAATTGGAAAAGGACTTTATTTTATTTTTTGGCGCGTTATTATCATTTTGAATTTTTTTTGTTAAGCAGCTCCTGTTAGGAATTTAGCTTAATTGTATGCGTAGTTAGAATTACTTTTTCAAAATGTATGGTTATAATTGTAGATACTATAAGAATCCTTCATATTTAGAAATGGCTTTGATGCAGTTTTTTTTTTCCCCTTAAAAATATATAAATAAATTATAATTTAATTTATAGCATAACTTTTTTTTTTATTCAGATCTTTTCCTTTTTATTCAGTCTATCTGTCCCTCCCCCCCCCCTCCCTAAAAAAAAACAAACATATTATATATGTCGTGGGAATGTAACCTAATAACCTAATGTGTTTCAATGTTTCAATGATTAACCCCACACACAGTTTTGTCCCGAAAATTTTGGGAAAAATTATTTTTGATAAACGGAATGAGGGGGGGGGGGGGGGGGGTTCTTAATCTCTTCTTCGCCAAAAATTACGAAATCGCAGAATACGAGCATTTAATTAAGAAATATAAGCAACTTCAATCATCCATTTCAGATTTTGACAATTTTTTGCGGGAAATTTTGAAAAAAAAAAAAAAAAAAAAAAAAAAAAAAAAAAAATGCCGGTTCTGTTTTTCCAAATCGTACCAAATTCTAATCATCACCAGGGTAATGCGTAATTAACTATTTTGCCTACCAAATTTTGAAAAATTTCATCAGATAGTCTTTTAACTACAGTGAAAAATGTCATCAAAATTCCAAAAGCCTTAATATTTCGAGAACTGTTGGATCTAGAGTTATGGGGGTTGGTCTTATTGTTTTCGTCGTCAAACATTGCGTATAAAACAAACATGTAATCGATACATTTGAGCACATGTAGTCTAGATTATGGCGATGTTCACGTCATTTCGCAAAATAAAGGGCAGGTTCTGTTTTTCCCGAATCATACCCAAATCTTATCAGTACCAGAATAACCCGCAAGTTATATATCTACCATATTTTGTTAAATTTGATCTATTAGTTTTGGAGCTGAGTGGAAGCATAGTGGATTTCACAGACACACAGACGTCACGCTGAAAATAGTTTTTTCGAGTTCTACTGTGCTCGAAATGCATAGACCCGTCGAAAACTGAATTCCGATTTTCCACGGGATTTCAGTATTTCCTCATACATTACCATGTATTGTAGGGAAGGTAAAAACTCTTTTTACTTTCCCTGCAATAGATGGTAATGTATAGGGAATTTTATGAAATCGTGTCGAAAATCGCAACTCGAGTTTTCGATAGATCGACCCGTTTTGGGACCTTTAGAACACGAAAAAACCATTTTGAGTGTGACATCTGTGTGTGTGTGTGCGCGCGCGTCTGTCTGTCTGTGTGTGTATGTCTGTGCAACGTGTGTAACCCACAAGTGACTTATCTACCAAATTTTGCAAAATTTGGTACATTAGTTTTTCAGCTAGAGTGGATGCAGGCAATTTTGCGGGTCATTTCGAAAAAAAAAAAAAAATAAATAAAAAATAAAATAAAGGCGGTTTTTAACACTTTACAACAAAGTTGAAAAGTGTTTATGACTTTGTTCATTCTGTCTGTCTGTCCGTCCGTTAGCACGATAACTGCCGTAAAAATGACTTAATCAAAATGAAATTTTAGTATGTTGTTCAGACGGTCTGTAGGACCTATGGGAATATAAATGAATAATATCACCCAATTAGTTTTGGATTGAACCCGGGTTGAAAAAATGAAATACATTGAGCCCTATGGGACCTAATTTTTCAAACATTTTTTAAGCGGATTTAAAATTCACAAATTGCTTCGAAAATTTTAGGTAATAGTCAAATTGTTCCATAAAATATATAAAAAAAATTCAGCTAAATATATTCAGTAGTGTTTTAAATAAAAATTAAAATAATAATTGCACATCTTATATGAAACGATCACGTGACCATGATATGAAACGATCACATGACCCACTTCAAAATGATATATGGCATCCATCTTGTTTCAAATCGTGATTTTTTAAAGTTCTTTTTAATTCATATTGAGTGTTGTATCCGTCCTAAAACTACTTTATTTTTGCTTAAATTCTGTGCATCTACATACTAAAACAACACAATGAGAATATATTTGAGTTTAAATTCTCATTCAAATATGATTATTTCTACAATTAAGCCTATTTTTCACCTATGTAAAATGTAAACAGCAAAATATGTAGAATGAGTTGTATTAGAATTACTGTATTTCTTTAACACAAAATAATTCAGTCCATGGAGTCTGCATGGCTGATATGAATGAATATTAATTGATTTTATAAACAGAAGGACGATTTTTTTCGATGAAGTTTTAAGCATAGAGTTTATGAATTGTAGCTCCATGGTCTTAATTTTTAAATAAAATAAATTATTATAGTATTGTGATGAATAAAATGGAGAAAGTTATGAATGACATCCTGCTTTTATAGAGAGATCCAGGCGTGTTATTTTTTCTATGACGTCATTTGAATTTATTTCAGTTGTTTTCGATGAAGTTTTCAAATATAATAAATTATCGTAGTATTATGATAGTTTTAAAAATATTACCGTGGAATGTATTGTATTTTAGAGATATTTAAACCAGGCAATTTATATTTCAATGTCGTCATTTGAATGAAGTTCATTTTTCTCAATGAAGGTTTAAGTTTTCAAATATAATAAATCAATGTAGTATTGTGATAAGTTTTAAAATATTACCGAGGAATGTATTGCATTTTCGACTTTTTTAAATAAAATTGCATTGAAGTTGGAAAGTGTTTCATAATGAATGCTTTAAGCATGATTGATCTTTCTTGTTTATATATCTCGAATCGTACCAAAATCTAATCAGCACTAGGGTCACCCACAAGGAAATTACCTACCAAATTTTATGAAATTCTGTCAATTAGTTTATGAGTTAGAGTGGATACACTCTAACATTGCACTCTAACATTGCACAGACATCACGCTAAAAGTGATTTTTTGTATTCTAGAGGTGTCAAGACGTGTAGATCCGTCGAAAACTTGCGTTGCGATTTTCGACTTGATTCCAATACTTTCCCTATGCATTACTGTGTGTTGCAGGGAAAGTAAAAAACAATAACTATAAAAAAACTAACTTTTATGTTTATGGTTTTTATGTTAGCTTAAAAAAAATATATTTTTTTTTTCTGCGCCGAATCCCATCAAGTTATTAAAAAGCAGGAGGTTTTTTAAAAATTTAACAACAGTATCGAAATTTAATCTTATGTATTAAGGTAATTATTCTAATTAAGTTAAATATCTGTATTCCTAAAATTAAAATGTCTGTCTCTTTATAAAAAGAATAGTTGAATAATTAATGTCATTTTCCATTTGTTCTTAAATACAAATAAAACCTCTTTTAGTTTATGTTCTTCAATGTTCTGCAAATTAAACACCCGGTCATATTTAAAAAGAATGAAACTTGTTGCGAAAATGTCATAGATACATAATTAAGGAAATACATAATTGAGGTGACAGTCAAATTGCTAAAAGCAAGAGTTTTAAAGTTGAGTTACTGATATGATTTATCTCGCGCCGAGCATTTTGATGATATCTCTCCAAATATATTGCAACAGAAACTTAAAACTCTGGGGAAACTGTCGTCAAAATTTTAAAGATAAGATTTAAAAATTGGTTTTCGTAATTTTTACGTAGAAAGTGTTATAATTGCGTTTATTCATGATTATTATTATTATTTTTTTCTAATTGCAAATTTTTTATTTGTTTTTCTGGGATATATCATTACAATTACATTATTTATTAAGTATAATTTTACATTATACTTGTCTTGGGAATTCATTTTTAAAAGCTGGAAGTTTTTTAACTTTTTTTGTGTGGAAAATTGGTGGATGAAACATTCAAATTATTATTTCTTACAGAAATATCTTGTAATGCTTGTATTTTATTTCTTTCATTACGATATATTTTTTAACTTTCTCATAGTATTGTGTAAAGCTGTGTTTCTTAAATTTGAAACGATCGCGTACCTCTTGAGATTTAATCTCATCGGTGTACTGCCGTCGAATAATTCAAAGGAAGTCTTAATAACACAATTCTTTATCTGCAGATTGTCGACTAGTATATTGTTTTATTAATATATTATATATTGTTTTATTAATCTTGTAGATTTCTGTCAAACCATGTTTCTACGTGTCCATGTATATGCAGTTTATTCCTAAGGTTACAACTTCGCCTTATATTACGAGAAGTTGAATAAAACTTTAGGAAATTCGAAAAATTAAATGGATTTTTAAATATTTGCAAAAATAAATAAATAAAATAAAGACCTTAAGAAATTTCAAAGAAAAGTGTCCAAATCGACGGGAACTACTACAGATCCCCAAAACAAAGCTAAATTTGTGAAAAGTTCCAGATTGCAGTGGCAAAAATAATCAGATTTTTTAATGCATTGCATATTTTTAAAGATGGACAAAGTATGGTTGTAGATGTGGGTAAAATATGGTCGCTACATATAGTAGCAGGTTCAGGATATCGTTTTATTTAATTACTTAATTAATCGCTTCTTAAGAGGATTGTATCTGAACAATGCTTGATATTCGTGTTAGTTTCTACATTTATTTAATTAGAAAAAAAAATATTAAATTTTAAATATTTTCATAATAATATAATAAATTAAAAAAAAATTGCTAAATCCCAAGTACTCTTAGATGTACCCTCAGGGGTTTGGGAAACACTGGTATAGTAAATGTATTTTCTAATTCGAGAATTTCCCCAAAATCCCGAGATTTTGAAGGATAAGCACGTCTATGACCTACTAAACGTATTTCGAACACTTCTAGAAAGATGCTCGTCTATGCATAAAGTGTACAATAGCTCTTTAAATACACAAAAGTAAAGAAGGTATAGAATAAAAAAGAATTATTTCATTAAAAAAAAAGTGGTGGATATTTAAAATAGCCATTTAAAATCTCTGTGAAATTCCACACCCTCTATCAGCCGTCCGTCCAAATAGTTGCTCAAGTCCTCAGGAGGAGTCGGACGGTCTGGGTCTACAACACCCTTTATCAGTGCAGCATTGTATGTTAGAAAAATAGTATGCACGCTCTCGCACTAAATTATATTAGTATCGTAATGTAAATACACGTTTCGTAGAGCAGTTACAGAAATATTTTCGTCTAAAATAACTAAAAACGAAAATTTACAATTTGAGAGTTTTCAGTTTGGAAGAAGAGGTTTAGACCCCCCTCCCCATCTCCCTTTAAATACACCCTTGATGATATGTTGATATGTTATGTTAGCTACAAGTAAAAGTCTGTCTTTAGCTTAAATGCATATCAAAAATGGTCGATACCTCAAAGGTTTGAGACCATTGTTCTAAATGGTTTAGTTGCCGGGCATTACAGATTACTTCAATAGATACAACGGCAGACATAATACTTTGCAATTCGCTTTTGTAAGCATCCTTCTATCATTAGTATAGCGGCTGCGTCAGTCGGGACGTTACATGACAATCATTTTACAGAAAGTATTGTTTCCCCGAAAATTTATTTTTCAGCGTTGTTTCGGTAAGCCACGTTTTGAAGAAATAAATTTAAACCATCCATCAGTTATAGTTTTAGCGAGTACAATAACAAGTTTCAATTCATTTTATTCGTTTCACAGTTTCGTGAAATAATTGTTTTAGCGAACTACTGCGTGCCTCTTTTTCGTATTTACTTCCCACCGAATCCGAAAGTGTTCTATTCTATTCATTCTTCACTCTCCATCATCAATCCATGCTCTTAAATTTTTAAAATCGTCTGACTCTCCTCTCAACTCGCTTCCAGAAATGTTTACGCTCATTTCTGGCGTTGTGCCAAGTTTATGAATTTAGGGGGTGGGTAAGGAATGCGGGGGGGATTTCATTTTCGGATAAAATTGCCTGTTCCGAGCTTGTTGGTGTTAATTATTTAGATTTAGATCATAATTTAAACACAAGATGAAATATGAATGAGACTTCCTGCCGAAGATTAGGCGAAAGTTGGTTCGTTGTTGTGGTATAAATTTGCTTACGTTGTTTTAGGTTCAATTAGGTTTGTGTGAAACAGTTTATTTAAAAAAAAAAAGAAATTAAATACTCTGTTCTGTTGTCTTTATGAGGTCGTTATTTCCGCTACGATACGCTGCATTGTCAGGTAGGTTAAAAATGTGATCGTGGTATTATATAGATTTTATTTCAGGAAATTTAAATGCATTTTAAATAAAATAATAGTAATGGTGTAGAATGTCTTGTCTATTTATTTAAGTTTTTTGACGGAGGCATTTGGGGAAAATATGTTTGCAAAATAGGTAAATGCAATGAAAGTAAAGATCAGGATTCTATAAAATACATTTTTTTTGTAATTTCTCATACCGTTAAGAAAAAGTATTGTTTTTGCTCGAAAATCTTCAAATCCGATATTTTGACAAAAAAGTACTTTTTAAAACCTTTTGAACTTAATTCAAACAGTTTTATGAAGACAAGAAATAAAAACTTCGTTATTACAACATAAATACAAAAATAAACTTGTCTACTAGTTGCAAAGACAAATGGCAGCCCACTTCTTCAGGACCGATAAGAACTGTGTCATTTGCCTTTGAGACTAGTAGACGTGTTCATTTTTGTAATTATAATGTTTTTATTTGTGTTTTATTGCAAGTATTTGAACGATTACTTGATAGGTTTTTGGAAGGTGTGTGTGCTTGCTTGTACGTGTTCTAATCATGAGGAATTTTAGTAATTCTCATGATTAGAATTCGAATCCTTCGTGTTTCAATGATATTCATAGCAGCCTTTCCTAATGGAAATGATCTTAATATAGAAGGCACGTATTTTTCGCTGATTCGAAGTTAGTGGTCACTAAACTAGGTGTGACACATCATACACTTAATAAAAAAGTTTTGAATATAAAATATTGTTTCAAATTAATGCATAAAACTGGCATAAAATTTTTTATAGTCCTATTATAACATGAAAATTGCGGCATATAAAACAATAATTTATTTTCCATTGCTGCATATTGCCTTATTGTATAATGTTTTCATCGGCTATAATCTGGAAATCAATCGTTAATAAAAAATGCTTTCAATAGTTTGTTCAGAAGAATAGCCAGCAGACAATTTCTGTCATGCAGTTGTAAAAGGAGTTAAAACTTTATATTAAGAATACCGCCAATATCGTTTGAGATAATAATTCAGGTGGTGGTGGGATAAGTTAAGTATTCCTGAATTGTATGCATTTCTATAGGGAAAGGCCTAAAATATTTATTTTTATTTAAACGGTCACTTTGTAAAAATAAATTCGTAAATTAGAACTGAAAGAACTTCTACTAAATTGTTTAACCCTTTTAATTTATTTTTATCTCCATGTATTCCGTACTCTAACCTGCAACTATGAAAAAATACTTAAACTAACTCATAATTACGGAACCCTTAATTTAAGAATGATAATAAATACATATACCAGTGACGTAGCGTCCATCGAGGCTTAGAAGCTGAGCTTCCCTTGTTTAAAATATACTTTAAAGATAATTTTATTTTTTATATTTTTAACTTTGCGAATGTATATGTCTTTTTTTAGAAAACTGTAACACTTTACTTACTTAAAATGAGACGTTTCAAAGTATTTTTTCATGAAAACGCATATCTAGAAGCTGAAATCATCCAGCTTTCACGATGCATTCATTGAAAGAATCTTGGTATTAGGACCGCCCTGGCTGATAAGCTAGAACTATAAGCTAGTTTCCAAAAAGGTGTGGCTATTCCCCCCCCCCCCCCAATTTTCAACATATCGAGACGAAGAAACGCACTAATAATGACTACCATTACATTTAAGTAGTAGTTTGTGAAGTATTAGTCAGAGCAACAATATGGCGAAGCATCCGTTTGCGTATTTGGCAGTTTTAGAAAGAATAAATCCGATTCCCTTTAAAAATCACGATGATGATTTCCCTTTAAAAATCACGTTACACGAGAATCTTAGTTAAACAAAAGCCATTGATAATTTTCTAACGGATTTTTAGCATATTGTGGTTTTAGATATTTTTAAGTTTTTAAAATGTAGTATTTGTAAATAATTAATATACAAAATTGTTTAAGGACATTGTTGACTACAGTGTTCTCACCCATTTTTAATGCACTCTTTTGAATTGCTGGACATTGTTGACTACAGTGTTCTCACCCATTTTTAATGCACTCTTTTGAATTGCTTTATTTCGTTAGTTCTAGCTGTTTATATTTACAACACATGTATTTTTTCTATCACTTGCTAATAATATTCTAATATATTTCTACTTCATACATAGGCGCCTGTAAAACTTTATCTAGGGGGGGGGGGGGCAAACTCAAGTACATGATGTACAACATCGACTGGCTTCATGCTCGCCTTTGTTATATTGAATGTCCAAGGGGCGGGGGTTACCCCCCTTTCCCCTATGGGCGACCATGACTTTATTTAAAATGATTGTAAAAGTTCATCTAATTTAAAAATAAGAAAACATTTAACATGTTATATCTTGTTTGTATTCATTTTACATAGGTAACATTTTAAAATCTCTTGCATTTCATCCACTTTTAGCATTTTTATGTAAAATTATTTTGTTATTCACCAATAAATAAAACCTGTTGAAATAAAACTTATGAAAATGCGAATTCTAATATAAATTTCACTTGTAATACCAATTTTTTTGCCAAATTTTCAGCTTCCCCAGTCAAAAATCTCATGTTACGCTACTGCTGTACTACACCTTTCTTTTGTGTCAACTAACAATAACGAGTGCTTTACTAACACTAGCGACACCTAGATATAATTTTCAAAGCATGACATTTTCAAGCATTTAATCCATAGAAGCTTTAACTCCTTTTTAATTCCATGATTTCGGTTTGAAGCGTAATGCCGTTATTATGGTTACAAATGGAATAAAAAACTGTAAAAAAAAAAAATTGAATTGTAGAATTTAAAAAAAAAATCGTCTGCTATTACTATAAATTAAATATTTCATAAATAGTAGGCTGTACACAAAAATAGTTAATTAAGAAAATTTATTATCTTTTTTTTCTGCGCTGGAGGATATAAAAACGACTTTCGTGTCGAAAACAGTTCACGAGTTATACTGGAAGAATGTTGGAACAAAAATTTTTAAGATTACAAATTTAAAAAATGCGGTAGACAAAATCTTTCTCTGCTTAACATAGGGACTTTCTCAGTACTTTCATTGTACCCAATCAATCGGTGGGTTCAGTTCGTTATGCTTCTTTTACTCAATAAATCGTACAATTAATTTATGGAGTTTTTATGCTAAATTTTGAACCAGCTTATGAGAGGCTTATGTCTTGTCATTGAGTATACTTTGTAGTCTACAACGTAACTACGATCGTTTCTAATGGATGGCTGGGCAAGCACAGTTTTAATAACCCTTTTCATATCGCAATTAGTTACGGAAGGACACGCCCCCGGCGGAAGTGCTCAGAAAATTAAGTCGATCATTTAGTTCAAAGTGGATGGCAATATGTTAGGCTTTTTTTTCAGTATGTATTTTTGGAAGCGTTAGCTTGCTTTTTGTCAGATGTTGCGTTGTGATATGCTAATTTGGTTAATTATTTATTTTTATTATTGTTCATTATGTAAGGGAACTGTATGTTTTTGTTCCAAGTTAAGGGTGTGCAGTATTCAGTTTTATAACTTTTAATATTTATATTTTTAAATATTTTATATTTGGTTATTATCGATACTATTGTATAAAAAATGTATTGCTTTCGCGAAATATTTTGTATTGGAGATTTTGTTGGATCAGTACGTTTTAATCCCCCCCCTCCCCCCAAACATATTTTGGACAGTTTATTGTAAAGGTATGTGTGTTCAGTAGCTCAAGAATGGGTAGAATTATATAAAATTTATATGTAGAATCATTAGTATGGGAAAAACGGCATACAACATGCAAGAATTAGTCCAAATTTCTGGATAACTAGCATGCTTATTTAAAAACACTAATAAGCTTAGATAGTTACAATATACAGCTAATCGTTCGATAACTGTATCTTATAAGATCACTAAACAACTGTCAGATATAATAAAACAGCAATTAAAATTTCCCAATTCGATTTAACTCGCATCATTTCAACTACTCTCCAACTGAGCGGCGATTCCTTTTTTATACTCTTCGTAGATATTTCTAGAAAGAGCTCGTATCTCTAAGAATATTCGATATTTTGAGAAAGTTCTAGTACATTGAAAAAGTCGCCAAATTGACGATGAATCGCCAAATCTGGCAACACTGCCCCGGATGTCCTAATATGGCAACCCTACTCTCACGTAATAGGAATGGCTACATGTAAATGTTATTTTACAGTGTAGATAGGCAAAGTGCATTGAAGGCATCTTGCATGTTCGTAACAATATATTTAGCATTTTAGTTAAAATCTCTAAAAGTATTTTAGCTTTTTCCCATTTCCTTTAGCTAAAATACTAGCCTTAAATTTATTTGTAATGTGAAATAAATATAAGATGCTTGTATGAAAACCATAAAAAGAATAGTAATAATTATAATATAAATAAGAAGAATCGCATTGTATTAAAATATTTTACACAAGAAAATGAAACAATCTTGGTTAACATTATTCAATACTCTTTAAAATGGGGGGGGGGGGGGGGGGGACTTTTCCTGCAAGTCCTTTTGAGCAAAGATTGTCATTTATTGTATTTTACTGGTATTCTTGATTAATTAACCACTTTTTCTTTCTAATGATATTTTAGATACAATTTGTAGTAAAATTTTAATTACAATAATCGTATAACTGTGTCGCATTCGTCCTCACTATTTTCAGTTTGTCAATTAAAAGAAATCGCAAGTTGAAAGTAATAGGGGTGGATTTTTCACGTTTTAACTTTTCCATACTATTCAATACAGTAAAGGGAAAGTATTGCTTTCACAAAAGTTTTCAAATTCGAAATTTTGATGCCAATATATATTTAAAGACCTGAACACCTTTTGACTATTTTTAGAGTGATGTCCGTCTGTTTATCTGTCAGTATGTCTGCGGTCTATTTCTTGTGTACGCACGATAGCTGTTACAAATATCATTGGATTTTCACGAAATTTTGTATCCGGCTTTGTTTAAAAAAAAAAAAAAAAAATCTAGAACTAGATAGAATTTTTTAAAATTCGAGCAAAAGCTTTTATATTTCGAAATTTTATATTTTTTAAAGATGACAGCATCGGACAAAATTTGACATAATTATGTACAAAAAGGTTTATTTATTGCTCAATAATCACGAGACTGTATACTTTCAGTCATTGTTGTGGAAAATAGCCGCGATGCAATTTTTTTATTCGTGACGTCATTAGCCCCTCGGGGGGGGGGGGGGGGGCAAGTTCCCCGTTCCTCGGGTGTACATTGTCAAGTATGGTATCCAATCGAAAGATTTTTTTCAAGCTCTTTAAAAGTGAAGGGTAATATAATAAATATAATTGTGATCATTTGGGTTCATAATACAGATTTTTCAAATTTTTCTTGTAAAATTTAAAAATATAAGCTTCTAAAAATTTATTCCGGTATGGGAAAGTAGAGTTGAGCCACGCTCCTAAAATTGCGCAGCTAAAATTGCAGAAAATATGTTGGCTAAAGGTAGCAAAATTCTAAAAAAGCTAACGCAGTTTAAACCCTGATGGCACCCTTGCACCGGCATTTCATCGAGGTTATCTCCTTATACCATTTAAATTAAATAAAGTCTGTGAATACCTCATAAAGTGGGTTGTTTATTACGCCATGTTTACCCCTAAAGTGTTATAATTAATCTACTGAGTTTTATGATCAATTTTCGGTAAGGAGTGTGCCCATGAAGTGTTCGTCAGTCGGTAATTGAGCGCGCAGCGTATCTTATTCCATGCAACTGTGACCGTCTATAATGGATGACCGTGCAAGCAGTTTTAATAACCCTTTTCATATCGCAATTAGTTTCGGAAGGACACGCCCCTAGGAAGTGCCCGGGAAATTAAGGCGGCCATTTACTTGAAAGCAGGTGGCAATATGTTACAGTTGTTTTTACCCTAATGCGATTTATTTTCTTATAGTTGTGTTTTGAACAGTGCTAATTCTGTTAATTAAGTTTCGGGTATTATTACTGTAGGAAGTAGAGTTTGCTATTAATCAAAGAAATTCCTGGATATGTGCTAAGTAATATGTGGCTTTCCGTGGGAGGGTTTTAATAATTGCGTAATTTGAGAAATGTTTATATTAAAAAGCTCATTGTTGGGCAATATGTTACAGTTGCCTTTTCTCTTATTTTGATGCGATTTGTTTTCTTATAGTTGTAGTGTTTTGAACAGTGCTAAATCTGTTAAATTTGTTTAGAGTATTACTACTGTAGGAAGTAGTGTTGCCATTAATTGAAGAAGATCCTGGATATGAAGCAAAGCGTTGCCTTCCGTGGGAGGGTGTTAATAATTACCTAATTTGAGAAATATTTAAATTAAATAGCCCAAACTGTTGGGCAATATGTTACAGTTGCTATCTGATACTGTTTAAATATGTGATTATATATGTTGTTGTTGACACCCAGACCGTTCGACCTACCAGAAAAGTGTAGAGGTAACTGTTTGGACGGCCGGGAAGTGCCACCCAATTTAGACCGGAACCCAGTTGGGGAGGCATCCACAGGGACCGTACCCTCCTTCCCCTACCACCAACCTCTCGGAAGGACTTACGGGCCCACATGTTTAACGTGATCGTACTCCCCATGAACACGGCTGCATTTGTGGCAGCTTGCAAATCCAGCACGCCAACCACCGGGCTACCGCGCCCGAAATGTGCCAACAGCACGCGGTGTTCCTAGGTGGTCACCAACCCAAGTACTAACCGCGCCCGATGCTGCTTGACTTCGGTGATCTAACGAGAACCGGTGTTTTCAGCACGGTAGGGTCGTTGGCTCGTGATTATATATGTGATATATTTAAATTAAATAACTCATAACTGTTGCTAAAGTAGCTAAAGAGTAAAAATTTGGTTGCTCTGTTTTTTTTTTTTTTATCTTGACGAAAGAGAATTATCATTCGAAACCTATTGATAGCCTAATTTGTTTTATTTTGGGTTTTCAGCGAAGGTTTTACTTTTTAGATACTTAATTTTTCAGCAGAATTTCTTTCAGGACGCCGCTTGAAACGGCTGTTAAGGTATAGGGCACTACTAAGAGTAAGGGATGCCGAGCCCCTATTTTTATTTTAAGGGTGGGGAAGAGAAGAGAGAGAGACGACATCTCACGAACGAGTGGATCTTTACGAACAAATTTTGGTACAAAAATTACAATCTGTGATTAGTGGGAGCCGTTGGATGTTCGGAAGACCCCCCCCCCCCCCCCCAAATCCTAGAATGAAATTTTGAAAAAATAATCAAAAAATCAGATTCTTTAACAATGTTGCGTAAATAAATATTTTGTATGTAATTTTTCATTAGAAAACGATTGACACAAACTTTTGAATGCTAATTTGAACCGCTTTTAAGCTATTGAACTTGTTCACATAAATATATCACAAATCACATGAAATTAAAAAAAAGTATTAACTACAGCGAAATATGCTCACTTTTCACATGTAATATTATGCGATAAAAGTGTTAACATTATTCTCGTGGATCTAGTTCGTTCCATACACTAGAAAAGATACTTTGTGTAATAGTTTTTTATTTTGAAGCCTTACAGTTCGCTATCAGTCATTAATATTTAAGAAATGCGCTTCTCTCCCTCTGTTTGTAATGCTTGGCGATCAATTTGGTGAACTTAGTGACTAATTTAGCGAAATATCATCAATCTTTCAATATTTCGTCCCCAGGCTGACGAAAGCATCGTTAAAATTTCAAAACTGACGCTAAGTTAACGAAAATGGCGCCAAATTGATGATTTAGTTATTAAAATATTTTAATATATGGACTCCATTGCGGATGTTATCAATATTGCTAATTAAGAGTTGCGTGAAATATAAGTTACTTGGATACTTTGAAATAGTTTTGCATGTCGATATCCGGAAAAGCGCCAAATGTAAAATTTAACATTCAAATCACTGTGCAGATCTTATGTACACTCATTGCCATAAAAATTTGCTCACCAAGAAGTAATTATGGGATCATAACGAAACTTGGCATGAAGGTACGTGTTAGGCAGATATGCCAATGATTAGAAATACAGCGTGATTGCGCATTGGTAATGCCACCAGAGGGCGTTGAACTTCATTCTCCCTGGTGAAGAAAAAAGGTACGCTGAAGCTTTATGCCTGTACTTAATATGTTGCAGGGGAACGCTTTTTCATTAGGGATGCCTTTACGCCGCCATCTAAGACAATAGGATCAGCTGTTGGAGTTCGAGAGGGGGAAGAATCATCGGGATGATGAAAGCCGTGTGGTTAACTCGACCAGTAGTGCTCGCCATTTAGGCCGTTCCGATGTTAGGACCAGTGGACGAGAGAGAGAGATCGCATACACCATCGGCCAAGCTTAGGACGCCCTCGGCAGACCAATGACCAAAAAGACCGTCACATCACCCGACACGCACGCTGAGCGCCAACTGCATCATTGTCCGCCATCTGGACACAAGCAGCACCTTCTTTATGGGCCCCTATGTCTGTCCTTACCATCGCGAGACGCCTGGCTGAAGGACATTTGGTATCACGGCGCCCATTACGTGGGCTGCCAATGACACCCACCCACCGTTGCCTCCGTTTGGAGTGGTGTCGCGCTCGACGGGATTGGACCGCAACCGAATGGAACCAGGTCGTCCTCAGCGGCGAATCGAGATTCAATTTGGGCAGTTATGACAATCGTGTGCGTGTGTGGAGACCCCGTGGTGAACTCCTCAATCCTGCCTTCGCTTCACAGCGACACACTGCTGCCACAGCTGGTGTGATGGTATGGGGTGCTGTCGCATACGACACCCGGTCACCTCTGATATTGATCCACGGCACCATGACAGCCCAGCGGTACGTTCGTGACATCTTTCAGCCACATGTGTTGCCACTCATTGCAGGGCTCCTAGGAGGCATTTTTCAACAGGACGATGCTCGGCCACACACAGCAAGGGTGTCACAGGAATGCCTCCGCCACATTATCATCCTTCCATGGCCTGCCTGATCCCCAGATTTGTCACCGATCGAGCATGTTTGGGATCACTTGGGACGGCAAGTTGGATAGCCTACGAGTTTAGTCGAACTAGAGGCACGCATACAACAACTGTTGAATGAGATGACGCATGACACCATACGGAACCTATATGCCTCAATGCCCGCCAGTATCACGACGTGTATTCACGCTAGAGGTGGTCCAACAGGGTACTAGAACCTCCATTCATTTGTAGTTTTTCCTGTAATAAATTATCCTTTTGCTTTGATTTTGTATCACTTACTTATACGTTGCACTCACATATATATGAAATATCATTCGATTCTGACAACTCTTGGTACGCACATTTTTATGGCAATGAGTGTATATAATTTTTTACTATGAAAGAAATAAATTCATTGCATTATATAGGGAAAGTCACGTGCTGCTCACATCAGATTGAAAAATCATGTATTGAAAAAAAATCTGATGTATTTACACAAAGAAACAGCTGCTAAGTTTAGGTATAAAACATTTAATTTTATCTTCACAACCTAGGTATTTCCCCAGTTATTCGCGCTTGTATTACAGCTTTATCCCTATATCGATCAACGGATAAACGTCGCCTCTGCTACTTTCCTATATTTATAGGATTTCCTCTACCTTTTTTCCTGTCCAGCCGCCATGAATAATAGCCTCGCTGGACTAACTTTAAATACAATCTATCATGTGGTTTGTTTTTCTCACAGTTAACGTTTTGCAACTGTGTTTTCTTGTATATCGCTAATTCCTTCACTGCTTCTAAAGATGTAGACTGTTTTTTATTTGCGTGAATAATATTTATCCGAGGCTGACAGAAATATTCGGCGTACTCCCGGATCAGAGATCGAGCTAGAATTTTTCCAGAAAAGGAAAAATACTCCCTGACCTGATTTGAAGGAGTATTTTGTTTTCCAGAGGAGTAATTTTTAATAAATGTACAATTACCCTAAAAAAAAATTTTTTTTTGTTTACAAAATCGGTGCGTAAAAATACGCTTGAATTTATAAAGCGTATTTGCTTATTTTAAAACGTGAAATACGCTTGTAGGGGCGTTATCTAGATCTCTGCCCTAGCTGATGATGCTACGACCTTATTTAGCGTAGCTTTCTGAACAGAAAACGGAGCAGTAGTCTTTACAAACCGCTGAATTCATTTTTTATATTAAAGAAACTTTGTAAATATTATCGGAACATATAAACCGAATATAAAACATTTCATGTTTAACGTTTCGCAATCTCATACTGGAGTGATAGGATAATGTTATACAATATTATTCATCCCCTTTGTGCTAAAAAAGGATTGTCCAAATAGTTGCTGTTGAAAAAAATTCTAATAATCTTGTCGGTCATAAATAAAATAGAATGAAAATTTTGACTTTATATGGCAGAAAATTTATTTAATTTTCGGATTTTCCATTGCTTACTTTAACACTAGATGAATAGTGATTTGAAATGAAATCATCTACTTAAGAATATATAATCTTCTTTCTTTCATATTTATTGGAAATAAACACTTTTTCAATGCCCGTAAGAGGATTTACTTCGAATGCAAAAATTAGGAACGCTCAAATGTGGGCGTGGCCAAAAGCTGTATGCGTCACACAACCAAATTAAAATGAGCAGAATTCAAACAATGAAATTTATCAGAAAATGAAGAAAACTATTTTAGTAGTGACTATATGATTCAAATGTAGAAATTTGGTACTTTCCATTTCGCCGGCGCAGGCGATAAAGTCGCCAAAAATACTACAACCGACGCCAAACGGAATATCTCAGCTGGTAACCTTTTATGCCTCCAAAGTAAAAAATTCTTAGAACTAACATTTATTAACATTTCTTTATGTGTATACTGTGTGTAGTCGCCAATAAAGTCTGCTTGACGAAATTTGCGCCGGTGAAATGGAAAAGTACCAGAAATTCTTTACATCAGTTTAAACACTAAAACATTAATTGATTTTCATGTAAAGACAAATATCTTAAGTACATCCGGTGAAAAAAAAATCCAACATCGCGCGTTATTCCCGTTCCTCTTGCCGTATTGTAAAATCAAATATATCATTAGACTCGTAATAATGTCTGCTATAAATTAATGAGCAGCTAATTTTCATAAAATGTTGCCTTTGTTAAAAATTGCTCTAACTAGATATTTTCATAGGGCATCACCCACTTTTGATAAGAGCTTCTCATTTTCCGGGGGAAATTCGTATAAAATTTATATAGTTTATTCAAATCGTTCAGAATTATGACTGCTTGAAATTTCGAGCTCCTAATGTTGAATAGGTGCAGCAATTTCTCTAATAATTTTCAAAATAATTAGCTTATCAAATCAATTCCCATTTTATATTGTGGTACAAAACCCAAATAAAATGTATGCCATTTTTCATCAATGCATTTATATATATATATATATATATATATATATATATATATATATATATATAGCCTCCTAAGCTCTGCACACACACACACACACACACATATATATATATTATCCAAGGTGATAACATTTATTTACAAACATCTGGTGTACCGCAAGGTGGCTGTAGTAGTAGTATACTCGCTAACTTATATCTTTATTATTATGAATGTCATTTTAACTCTAATTCATATATTATATATATAGATATGTTGACGACTTAATTTGTATTATCATTGATGATTCCTATCCCATTAATATTGATTTTTACCCGTCTAACCTAGAATTAATTCCTAATGCGCCTTGCGTTAGTCAAACTGTTAATTTTTTAGACCTAAATTTAGATACCCTCAATAATCATGTAATCACCAATCTATATGATAAAAAATATTCTTACAACTTCACTATCATAAAGCTGCTATCATATCAATCTTGTAATTCTATTCAATTGTTTAGAAACATCATTTTAAACCAGCTATTTCGAATACATCGACTTTCTGATCCTCAGTTTCACTTTCTCCACATCAATAAACTTAAACGCATTTGTCAAAACTACCTATATCCGGAAGTATTTGTAAATAATATTATTAATAATTTCAAATATACCACGTAATAATTTTACACATGCATTATTTATCTTTGATTGGTTAACTCATTTTTGAAAATTCACCCATTCTTATCACCTCACTTACCACTTGGCCTGAGTCTAATACTGTTTACTATTTTCGAATGTCTATTTTCCACTTGTCCTGAGTCCTATACTGTTTACTATTTTCGAAAGTCTCCATACTTATTATGTATCGTTCAATTGTATTCATTCCCACTCGCATTGACGAAGTGAGGTGAAATGCTCAGTCACTAGTTTATCTTACACGTGGTGCTATGCTTTTGATTTCACATTACAGTTCGTGAAGGTATTGTTTTTCAGCTTTGTATAATTCAATTGATTTATTTTTCTAATTCCACTAGCCAGTAGACAGTTCCAATGGTGTCTATAGTTAAATACTATCGCCATTGTCAGAAACTGGCTATTCTATCGGTTTTAATTCGAATTGTATGGCTGTCCTGATGAGAATGCAATTTCGAACTGACCGCCATTTTTTGTGTAGTTTCGATTGATTGTTCTCTATTCTTGATCTCTTGTCTTGAGCTGATTATTATTGCCTATTCTCATTTTTGCAGAGTTTTATTTTTATTTACTTTTATATACTTTTAATTGTGATTTTTGAATCCTAATATTCTTCTCATCCCCCTTTCCAATGTAGTGATATGTAACCTTCTATCTTTATCCTTAGACTTGGCTTATAGTTACTCATTTGTAACAGATATGCTAGAGATGGGTTTTTTTGTACATACAGTAGTTTATGCATAATTTTCGATTAAAATCCTTCAATTTTTATTATATATATATATATATATATATATATATATATATATATATATATATATATATATATATATATATATATTATACAAGGTGTCCCAAAAACATCGACCTCGGCTTTTATTCCTTAAATATTGATCCTATACATATATAATAAATTACAAAGTTGCGTAAAAAAAGGTACATAATTTTATAAAATCGATAAAAATTTTCAGGGGATAAAATTTGAAGAAATACAAAATTTAAATTTTTATACGGCCCCCGTACAAAAACATTTCCAATGATTAAAATGTGCCCCATACACTAATAAGGTGATGTGTAAAATTTCAGCATTTTATCGTAAAAAGTCCCAGAGATATTTTTAAACTAAGTTGGTGAGGGATTAATCACAAATTAAAATGTAAATGTTTACAGCAAGAGTGCAAATGCCGCAACGCAGAAATGCATCATAGGCAAATAATGTCTGCCTCTTATCTTTAATGGATCTTTGGCATGGATGGAAAACATTTTGAACAAGCTTTGTAATCTTTGTGTAAAGTTATTATTTCTACACAGAGTAGATACTTTTGTACCAATAAATAGCAAAATAATAATTTATTTATTGTTTTCTTTCATAATTTTTGTATGACCCCTGAAACGCTATCTGCCGACATGATGTTTCTTCTCTGAGAACCCATGTCGATGCATCGAAAAGTGGTTTAGGTCAGCAAATTTGTCTTTTCATATCTCTCGGACTTTATAGGATAAAATGCTGAAATTTTGTATGTCACCTTATTAGTGTATGGGGCACATTTTACTCATTGGAAATGTTTTTGTACGGGGGACCGTATAAAATTTTAAATTTTGTATTTCTTAAAATTTAATTCACTTGAAAATTTTAATCGATTTCATAAAATTCTGTACCCTTTTTTACGCAACTTTGTAATTTATTATATATGTCTAAGATCAATATTTAAGGAATGAAAGTCGAGGTCAAGTGTTTTTGGGGCACCCTGTATATGTATTTCTATAAGTAAAAGGAATGAACTAAAATTTTGCACCCAAATCCTTACGACTGTAATGTACTGAATGTCGTTAAAATTTACCCACATTTCTATTTTATATATTTCAAATATGATTTTCATAATTAATAATTCATATTAAAAATGCACGCGCGGTGTTTGGATTTTTTTTCGCCGGCTATACTTATCTTTACCTGAAAATCAATTTATATTCTATTGTTTAAATTGATGCATATAATTTCTACATTTTATTGATGTATTCACTACTAAAAATAGTTTTCTTCATTTTTTTTGGCAAATTTCACTTTTTGAGTTGTGCTTGCTCACTTTCGATTTGGTTGTTCGATGCATAAATAATGTTTTGACCACGCCCACAATTGACCCCCTCCTATATTTTGCATTCCAAGCAAGTTCCTTTATGGGTATTGAAAAAGTGTTTATTTCCAATAAATATAAATTTGGAAGTAGATGGTTTGATTTCAAATCGCTATTTCAGCAGGTGCTAAAGTAACCAATGAAAAATACGAAAATTAAATTAATTATCTGCAATATAAATCAAAATTTTCATTCTATTTTATTTATGAACGACAGGTCATTAGAATTATTTTCGACAGCAGCCATTTGGGCACCATTTTTAAGAAAAAAGGGATGAATAATATTGTACAACATTATCCTATCACTTCACACAGTATGGGATTGCAAAACATTAAGCTTGAAATATTTTATGTACGGTTTATAGATATCGATAATATTTTCATAGTCTTTTCTACATAATAAATTAATTTACTTAATTGTCGTTCTACAAGAATTAACAAACTTTCTATTGGTTTATCTGTCAACATATCACACGGTTTATAGGTATCGATAATATTTTCATAGTCCTTTCTACATAATAAATTAATTTACTTAGTTGTCGTTCTACAAGAATTAACAAACATTCTATTGGTTTATCTGTCAACATATCACACGGTTTATAGGTATCGATAATATTTTCATAATCCTTTCTATATGATAAATTAATTTATTTAGTCGTTCTACAAAAATTAACAAACATTCTATCTAGATAGATACTTCCGATAAGGACGTAGCCAGAGATCGAGCTAGGATTTTTGCAGAAGAGCAAAGATACTCCCTGACTTGATTTGAAGGAGTATTTTGCTTTTCAGAAGAGTAATTTTTAACAAATGTACAGTTACCCTCAAATTTCCAGGTATTTATTAAATTTATTGAATTTTGTATTAAAAGAATTAAAGGGTTACCGCCCAACAGGATATAAATTTTTGACATGTCTACGTTGAAAAAAAAGAGATTTAATAAATGCGCTATACTCTTTGTGTTAATAAGCAAAATACGTTGTATATCTGATAGCACAATTAATATACCTTATAAACTTTATGAAATGAATTTTAAAATGTTTACTACATTTTGGACTTTTAGGGTCACATTTGTTGAAATGTGATCCTAATTCACAATGATGTAACAAATGTTAATTTCTAATTTATATTCTAAAGATGTAAATTTAGATGTAAATGCATCAAATTCTAATTTATGCTTTTGGAATGGCTGCATTTCTAAATACCCAAATCATTATTTTAATACCGTTATTCAAAATTGACATTCATTTCAATGCTAACGCGTTTGAAAAATAGTTTCTGTATAAAACACAAAATAACATAAATTTTAGGCGATTCAAGCATTGCGAAAGTGAAAAATATTTTCACAATAAAGTGAAATATTCGGAGGATTGTGTACAAATGCAGTTTTTCACGAAACCGCTTCAACATATACCTTCATTTCATTATTAATAAGTTTGAAAAATGACTATTATGCAATACGTAATAATTATAAAAATTTAGTGGATGCAAACAGATTGCATAAGCGAAATATATTTTCACAATTATACAAAATATACTGAGAATACAATTAAAATTTAGTTTGATTTTCGTGCTACTGCTGCAAAATAGCTCTGAATTTCATTAATGATACGTGAGAAAATATGTTTTTTTTTTTCTATATAACACGAAATTATTGCAAATTTTAGTCTATTAAATATATTTCAAACTTGATGGGATATAATCATTGGTCATCTATCTCTTGATGTGAAGCGATGAGAATCGTTTGCGGGTGTGATTTTCACAATCGAGAGGAAACGGATTACAAAAATGAGAAAACTTAGATCTCAAAATTAGTGTAGTGTTTTCAAATTCGTATCATTTTCAGGAAATTCATGACCGATTTCCGTTTTAATGACTTTTTCTTTCGGAACTTCCGTGAACTTCGTGATTTGCGATTTTTTTTCAAAATCAATGCGTAAAAATACGCTCTACTTAATTTTCAAAGCATATTTTCCTATTTTATAGCGTGAAATACGCGTATAGAGGCGTTATCTCGATCTCTGTCCCGGATAATATTGAGGTAATATGAGCGCGAATCTGAAATATTTGAAATATGAATCTGAAATATTTTAGTGTGTTTACTCTCTTACTCATTTAACAAACTAATAAAAAATATTTTAAGTACCTTTGTTCCGCAGGGAGTTGTAAGAGGATAAAATTCGTATTACAACGTTCCTTTGATCCAGTCTCGTTGTTTGAAAGAGTTTCGTTGATATAAGTTGCATATGTTGAAGATATTTAGCTTAATTTGGAGTACTCGATTCGGAATTTGGCTTGTTTCGGAATTCTCACGTGATATGAAATTTGGCTTGTTTTGAAATGTTCAAATTGTGATGATTTTATCACATCGCGAATATCTTCGTCACTTTCGTCACTATTTGAAGATCACGCATTAATTTTAATTGACTTGATCATTTTGAGATTTTTAATTCTTAACTTTTCATTTAAGAAAAAAAAAATTGGTGGTTAAAATTTATAGTATTAAAACTTTGATTTATCTGTCTGTTTATCTATCTATCTCTGGGTAATGCTTGGCGAAAATTTTGGCGAGATATCGCCAACTTGGCGACTTTTTTAAATATTGCGAAATTGACGAAAATTTTGCCAAATCGATAAAAATGGCGCCAAATCAATCAAATTAATTGCGTTTTGAAAGGGAATAGTATTGTAATGATGTTTTGATAGCGTTTGTCCATCCCACTTGGCGAAAAAATTTGGCGACTATTCGCCAAATATAGTGTCGGTAAATTTGTCAAATGTCGCCAAATCGATAAAAACATCGGCAAATCGATAAAAATGACGCCAAATTGATAAATATGACTGCAAGTCAATGAAATTAATTATGTTTTGAAAGGAGATAGTATTGTTGTTATTTCGGTAGCATCTGTCTGTCAGACCAGCCGTCCCACTTGGCGACAAATTTGACGAAATTTTAAAATGTCGCCAAATTGATTAAAATATTGCCAAATTAACAACAATGTTGGCAAATCGATAAAAATGACGCCAAATCAAAAAAATTATTGTGTTTTGAAAGGGGATAATAGTATTGTAATGTTTCGGCATTGTTTGTCTGTCAATCTAACTGTTCCACTTGGCGACAATTTTAGCGAGTTTTTTTAATGTCTCAAAATTGAACAAAATATCACAAAAATTAATGAAAATGTCACCAAATCGATGAAAATTCAATATCTATAATTCTATAATTTCAGAACCGCCAATAATTTTTCAAACTGGCGCCTACGTTAACGGCTATCGGTAAGTATATATAAATGTTATTTAGCGGTGCAACGTATCACTTCTACCATGTCATGTGCCGCTAGATGGCTATTAAAAGTCCAAAATAGCGGAAAACACGTATTCTACAAGTAAATGAATGCTACTGAGGGTAAGACTAAAAATGGCGGATTCATCCTAAGTATATATAAATGTTATTTAGTGGTGAATCGTATCACTTCTATCACACCATGTACCTCTAGATATCTATTACATGTGCAAAATGGCGCGAAACACGTATTCTACAAGCAAATGAATGGTGCTGAGGGTAAGACTAAAAATGGCGGATTCCTCCAGGTCGGTTCTAGTGCCCTTGGGTGTGAATTTCGAATAAACTTGATGATATTTTCTGTTTACTGACATATTGACATTCTGTAAGATAACTTAAAGTCGCCTTGCTGCTTCCATTTTCTTACATATATCGACATGACGCTGTTGGAATAAATGTTTCTCAGAAAAAAAAAATGGCACATATTCTTAGAAGGGTGGAGAGGGTTTCTTCTTGAACTCAATTTAGATTTTGTACATATTTTTCCTTTTTGTTTTGGATGTTTTCGAAATTCTTTTCTTTTTATAGATCCGCGAATGCGATGACATTGTCATGTGATACGTTGAGTCTATAAAATATTCATATACGCAGTGTTGTAGTTTTGGGATACCGTGATATAAATTTAAAATAAGTAGAGCATGTGATATATTGAGTGTGAAATCGCAGGAAGGGTTGTTAAATCTCTTGTTGTCCATCATTTCTTGTTACACACGAATTCTGTTTTTGGTGACAAAAATTTTGCTGTATTGTTTTCGCGAAATAGTTTTTTTGCAACATCTTTTTCTCAGGATCTGTTGTAGATAGAGCTTAGATGAGAACTCATATAGATTCAGCATAAATTTCTGAGGAGACTAGGGGAATGAGAGGGAGGTGTTTGTTCACTAGGGTCCACTTCCGGATGAGAACTCATATAGATTCAGCATAAATTTCTGAGGAGACTAGGGGAATGAGAGGAAGGTGTTTGTTCACTAGAGTCCACTTCCGGATGAGAACTCATATAGATTCAGCATAAATTTCTGAGGAGACTAGGGGAATGAGAGGGAGGTGTTTGTTCACTAGAGTCCACTTCCGGATGAGAACTCATATAGATTCAGCATAAATTTCTGAGGAGACTAGGGGAATGAGAGGGAGGTGTTTGTTCACTAGGGTCCGCTTCCGGATGAGAACTCATATAGATTCAGCATACATTTCTGAGGAGACTAGGGGAATGAGAGGGAGGTGTTTGTTCACTAGGGTCCACTTCCGGATGAGAACTCATATAGATTCAGCATACATTTCTGAGGAGACTAGGGGAATGAGAGGCAGGCGTTTGTTCACTAGGGTCCACTTCCGGATGAGAACTCGTATAGATTCAGCATAAATTTCTGAGGAGAGTAGGGGAATGAGCACTAGGGTCTACTTTCGGTTCTTTTTCTATTTCCGGTTCACATTTTTTTTCATTTTTCTTAAAATATCTGTTTCTCAGGAATGGCTATAGATAGAGCTTAGATAATGACATTTGTGCGCAGGGGATTACTACGGATTTCTTTTTCCGCTTAAAAAATTTTCATTTAAACATCCGTTTTTCAGAATCGATAATGGATTTTTTCGATATGTATTTTTGAAAGTGAAACACTTGTGGCTATGTGTAAATTTTCTTATTAATACAAAAACACTTAACATTTGAATGCATAATTTTGACCTCAATGGTCTTTTTCTCATTTTGGGGTTCCTCCATCAAATTATAGATTTCAGAAGGGTTCCGCCATCAAATTAGATTTCAAAAGGGTTCCGCCATCAAATTAGATTTCAAAAGGGTTCCGCGACCGAAAAAATTTGAAAAACATTGGTTTAGACGATGAGCCTGATATGGATTCAGTGTCAAGTTCCTTAGACTTAGGAGAATCCACAGATTTCTATTTTCGGTTCAACTTTTTTTTCTTCGAAACGTGTTATTTTCAGAATTTGTTATAAACAGAGCTTAGATGATAAAGATGCAGATTAAGAATTATGGTTACTGGCCTGCGTAGGTCGCTTCACTGGACAAATATTTTTTGCCATGTATTTGGCCTTTTTTGTTACTGAGATGTATTAAGTGTACATATATGTTACGCCACCTACTGAAACCGTAAAAATTATTTACTGCTAACATATTTAAAAATGATTATTGTATGCATGTACTTATATCCGTGATTATTAACAAAATTTTATTTTTCATCTTTACATATAAAGATTCAGTCCGCTCCAACGCTTCAACTATGGGTTTCTTAGAAAGCTGTGTTTCTAAATAAAAGAAACTGAAATAAAACGTAATATAAAGTTTTTTTTTTCTTTTAATTTTCATTTTGTGTTGAAAAAAGCACAGTGGTTCGATATTTTACTATCCCGAGTTATCTCGGTCAATTGAAAAATGTTAAATATTAGTAATTGTATGATAATTTTTGAAACAAGGAACAATACAAAGTGATACCTGACATTCAGTACACTGATACCTAGTTTTTCTTCTTACTTACTTTCCCATGGAATCTCGCTAACGGAAGCATAGAGCAAGCACACTATCTTGTTGGATTCAATCCCCCCCCCCCCCCCTGTGGCAAGATTAAAATCTGGGAAACGCCTTGAGGTTAGTCTAAGTGGTGAGGGAGTTACGCTGGGTATTCCAGATGTTGCAGAAAACTCATCAGAATGATTTTCTGCAATAATTTTTTCGACAAGTTCCATTCTATATTGTATAGGTGTTTGTTTCCCCCCTGCTTTAGAGTGCAAAATGTAGGCATACCATAGAGCTAAATCCACTCAATGCAAAAATATCTTCTTATAATATTTCTTTTCCCGTTTTCTTGGCGTACAATGATCAGCTATATACTGGTCCACTTTATCAACACCATTCAGTTTGCTATTGTAACCAATTACACATTTGGGTCTCGATTTCATCTATTCGCTTTTGTTGGTCATGTCAAAATTCACGTCAAAAAGTTGGTCATGTCAAAAATCACATCAAAAAGTTGGTCATGTCAAAATTCACGTCAAAAAGTTGGTCATGTCAAAATTCACGTCAAAAAGTTGGTCATGTCAAAATTCACGTCAAAAAGTTGGTCATGTCAAAATTCACGTCAAAAAGTTGGTCATGTCAAAAAGTTGGTCAGGTCAAAATTCACATCAAAAAGTTGGTCATGTCAAAATTCACGTCAAAAAGTTGGTCATGTCAAAATTTACGTCAAAAAGTTGGTCATGTCAAAATTCACGTCAAAAAGTTGGTCATGTCAAAATTCACGTCAAAAAGTTGGTCATGTCAAAATTCACGTCGAAAAGTTGGTCATGTCAAAAAGTTGGCCATGTCAAAATTCACGTCAAAAAGTTGGTCATGTCAAAAAGTTGGTCATGTCAAAATTCACGTCAAAAAGTTGGTCATGTCAAAATTCACGTCAAAAAGTTGATCAAGACAAAATTCACATCAAAAAGTTGGTCATGTCAAAAAGTTGGTCATGTCAAAAAATTGGTCATGTCAAAATTCACGTCAAAAAGTTGATCAAGACAAAATTCACATCAAAAAGTTTGTCACGTCAAAAAGTTGGTCATGTCAAAATTCACGTCAAAAAGTTGGTCATGTCAAAAAGTTGGTCATGTCAAAATTCACGTCAAAAAGTTGATCAAGACAAAATTCACATCAAAAAGTTGGTTTATGTTAATTCACATCAAAAAGGTGGTCATATGAAAATTCACATCAAGAAGTTGGTCATGTCAAAATTTACATCAAAAGTTGATCAAGATAAAATTCACATAAAACAGTTGGTCATGTTAATTCAGATCAAAAAGTTGGTCATGTTAATTCAGATCAAAAAGTTGGTCATGTTAATTCAGATCAAAAAGTTGGTCATGTTAATTCAGATCAAAAAGTTGGTGAAATGAATTCTGGTATGAGAAAGTCGAGTTGAGACACAGTTTAGCTAATTTTTTCAGATTTTTATATCAAATTTAATTTATTGTAAAACCTTTCAATAGAAGCACGATGACCCGCAGACTGAAAAAAATCAATAAAGCAGAATACAATATGAAAAATCGCTTTCCATCAATTTATATTGGAAAGGACATGCCCCCCCCCCCCCCCCCTTATGAATCCTGTAATATAGAGAACTAAATAGAACCCAGTTGGGGAACGCATATTTGAAGAAAATTTTACAATTCGATTTTTTTTCTTTTAAAACAAATGGAATTGAATTGTCATATCTCATTTTCACAGAAATGCGAAAATCGTGAGCTTATTTTGCTGCTAAGAGAAGTGAAAAAATCTTGTTCTTGGAAGTTCTTAAACCCGTTTAAGAATATTTTTCTACAGCCTTTTTTTTTTTCTGCACTTTCAAAATAAATTTTGCAAAACAGTTTGCACAGCTACCGAAGATTTTGCGTGACAATTTAGGGTGCGCATTTATAATTGATGATTGGTTATTACTTTCCTTATATATATAATGTATAAGGAAAGTATTGTGACGGGGTCGAAAATTCGAATTCGAGTTTTCGACGGGAGAGCACGTTTCAAGCATCCCTGATCACGAATCAAACATTTTTGAAGTGATGTCTGTGTGTGTGTGTGAAAGTATGTGTGTGTGTCAGTGGGTCTGTGGAGACGATAACTGACGAACGAATGGACCGATTCGAACCAAATTTGGTACAAAAATCACAATCTGTAAACACTGGAAGCATATTGTTTTTATACGCAATCGAATGTTCAGAACCCCCCTAAATTTTCGAATGAAATTTTGAAAAAATCGTCAAAAAATCAAAACCAATATTAAAGTTACGCAAATAGACATTTCTTATGTAATTTTTCATTAGAAAACGATTGACATAAATTTTAGAACGCTAATATGAACCGTTCTCGAGACATTGCACATTTTTTTAAAAAATTATCAAAAAGTCATATAAAATAGAAAAAAAATTTCCTATTGAGAAACATGTTCACTTTTCATATATAATATTATGCGATAAATTGGGTGACATCATTCTCGTGGATCTAGCTCGTTCCATTCATGAAAAAAGATACTTGTGAGTAATATTTTTGCATTTGAACGCCAATTTATCTGCTGTAAGAACAACTTATTTCTTCGTCCATAACGCTTGGCGAGATTTTGGCGACGAAATTGGCGGAATGTCGCCAACTTGGCGACTTTTTGAAATGTTGCCAAATTAACGAAAATTTCGCCAAATGGATAAAAATGACGCTAAATCAATGAAAATGACGACTAATTGTCGAAAATTCAATATCTTGGAAAGGATATTAGTATCTACTAGAAGAAAAACCTATTTATTTTACTCTAAAAGTAGTAAATTCATTTCATTATATAAGGAAAGTCATGTGTTGCCCACATCAGATTTTTTTGTATTTATAATCGTTTATACAGGGTGATTGAAGAGTCATTAGTATATCAAATTTTTAAATCATTTAATATACTGAGAAATAGAAATAGTAGAATTTTTTTTAACATATATGGCACTATTATATACGCTAAAAAATATGATGTGGATAGCGTATGATTTCCCATACAGATTAATTTTCTTTATATCTTTTTTAATTTCTTAAATCTAGTTTAATTGCATAAAATAACACGGATAATTATTTGAAGTTGCACAGAATTTACAGTTTTAATTCAATTTTTATTTTCATTTAACGACTGGATATGTTTTCAAAGGCGACGTGCGAAAATACGAAAAAACTATAATATCTTGAGAAAGCTTAGTCATAGATTTATAGGGTTGGTCTTATTAATTTCGCTGCCAAAAATTAAGTATAAAACAGGCATTTAATTGATATGTATTCTTTTATTTTGTATTTTAACGGTTTTTGTGGGCCATTAAAAACAAAACAAGAAAGATCAATCATGCATAAACCATTGATTATGAAACACTTTCCAATTTCATTGCAATTTTATTTAAACATCTCTAAAATGCGATACATTCCTCGGTAATATTTTTAAAATTATCACAATACTATATTCATTTATTATATATGAAAACGTAAAACATCATGGAAAAAAATGAACTTCATTCAAATGACGACATTGAAATATAAATTGCCTGGTTTAAACTTCTCTAAAATGCGATACATTCCTCGGTAATATTTCTAGCCTTATCATAATACTAAAATAATTTATTATATTTGAACACTTCATGGAAAACAAATGAAATTTATTCAAATCACGTCATCGAAATATAACACGCCTGGCTCTCTCTATAAAAGCAGCATTTCATTCATAACATTTTTCCATTCATTTCATTCATCTCAATACTATAATAATTTATTTTATTTAAAAACTGAAGACCATGGAGGTACAAGTAATTAAACGCTATGCTTAAAACTTCATCGAAAAAAATCGTCCTTCTCTCTGTAAAATCAATGAATATTTCATTCATATCAGCTATGTAGACTCTATGAGCTAAATAATTTTGCGTTGAAGAAATGCAGCAATTCTTATTCAACTTATTCTACACATTTTGCTGTTTACATTTTCCATAAGTGAAAATTAGACTTCGTTGTAGAAATAATCAAAGTTGGATGATCATTTGAACTCAAATATATTGTAATTGCGTTGTTTCAGTATGCAGATGCACAGAATTTAAGCAAAAATAAAGCGGATTTAGAACGGATACAACACTAAATATGAATTAAAAGAGAACTTTAAAAATAATAATTTTGACACAAGATGGATGTCATATTTTATTTTGAAGTGGGTCACGTGATCTCTTCATATCATGGTCACGTGATCTATTCATATGGTCACATGATCGCTTCATATAAAAGGTGTAATTATTATTTTAATTTTTATTTAAAAACTACTGAATATATTTTGCTGAAATTTTTTTTTTCAGCAAAAACACACCGTCCGAACAACATACTAAAATCTCATTTATTGATAAAGTTATTTTTACGGCAGTTATCGTACTAACGGACAGACAGACAGACGGACGGAATGAACAAAGTCATAACCACTTTTCAACTTTGTTGTAAAGTGTTAAAAACATGTCATTTCTTTTTTCTTTTTTTTTGCGAATCGTAACAAAATCTAATCAACGCCAGAGTAAACTACAACTGACTTAGCAAGAGTTGTTGTTGTTGAAACCCAAACCGTCCGACCTACCAGAAAGGTGTAAGGTAACAGTTTGGACGGTCGGTAAGTTGACTTAGCAAGAGTGGATGGATACACTGCACAGACAGATATACAAACGCACGTCATGCTGAAAATGTTTTTTTTTTTCGAAGGAGGAGGGGGGGGGGGGGGGGGAAGACCGGACTGCTCGAAATGCGTAGATCCATCGAAAACTCGAGTTGCAATCTTCAACACTATTCCAATACTTTCCCTATACATTACCACGTATCATAGGATAGAAAATAAACCAGAAATATCGTTTGCAGTTTTATAAATCGAAAAAAGATGTCGAAATTATCGTCTGATGTTTTTTAGCACGTCAGACGATCATAACAGATTTTTTTTAATCAATGGAAAAACACGGCGTTTTCCCGAAGAGAAATAATTTTTTTTATGGCTATATTTCGCTAGCCATTTTAATGACAGTGTCATTGAAGACTTTCAGAAGAGTTTTTTTGAAGAGATTCAACAACACAGTCTGTATTTCAGACAGTTTATCCTGAGTTAAAATAGAAGTTTTCCGTTTAAAACCTATTTCCGTTTGTTCTGCTACAGATCCAGTTTCCCTGAAACGCTTTACTAACTTCGTAATTGAAGTTGTTACGGGCTATAGAATATAGGTATTTTTTTTAAAACTCGAATGACATTCTCATAAGAATGGATAGAGAAATGTTGCTTTAAATTAAAAATTATCTCCATCTGGGAAAAGGCCATGTTTATTTATTGATTAAAAAAAAAATCTGATGTGGGTAACACATGACTTTCCTTATATAATGCAATGAATTTACTACTTTTACAGTAAAAAAAAGTAGGTTTTTCTTCCAGTAGATACTTATATTCTTTCCAAGATTTTGAATTTTCGACAATCAGTTGTCATTTTCATTGATTTAGCGTCATTTTTATCCATTTGGCGAGATTTTCGTTAATTTGGCAACATTTTAAAAAATCGCCAAGTTGGCGACATTCCGCCAAATTCGTTGCCAAAATCTCGCCAAGCGTTATGGACGGAGAAATAAGTTATTCTTATAGTATATAAATGATTATTGGCGTTCAAATGCAAAAGTATTACTCAAAGTACCTTTTCTCTTGAATGGAACGAGCTAGATCCACGAGAATGATGTCACCCAATATATCGCATGATATTACATATGAAAAGTGAACATGTTTCTCAACAGTTAATAGATTTTATTTAATTTAGGGGATTTTTTGATAAATTTATTTTAAAAATCTGCAATATCTCGAGAACGGTTCATGCTAACGATCCAAAGTTTGTCAATCGTTTTCTAAGGAAAAATTACGTAAGAAATGTCTATTTGCGTAACTTTATTAAAGGTATTGAATTTTTGATGATTTTTTCAAAATTTCACTCGAAAATTTAGGGGGTTCTGAACATTCGATTACGTATAAAAACAATAGGCTTCCAGTATTCACGGATTGTGATTTTTGTACCAAATTTCATTCGAATCGCTCCGTTCGTTCGTGAGATATCGTCTCGACAGACTCGCTGACACACACACACACACACACACACACACAGTTATCACTTCAAAAATGTTTGATTCGTGATCAGGGATGCTTGAAACGTGCTCTCCCGTTGAAAACTCGAATTCGAATTTTCGACCCCGTCACAATACTTTCCTTATACATTATGTATATAAGGAAAGTAAAAAGAAGTTTGCAATGATCGTATGAAGGTAGACGATATACTTGATATACTTGTGAGTGTATATTAGAGCTACTGGAAAAAAAAAAATATTTCTATTTTTTGGTACATTATAAGATTTTAAAATTTGATGTAAGCAATTTCTCAACCACCACTCTGTAGTTATTTGTATAGTTTTACAGTATAAATAACTACAATTAACTGTTCTGTAGTTATTTGTTTGATCTTCCAGACGTTTTAGAGTAACTACATATTAAGTTTTATTGCTGTATATTTAATGTGTTTTCTCTTTTTTAGGTAAGTGGCTGTCTTTACCTGTCAGCTCTTTGTGTTTGGTGAGATTATTTTTTTGAATTTTATGTGAATTTAATTTTTTTAGTCATTTTAGTAATACTTAAAGCTTGTTTGACTAAATAGCCCCATCATAAATTTTGTGATTTACATTTAGTTTTACATAACTAGGTTACCATTCAAAGGGCAAAAGTTCCTCCATGAAATGTGGGATCAAATATTTCTTTAATTGCAACATCGTTTTGGATCCTAAAAATCCGAAAAAGTTCGATAGCCATTAATGTGCCATGCTTTCATTCAGTCGTATGACATTTGTAATGAAAATTGATATGTCTGTTCTTCTAGTTCTTTAACAAAGTGTTTAAATAGAAATCAGGATGGGGAAATAGAAATAGCAAAATACCCCTGCCTACAATCGCCAACATTATACCAATGGTTAGGGACCTATAGATTTCCCATATTTTATTGTGGACCAATTACCTTTCTAATTTTTGTACCATAAATCTGTACATTTTCCAAATTCCTACAGTAAAATAATGCATAATTTCATCATTTTTCTATTTAGATTACATTTAGATACATTAATTACAAACGAAACATCATATTAAATTTCAAATTTAAGGGTGAGTGTCAGTAAATTTTTTGCCTTATCCGTGCTTTGTTAACTTTCGCGGCACACATATTTCACCGAAATTCTGCTCAAACAGTTGCGAAATATTTTCTTATAGATAAAATGCTATGCTTAGATTATATTAAAATTAAATTTAATACCCAATAAAACATAGAATATGTTTTATTTTAATTTAAAATATTTTTGGTGCTGCCATCTGTTGTCGTAATTTAATTCATACCGACTATATTTATTTTTTAATGAACATTTTTAAATGTCTATTCCTTCTAATACGCTATTAAATACAACAACAGATCATATATAATGCCATAATCGTAACGTAATTGAACGTCATAAACGTAATTGAACTTGGACTTGAAGACGAAGGAACTTGAAGACAAAACTGCAGTCCTCAGTGATGTACATTCAGATCCCTTATCAAATATATAGAATGATAAATTACCTTTCTGTGATTGTGGCATTATTATATATGATCTGTTGTTGTGTTTAACACTGTATTAGAAGGAATAGATATTTAAAAATGTTCATTAAAAAATAAAAATAATCGGTATGAATTAAATTACGACAACAGATGGCAGCACCAAAAATGTTTTGGATTAAGATAAAAAATATATTCTATGTTTTTTGGGGGCATTAAATTTAGTTTTAATATATTCTAAGTATTGCATTTTATCTTTCAGAAAATATTTCGCAACTGTTTCAGAGGAATTTCGGCGAAATATGTGTGCCGTGAAAGTTAACAAAGAGCGGATAGGGCAAAAAATTTACTGACGCTCACCCTTAATGTTTAATTTTAACTTATGCTAATACTTCAATTGTTAACGATCATGATTAAAAATTATATACGAACACAATCGCTTATCTTTCAATGATTTCAATCGGGTCACTAATGTGTTTCCCTGGTACTTATTAAATTTTAAGGTAATTTTGATTTATTTTTACTTTCCTTATATACATTATGTATAAGGAAAGTATTGTGACGGGGTCGAAAATTCGAATTCGAGTTTTCGACGGGAGAGCACGTTTCAAGCATCCCTGATCACGAATCAAAGATTTTTGAAGTGATGTCTGTGTGTGTGTGTGAATGTGGATGTGTGTCAGTGAGTCTGTGGAGACGATAACTGACGAACGAATGGACCGATTCGAATAAAATTTGGTACAAAAATCACAATCCGTAAACACTAGAAGCCTATTGTTTTTATACGCAATCGAATGTTCAGAACCCCCGTAAATTTTTGAATGAAATTTTGAAAAAATCGTCAAAAAATCAAAACCGCTAATTAAGTTACGCAAATAGACATTTCTTATGTAATTTTTCATTAGAAAACGGTTGACATAAATTTTAGAACTCTAACATGAACCGTTCTCGAGATATTGTACATTTAAAGAAAAAAATATCAAAAAGTCATATAAAATAAAAAAAATATTTTCTATTGAGAAACATGTTCACTTTTCATATGTACTACCATGCGATAAATTGGGTGACATCATTCTCGTGGATCTAGCTCGTTCCATTCATGGAAAAAGATACTTTAAGTAATACTTTTGTATTTGAACGCCGATAGTCATTTATCTGCTGTAAGAATAACTTATTTCTTTGTCCATAACGCTTGGCGATATTTTGGCGACGAATTTGACGGAATGTCGCCAACTTGGCGACTTCTTGAAATGTTACCAAATTAACGAAAATCTCGTCAAATGGATAAAAATGACGCCATATCAATGAAAATGACGACTCATTGTCGAAAATTCAATATCTTGGAAAGAATATTAGTATCTACTATAAGAAAAACCTATTTTTTTACTGTAAAAGTAGTAAATTCATTACATTATATAAGGAAAGTCATGTGTTGTCAGATCATCAGATTTTTTTTTAAACAATTAGCTTTAAAAGTCCTAGAATTATCAAAGTTTTGACAAGTGTTTTTCTCTCTTACCAATAAAATTTATTTTTCTGGCTGTGAAGATCCTATAATCTGAATAAATGGGGCATTTGTCAAATTTCTTATCAGTGTGTACTATTGTATATTGGTCAAACTAATCGTGTTTAAAAGTATCGCATCAAAGAATATAAAATTGTCAAAAATAAAGAAATTAATAAATTTTCAATTGTTTATCACTGTTGGATGGCTAATCATTGGTTTGTTTTTTCTTTTGTTTGTTATTCTAAACTACTTTTCAGTTTCTGATTTGGATTTCTTACAATCTGGTTAATTTGTATACGAAACCATATTTACTACATGTTCTTTCTCGTTTTACTTCTATTTTGTCACAGTAGATGACGGCCGTGTTCATGCGGAGTACGATCACGTTAAACATGTGGGTCCGAAAGTCCTTCCGAGAGGTTGGTGGTAGGGGAAGGAGGGTACGGTTCCTGTGGATGCCTCCCCCACTGGGTTCCGGTCTAAATTGGGTGGCTCTTCCCGACCGTCCAAACAGTTACCTTACACCTTTCTGGTAGGTCGGACGGTCTGGGTTTCAACAACAACAACAGTAGATGACGCCACCACACTAGGTACCACTAAGGCTTTTAAATATGCTATATATATAGGGAAGGCTAAACTCGATCCGCCGGCACCCCCGCCGGATCTCAAGGTTGCCGGAGAAATCGAGGTTAGCCTTGATATAGGGTACCGCCGTTTCGCCATGTCCGACTCTCATTCAGTCATCGATGAAGGAAATCGAAGTATTTCCGAAACGATTGTCCACGTTTATTTCTCTCTGCGCAGCACTTCATGTTATATTTGTTTTATTTAATGTCTTGATATATTAATTAAATGTTATATGTATTTTTTTTTTTTATAACAAATCGAAATTATTTCTTCCACGACGTTAGGGTAAACTGACCTCTAGATACATTTTCTTAATGAATGCGCACTAGATGGCGCCACCACATTAGTGTGGTGGCGCCATCTAGTAGGACGGCTTCGCCACGCTTGACTCATTTGGTCTCATGTGCTAAATTCTTATCAAAATGAAATTGACATTTAATTAATATTCTGTGAAATAAATGACTTTGGAGAATAAATGACGAATTGATGCCAAAAATCCAAAACTTTACAAAAAAAGGTATTTCCTAAAATGGATGAAACAGAGAACCTCGAAAATTAAGAACATATTTTTTGCATAATATTCCATATGGAAAGTGACCATATTTGATGTTTTAATTTTGCCATTTATATATATATATATATATTATATATATATATTATATATATATATATAAAGTGATTTTGAAATAGTGCAGTATCTGGAACTGTTTGTGCCAGCTTTCTAAAATTTGTGCCATTCCTTTTGTAACGAAACATTACGTATGAAATTATTATTTATTAACCTATTATTTATTTTCTTTTAAATTTCATGAGTCGGAATTCTGTTTTAATAAAAATAGAATTTCTATGCATTTCTATATACATTCTAAAATTGCGATTGCGTGGAAGAAAACACAGAATTTTACCTTGTGTATAAAAACTCAATAATACGTGATTTTTATCCTACCCATGAAGTGAAAACAGACTGCTTCAACTTTCGCTACATTTAAATGACGTGTATATATATCTATCCATCGTATCCTATAACATAGAAAGTTTGAAACCGACACTGTGTTTGTAAATCGAGATGGGATGATGACGGGAAAACCTGACATATGTTGCTATGGCAACCGCATCTTGTCATGATCAGTATAGTTGCAAGGTCAGGTGTTCCCAATTATCCTTAGGTAAAGGATACATTTCGGGAAAGAAGTCACAGTTGTTGCTTGTGGAAATGCGGGTCTTTTGAGACTGCACAGTGAGGACAAAGTTAAAGTGAAGAAAGTTAATCGTATAATTTATATGATATAGCTGAGTGAGACTGACGGGATAAGTGATAAATTTACAGCCCAACGAGCTGAAGGTTAAAACTTTACATACTCGTTGAACTTTACCTAATGAAAAAAAAATCTAATATCTTGTAATTTTGTTCGAATAATCTATAATTCTAGCAATGTTTTATTAGAACATTTTTACCGCTATAACTCGAGTACGGCTAAACACATAAAATTGGTTTTTATACTATAGTGCGCAGAAAAAAAAATATTTTAAATACATTTCTTTGTGTACAACCGTTCTTAAGATATTACTTTCCTTATATACATAATGTATAAGGAAAGTATTGTGACGGGGTCGAAAATTCGAATTCGAGTTTTCGACGGGAGAGCACGTTTCAAGCATCCCTGATCACGAATCAAACATTTTTGACGTGATGTCTGTGTGTGTGTGTGTCAGTGAGTCTGTGGAGACGATAACTGACGAACGAATGGACCGATTCGAACCAAATTTGGTACAAAAATCGCAATCCGTAAACACTGGAAGCCTATTGTTTTTATACGTAATCGAATGTTCAGAACCCCCCTAAATTATCGAATGAAATTTTGAAAAAATCGTCAAAAAATCAAAACCGCTAATAAAGTTACGCAAATAGACATTTCTTATGTAATTTTTCATTAGAAAACGATTGACATAAATTTTAGAACGCTAACATGAACCGTTCTCGAGATATTGCACATTTTTTTAAAAAATTGAGTGACATCATTTTCGTGGATCTACCTCGTTCCATTCATGAAAAAATATACTTTGAATAATACTTTTGTATTTGAACGCCAATAGTCATTTATCTGCTGTATAACTTTTTTCTTTGTCCATAACGCTTGGCGATATTTTGACGGCGAATTTGACGGAATGTCGCCAACTTGGCGACTTCTTGAAATGTTACCAAATTAACGAAAATCTCGTCAAATGGATAAAAATGACGCCATATCAATGAAAATGACGACTAATTGTCGAAAATTCAATATCTTGGAAAGAATATTAGTATCTACTATAAGAAAAACATGACCTCCCACCTTTATCTCCATACGAATATTGCATGTCTGCAGCTTCATTCTGGAGGAACAAATATCGTTCGACGGCCGCTGTATTTTTCTTTGTTCGTTGGGAGTTTATTTGAATTCGATCTGGATTTGTTATTAGATTGTTCTTCCTTTTCTGCTATCTTTTGTACCGCGTGTTGGAATGAACTTTCAAATGAATGAATTTTTTCTTTTTTATGTTTCCTTATGACGCCTTTGATTAAGCTGAGATCCAAGTTTCTTACAAATCTTGTTGTTACGGTTTGGTTAATTGTGATCAATGTAAGAGATGTAATCGAAGAGCGGTTACCTTTATCTTTCATTTGGGTTTGTTAATACGAGGACGTTTTATTAAAGTCTAGGCGTGCTCTGTGAATACATTTATTCTTTTATCAATGTAAAGATTACCAGTAAGTTACATGGGGACATATTACTTACATTGCCTCCTTCTCCTGCCACCAACCTCTCGAAAGGACTTTCGGACTCACAGATTTAACGCGCTTGTGCTCCGCGTATAAACGTGGATAGTTTGGGCGGTACCCGGAATCGAACTCGGATTCTCAGAGAGCAATCCCCGTACCTTAACCACTGAGCTAATCCGCCCACATGCACATGTTTGGCTATTATTGCAGAAATTGAAGTTTTGAACTTGCTGTGCCATTTACGTGCATAGGTCAGGAACTTGTAAAAGGGGTGGGGTGGGGGGGGGGGAGGTATGACCGAATAGGATGGAAGGTTTACAGTCCTAAATTTCGTTTTCCAGTGTAGACCCTATGGAGAACTAATGCAGTTTTCCTGTCGATGGAGGGGGAATATGATCTCCCCCCCCCCCTTGTATGCACATCCGTTCGTATAGTAAAAGTGTTATTTGCGTTTCAAAAATTCCCCGTATGTTCCGGGGTAATTTTAATCAGAGAGGTTCTTATCTTAAATACTTGGCAATGCCGAGTTCATTTTCTATTCATTCATAAAATACTGAAACAATGTTAAGATACTTTCAGACTTTCCCAAAGCTGACTTCGCCCGTGTAATCAAAATTCGAATGAAATTAATGCATTCTTATGAATTATCAATTTCTATTTACATAGTTACCCTCTGTCTTCAGTAATGTCTTCTAGCAAGAACAAAAAATATTCGTTGCTCTTCCCGCTTAATTTCCATAAGAATATCACATGTTTCTGCAATTCCATTCGTGAAGAACGAACGACTCAACCCATTCGACGGCTGCTGTACCCTTTGTTCGTTGGAAGGGATGTTATTTGAATTCGATTTTGATTTGTTATTAGATTTTCTCTTCCTTTTCTGCTACTTTTTTGTTCTATGCGCTTTAATCTGCTTACAAATGAAAGAATACGTTATTTTTACTTTTCACGCTATATTTAGTATTTGTAATAGGAAAGCATTATCATAAATTTAAAAAATACTTTCTTTTTACCTTTCGGGCTATATTTAGTATTTGTAATAGGAAAGCATTGTCCTAGATTTAAAAAAGAATACTTTCTTTTTGCTTTTCGTGCTATATTTAGTATTTGTAATAGGAAAGCATTGTCATAGATTTAAAAAATACTTTCTTTTTACCTTTCGGGCTATATTTAGTATTTGTAATAGAAAAGCATCGTCATAGATTTAAAAAAGAATGCTTTCTTTTTACTTTTCGTGCTATATTTAGTATTTGTAATAGGAAAGCATTGTCATAGATTTAAAAAATACTTTCTTTTTACCTTTCGGGCTATATTTAGTATTTGTAATAGGAAAGTATCGTCATAGATTTAAAAATCCTCTAGAATCCGAAAAATCTATTTTTAGCGTAACGTCTGGTTGTGTGTGTGAACGAATGTCGCAGTTCAATGTAGCTCGTATCACGTCAACTGATCTCAAACTGAGTGATGCCTCATTTTTTTTTATAGACTCTTTATAGAAACTCCTAGAAATCTCTATCTTGTAGAATATTCTTTATTTCAAAGTGTTTCCCGAACTTTCGAAAAGTGGCCAAAATTATGCCAAATCTGGAAACCCCTCTTCGGAACTTCAGCATATGGTAACTCTATATTCACGCCTTAGGAAAGGTTGTCTGTATGAGTGTTTTATCCTTTTGGTTCTAAACAGGGACTCCAGTGAGGAAGGACATTTTACACGTTCGTAACAACACCAGAAACAAAATTTTAGCTACAGTGGAATTTTGATATGCTACCCAATCAATCCGTCAGCGCATTGTATATTATATTGATGATTTTTTTGTATGGAGGAAAAAAAAAGAAATTCTAAACCAAACGGAATAACAGGTGTAAACAGGAGATGTCGCCGAACTCCTAAGCAATACTTGTATAACAAATGCAATTGTTGTCCGTTTTCCTATGTCATTCATCAAGATGATATTTGGGAAAATGACACTCTTCCAGCGATGATTACCTCTCCCAAATCGGGGGGGGGGGGGGGGGGGGGGGATATCACGAGACAAAATCGTTTGGCAAGAAGAGGAATGTCCGCAGGAAATTGCTCAAGGCTCGTTATCGTGTTTCTGCCGGGATGAAGGGCGGATTCTTTTTCAGGGCGGAGGAAGGGGGATGCGGCAGACGATATTGATAAGAGTAGGCGGAGAAATGATCAACACATGTGGATGACACATGGCATTTACGGCATAGGTATTTGTGATTGGTCAAGCGCAACATATAAATATGGGGAATTTTTCTGTCTGGAAAATAGTGGAAGGACGTTTGTAGGAGCAATGTTTTTACCTAAATTTTTAGAGAACATTCTGAGTGTTTGAGTTGTTAGGAATTTTAAGATAGTGATATATTGTGTAGTAAATTTCAAGAATGACATTGAAGTCAATGAAGGTTTTTTTTTTTTTTTTTTTTTTTTTAATTTGAGATAATTTGAATATCAGCAGAAAAAATATCTGAAGGCTCCTATACATAATCAGTTCCGGATTGATGCTGTGCAAGTAGATCCATGTGTGACAGGGAGAGATGTAGGTGATAAAATTGTCAGGAAATGTAGAATTTTCAGTTTTTTTTTCTCTTTTTTTAATTAATTTGGAAATGGAAAGTAATAATCTTTTTTTAAGCTTTACAAGAAATCTGATCATGCAGTATTTTATTTTTGAGTAAGAAGATTTTAATAAAAAAAAGTTGGGGGAACAGTTGACGTGATACGAACTAAGTTGAATTGAAATAGGTTATAGTGTTTTTTAAATAGTATCTGAGCATTTAATTGCTGTTTTATTGTATCTGATAGTTGTTTATAGTGATTTTGTAAGACAGTTACCGGGCTTATTCCCTGTATATTTTTTATGTTAACGCTTATAGTGCTTTTAAATAAGTGTTAGTTATTTAAAAATGTGGACTCATTCTTGTACCCTGAGAGTACACCCCCCGATTCCAGAGGATACATCGTAACAATATATAATTACTTCCAGATTTTCAGTTGCTTGTTATAGTAAAAAAAAAAAAAATCTTTCCAATAGCTTTTTTTAATCTGTCAGTCCTCTAACAGGATAATTAATTACGCCTTTTTGTTTTCGCTTCGCTGTGGCTTTGCAGGAAGGAAATTGGTAGTAGAGAGTTGCCAACTGGGGGGGAAGAAATTAGAGTTCATTGTTCGATTGTGGCAATTAAAGCTTTATGAGGTCTAATAGGGTGGGAAACAGTCTCGTGATGTTCCGTTTCTCGTTCACAGAACAATAAAAAGTTCTCGAGTTTAGGAAATTTGTAGTTTATCACTTATCTGATGAATTAGATGTTTTTTCTTTCCCAACATTCTATAATGTATGGGAAAGTGTGACGGGGACGAACATTTGAATTCGAGTTTTCAACGAAAAAGCACTTTTCAAGCATCTATATCTGAGCTCAAATCGAATGTTTTTTACTTTCCCTGCAATACATGGTAATGTATAGGGAAAGTATTGGAATTATGTCGAAAATCGGAACTCGAGTTTTCGACGGATCTACATGTTTCGACACCTATAGAACACGAAAAAACTATTTTTAGCGTGGCGTGTGTGTGTGTGTGTGTGCAATGTATGTATCCACTCTAACTCAAAAACTAATGGACCGAATTTCATAAAATTCGGTTGGTAAGACTCTTGGGTGTGACCCTGGGGCTGATTAGTTTTTGGTACAATTCGGAAAAAAAGAACCCGCCTTTTTTTGCGAAATGGCCCCTCAAAAATCTCATGTATCCACTCTTACTGAAATACTAATTAACCAAATTTCACAAAATTTGGTAGATAAATCACTTGTGGGATAGATACTCTGGTGCTGATTAGATTTTGGTACGATTCGGAAAAGAACAACCTGCCCTTTTTTACGAAATGGCCCGCAAAAATCGCCAATATCTAAAAAAAAAAAAAAAAAAGACTACGTATGTTCACATGTTCCAATTAAATGCTTGTTTTATACGTAATTTTTGACGAGGGACAGAATAAGAACAATTCTATTACTCTAGGACTAACCGTTCTTAGATATTTGAGATTTTTTGCATTTTTGTTATGCCGCCTTTGGAAAAATGTCCAGTTATCAAATAAAATCAGAAATTGAATTAAAAATGAAGATTTGTGTTATTTTGTACAATTAAACTCAATTTAATGAGTTCTTAAAGAAATATAAAAAGAATGAATTCGCGTCTGCAGGGAAAGTCATGTGCTGCCCACATCAGATTTTTTAGTTCTGTCTGTGTGTATGGTAGGCAGGCCACATATTGAGGACCCATCGTGCAAAATGCGGTTCTTTTTTAACAATGATCGTTACCTACTGTCTATACATTGAAAATACTTAGCCAGACGATACACTTGAGATGTAAAACAACGTATGAAAAATCATGTTCATAAAACTATTCGATTTGTCAGAAAGTTATTATTAAATCATTTTGATTGTATAGACTTACTATATTTGTATTGTGTTAGTTCTATAGTGCCTATCATGCACGTTTCTCGGTAGCCCACGGCAACAACACGGAATGTTGGAAGGAAGGACGGAATTCTGATATTTGTGAATTTAAGTGTTTAGCTGTTAATAATTAGCATTCACTTAGTCTTCCGTAGTCACGCGTTTGTATTTCGTAACTGACATTTATTATTCTTGTAACGGAAAGGAAGAAAATATGGTGTGTTATAAAGCTGTACTTAACTTTATTATGCATTTATATTCCATGTTACATTCTTGTATCAGAACGAAAAAAAAAATAAACAAATTTCGCTTCCAAGTAAAAAGAAATTCTTATTCTTTAAAGATGTATTTTTTTCTAGATGGCAACGGGTCAGTAATCTCTATGAATTTAGGGTGCATTCAGCTGATTTGTATTGATAATTACACTATTAAAATATGCCCATTCATGTGAGAGAGTGAGTGTGTGTGTATCAATCCCGGGATTTAAAATGAGAATTCTGGGTGCAGAAAGTAGATGTTTGTTTTAAATGGAAGGTATGGATCTTGAGACTAAAGTTATGAAAAAATAAATAAATATTTACAAAACACCGCCGCGAGACCTAAAATTCGGCTGTAGTTTTTTTATTGTCCAGGAAATGTAAATGCGAATTCTGGCCGTAGAGAAACGTGGTTTATCTTAAATGGGAGCCACATATCTTGGGATGAAAGTTATGTGCATGAAAATGAAAAAATAAATAAATAGAAATTTATTTGCTATTAGATGGCAGGATTTCTCAATACTGTTGCGAACGTGTAATATTCCGTGACTGGCGTTCACCCGTCCAGTCTTTTTCGCAGATCAACTGGCCCCATTGCAGAGTTTTCACTAAAAGACAGCGGTTCCAGCATTCTTTCCCATGACTACAGTGTCTAGAACTCCCTTCTAGCCACTGTACCATGACGTTATTTTATGGTTGCCAGAATTTCGAACTTCGGAAAAGGGTTTTCAGATTTGGCGACCTCCCGAATCTTCCAGAAGGATCTCGACAGAACGATTATTCTCTGAGCTATTGAGATTTCCCTGAAGTTTCTATGGATAGATTATAAATAGGAGTCACCACTGGATCCGCGAGATGTGATTTTTGCTGTGATTTTTGCCGAGAATAAATAGTAGCTGCTGTTTTGTGAAATTACTTTTGTCAGCGTTTTGAGATAATTATCAGTCATTTTGTGAAATTACTGAAGTATTTAAGTGTTGCTTTTCTGCGTATTCTTCTTGTTTACGTTGTATTCGTGAATAAACAAACGTGTTTAGTTATCTAGAAATTCGGACTTATTCTTGGATAGTTCACTCACGATTCCAGCTGATACGCTGTAACAATATTTTTATCATTTTTCTTTGAAAGAAGGTGAAAGACGCCAGTTTTGTGATATCCACAATATCCCAGTCTAAGCGGCCAGACGCATGTGTTAGACTCTGTTGATAAGGAACGAACTGTGACTGTAAATTAAAAATTCAAATTTTTTTTTTCAGTCTTATTGTTAGAGATGCAAGGGATATGCACAAGATTACATTAGGATATGCAAGCAAATGTCATTACTCATTGTAGCATGTCCAAATACCATGCGATTTCGAGCAAAATATGAGCGAGTTAAAAATTTATTGTTCTGGGAACTTTCTTTAAATTTTATTTTATTGAAGTCCTGCGGGAAGTACGCGGGGAGGTTTTCGGTGAGGTTGTTGTTGCGAACAAATGTCTGAAGAAATTTTTGGGAGTGTTTTGGCCTTCAGTTATTACTAACGCTGTACTCTACAAGAGTATTGGACAGGAAGCAATTGAGATGGAAATAAAAAATCTGATGTGGGCAGCACATGACTTTCCCTGCAGACTTATATTAACGTTCTCTTTATTTTAACTAAATTTATTTCACTTTTAATTCAATTTTCGTTCTCATGCGGTAACCGGGCTTATTTTCAAAGGTGGCGTAGGGAAAGTACGAAAAACTAAAATATCTCGAGAACGGCTAGTCCTAGTGTAATGGGGTTGGTCTTATTCTTTTCGTCGTTAAAAATTACGTATTAAATCAGCATTTAATGGATATATTTGAGTATACCCAGCTCTTTAGTTTAGATTTGGACGATTTTTACGGGCCATTTCGCAAAAAAAGGCAGGTCATTTTTTTCCGAATCGTACCAAAATCTAATCAGCACCAAGGTAACCCACAAGTGACTCATCTACCGAGTTTTGTGAAATTCGGTCTATCAGTTTTTCAGTTAGAGTGGATACAAGCTTTTGCGGGCCATTTCGCAAAAAAAAAGGCGGGTTCTTTTATTCCGAATCGTACCCAAAACTAATCAGCACCAGACTCGCTCACAAGTAACTTACCTACCAAATTTTGTGAAATTCGGTCCATTAGTTTTTTAGTTAGAGTGGATACAAAATCTGCACAGACACACACACACACAGACGTCACGCTAAAAATAGTTTTTTCGTATTCTAGAGGTCTCGAAATGTGTAGATCCGTCGAAAACTCGAGTTGTGATTTTCGGCATGATTCCAATACTTTCCCTATACATTACCATGTATTGCAGGGAAAGTAAAAACCGTAGATGGAAATGGATTAGACATGTCTTAAGAATGCCACAGCATAACATCCCTGCTATGGCACTTGGGCGCCTGAAGGAAAAAAATCTCGGGGTCGATCCAAGCTAACGTGGAAGAGCAAGAGACTGGTAGAACAAGAGAGGAATGTGATGGGATAGGCGAGCTGGTCAGAAGCAAGAACTGCGGCATAGGATTGACCTAAGCTGAAGGCCTTATGTGCCACAAGGCACGATGAGTGATGCTGATGATAACTGTTGCGAACGCGCAATTTTCCCATTGGCGCTTCCTCTTTCCTATGTCTCGAAGGCCTGGCGAAGAAACACAGTCCATGACGTCAGCATGGCGTGAGCCCAGGGTTTCCCAGTAAAGGTTTCCAGATTTTGCGATTTATCGCCAATTTGGCGACTTCCGGAATGTTCCAGAAACTTCTCGATAGAGCGATTATTCTTTGAGATAGAGATTTCCCGAAGTTTCTATGGAGAGACTATAAATATGAGTCATCACTGAATTGGAGAGTTCAGCTGACGAGTTGACAATATACCAGCTACAGTGAACTGTGACTTTCGTCAATGTTTTGAGAATAGTAGCTGCTGTTTTGTGAAATTATGTCAGTATTTTGAGAATAATATCGCTTATTCTGTGAAAGTTGTGGAGCATTTCAGTGTTGTTTTATTGTTTACTGTTCCTGTTTACTTTGTGCTTATGAATAAACGGGAGTTATCCAGAAACTTGGGCTGGTTCTTGTATCCAGTGTCTACACCCACGATTCTAGAGGATTTATTTCGCAACATTCTTCTTCTTCGATCCTGCCCGAGGTATGTCGTTGCGGACGTGAGGCGCAACCAATTGTACTGGGAAGCAAAGCGTATTTAATTGTATTCTCTTACGAATCCACGAAAGTCAAAATAATGTATTTTCTGTTCTATTATCGTTAGCCATGGCTGCTGTGCTGGCTATTTTCACTCCACCACATAAAGGAAATTAATCATTTGTTAATCAAATCATTTGTTAATTTACCTGGTCGGATATTTGTTCATGTTAAAAATCAAGAAGGTATCAAAAACGTCCTGGCGCTGCTAGTAAAGTAACCTTATTTTGCAGGCTCTCCAGCTAGTATACTATTTAAAACACTTTTGACATTTGCAGAGTCTGTGGTTTCTTTCAAATTTGCAACATAAAAAAGTACTCTTAGTTCGCACATAAACTCTATTTTATTTACACATATATACAGAATAACCAATTTAAGCTCATTAGCCTTGAGCTCTTTTCGGTAATAGTAAATGTTGATACATTTACTATTACCGAAAATACCAACACTGCTTTGCGTGCTTTCAGACTTCAAAAATCCAACTATCTTCTTCTCTCTTTAGAATTTCCAAATTGATCATTTTTCTTCTAAATTAGGGTTGTCGTACCAGATTTGGCGGTGCTGCGCTCAAGGCGAAATTCTATTCCCTACAACATTCATAGCGCGGTTCAAACAATCATTTCTGAATAAGTAACACACACTATGCAAATGATAAGGAAAACTTGCGCAACGTTTTTAAGCACAAATAAAATAATGTAGCGTACAGCTGCTTCGAGGATGCGCTGGATCTCCTTTGTCAGAGAAAGAAAACCATCCAACCCAAAGCCAAAAAGACGAAATGGGCACAAATAGAAGAAAAAGAGGTGTTTATATATTCAATATCCTGGATTAAGTGAGCCAATTACAAATTAGAATGAAGAAAGTCCGGCCAATCCGAAATGAAAAGTGCCATACAAGATTTGCGCACGCTGAAACACAACAGAAATAGCTCAAGTTGAGTCAAGTGTGAACAAGAATAAACGAGACACAACAAAACGAAAGATAATTCAAAACGACACGTAAGAGCGTCAAAGGCTAACCAAAAATCATTACAAAAAAAGCTGATGTGAATAGCACATGACTTTCCTTGTATAATGCAATGAATTTACTACTTTTACAGTAAAAGAAATGGGTTATTCTTATAGTAGATACTTATATTCTTTCCAATATATTGAATTTTCGTCAATGAGTCGTCATTTTCATTGATTTAGCGTCATTTTTATCCATTTGGCGGGATTTTCGTTAATTTGACAACATTTAGAAAAAAAATCGCCAAGTTGGCGACATTTCGCCAAATTCGTCGCCAAAATCTCGCTAAGCGTTATGGACGGAGAAATAAGTTATCCTTATAGCAGATTAATGACTATTGGCGTTCAAATACAAAAGTTATATTACTCAAAGTATCTTTTCTCGTGAGTGGAACGAGCTAGATAGATCCACGAGAATGATGTCACCCAATTTATCGCATGATATTACATATGAAAAGTGAACATGTTTCTCAACAGTTAATATTTTTTTTTAATTTATGGAATTTTTTGATACATTTATTTGAAAAAAGTGCAATATCTCGAGAACTGTTCATGCCAGCGTGCTAAAGTTTATGTCAATCGTTTCCTAAGGAAAAATTATATGAAAAATGTCTATTTGCGTAACTTTATTAAAGGTTTTGATTTTTTGATGATTTTTTAAAATTTCACTCCATGATTTAGGGGGTTCTGAACATTCGATCGTGTTTAAAAACAATAGGCTTCCAGTATTCGCGGATTGCAATTTTTGTACCAAATTTTATTCGAATCGCTGTATTCGTTCATGAGATATCGTCTCCACAGACTCACACACAAACATCGCCTCAAAAATGTTCGATTCGTGATTAGGGATGCCCGAGACATGCTCTCCCGTTGAAAACTTAAATTCGAATTTTCGACCCTGTCATAATACTTTCCTTATGCATTATACTATGTATATCAGGAAAGTAATATATACACAATGTTTTTTTAAAAAGTCAGATGTAAAGTAAAAGTGTTTGTCATCTATTATAAACAATACGTAATAAATAGAAATAGGCAATAAATATTCTTTTAATATTTTATTCAAAAGCATGAGTTTGTTATTATTTATGAACTCTTCTGCTTTATACGTCTGATTTTGAATTTGCCATTGTTGATTCTAAAATAGTATATTAGCTAATTAGGGTTCCGTGAGTTTTACAAATTATTTTAAGGGTTCCTTCCAACAAAGGTCAGGAATTATTGATTTAGAAAGTAAAATAAATAGGTTGCAATTCTATCTCTGTGATAGCATGTGTTATTCCTATACCGACATTGTTTTGAATTTCGCGTGTTTCCTGTTATTTTAACTGCGAGATTCTAACCTTCCATGTTTTCTTTTCCGATTGCCAAAACGATTAAGCAATTATGTGCAAGAAAAATATCGATTTATAAAAAATCCTGAAATCTGAGGTAGTTTGGACAGAACAATTACAACCAATACACACACACTCACACACACACAAATATATATATATATATATATATATATATATATATATATATATATATATATATATATATATATATATAAGCTTGTTAGAAAGTTAGGTTTTTCGAGTTACAGCTTCTCACTTTTCTTTCATTGGACTTTCAAACTTATAGTTTATATATATATATATATATATATATATATATATATATAGTTTTATATATATATATATATATATATATATATATATATATATATATAATAGTAGTTTGAAAATCCAATGAAATATATAATCGATCTATTTCTTCAGAAACATACATATTTTGTGTCTGCTTCGTCAAAATACTTGGACTTGAGAACGAATTTTACGAAGTGAACATTTCCATTTTTTTAGGCTTAGCCCTTTTTCCACGTGTATAGCGATATAGCTTGATTTTTTAAGTTTTTCTTTATTCGTTTCCATACCTTTGAATTTTGTTGATTTTCTGTAACTTGATAACTCGTGTTTTGTATTTTTTTTCCATTTAATTGATGATTTGCTGTTTTATATTTTATTCTGTTGGTGTTTTAGAAAGATAGGTTTATCGTGTTGCAGCTTCTTACTTTTCGTTCATTGGATTTTCAAACTATTATTATTGAAATCCTTTTATTTATAAGCTGCATTTGCGCAATAAATTAAATGTGTTTGCATTTTCATTCCATTTACTTAATAACTTTAAATTCTTTATTTAATCATATTTGCATAGTATCCTTCATATTTTAGTAAGCTACAGTATCTATGAAAAATTTATGTATATATATAAATCTGTGTGTGTGTGTGTGTGTGTATTGGTTGTAATTGTTCTGTACAAACTACCTCAGATTTAATATATATATATATATATATATATATATATATATATATATATATATATATATAATATATTTTTTTGTACATACAGTATTTTATGTATAATTTTCGATTAAAATCTTTCAATTTTTATTTATAAATCCATTGTTATTAGCTGCTTTGCGCAATATCATGATGAAAGTTTTATATTCTGTATTATTTTGTGTTTTATATTCTGTTTTCTATACTGACTGCTATTACATCTTTTAATTGTACATTTACATTTATTATTACTTCTGAATTCAACCATGTACCTTTTGATTTATATATTTGCAAAAAACTTTTTTAAAAAAGGTAAAACCTGTTGTAAAGCTGCATTTGCGCTTATTACAGAGTTTATTCTCTTTTTAATATTGATTTAATTTTATTTTGATTATTATTATCGCTAACGCATTTTTATACCTTAACTACAAGCCCATCTATGTCTTAACATGGCCCTCTTTGGATATTGTTTTTATTAACACTTTACAACAAAGTTGAAAAGTGTTTATGACTTTGTTCATTCTGTCTGTCTGTCTGTCTGTCTGTCTGTCCGTTAGCACGATAACTGCCGTAAAAATGAGTTTATCAAAATGAAATTTTAGTATGTTGTTCAGACGGTCTGTAGGACCTATGGGAATATAAATAAATAATATCACCCAATTAGTTTTTTATTGAACCCGGGTTGAAAAAATGAAATACATTGAACCCTATGGGACCTAATTTTTCAAACATTTTTTAAGTAAATTTAAAATTCACGAATTGCTTCGAAATTTTTAGGAAATATTCACATTATCCCATAGAATATATAAAAAAAAATTCAGTAAAATATGTTAAGTAGTTTTTTAATTAAAAAACTTATTTAATATAGGGAAAAAAACAAATTCAATTAAATTCTGACTTTGGGATATCTTCCAGAAAGAAAAGAGAAAGATATTATGTAATAAATATCTCTCCATTTGTTTAAACATTTTGCATATGGGAGTGGCTTCATATTTTAAGATAGATTTGGTAGATAACAATTTTTCATTTTTTTAAAATTTTATATAACTCTTCATGATAAATTTAATTGATGGCATTTTAAATGCACTTTCCTACGTCCTAGAAAGTTAAAATTTGGTACACAGCTTAAATTTGTTGAACATTTTATTCGACAAAAATTTGATGGATCTTTAAATATAGATTATACATTTTTTTCGAAATGGCCTGAAAATAATCCCCGTTCACTTCTATAAATCATTGGTGTAATATTGTTAAAAATTCTGATGTGGACAGCACATGTCTTTCTCTGCAGACTCATATTCGTTCTCTTTATTTATTCAATGATAATTTGAGTTTATCTGCACAACATAAGTATTTTAAATGACATTGAATTTACACGTTAAACTTAAATTTGGTTCTCATTTGATAGCTGGACTTATTGTCAAAGGTGGCGTAGCGAAAACGCGAAAAAACTAGAATATCTCAAGAACGGCTAGTCCTAGAGTAATGGGGTTAGTCTTATTCTTTTTGTTGTCAAAAATCACATATAAAATAGGAATTTAATTGATATAATTGAGCACACGTAGTCTTTTATTTTTATATATAACGATTTTTGCTGGCCATTTCGCAAAAATAGCCCGTTCCTTTTTCCCGAATCGTAGTAGAATAACCTACAAATGATTTATATACAAAATTTTGTTAAATTTGGTATATAAATCACTTGTAGGTTATTGAAATATTATACTCCAAATTTTGTTAAATTTGGTTCATTAGTTTTTAGCTAGAGTGGATAAAGGCAATTTCTGCGGCCATTTCGCAAAGAAGGCAGATTCTTTTATTACGAATCGTACTATAATCTAATGAACATCAGGATTTCCCACAAAAAACATACCTACCAAATTGTATGAAATTCGGTCCATTAGTTTTTCAATTAGAGTGGATGTAATATCCACACAGACACACAGAAACATACACAGATACACCCTTACACACACAGACGTCTTCCTAAAAGTAGTTTTTTCGTGTTCTAGAAGTCCCAAAACGTGTAGATACTTTAAAAATTCGAGTTCCGATCTTCAGCACGATTCCAATACTTTGAATACACACACACACACATATATATATTATCTGTGTATTATCTGTGTATCTAAATTCCGTGCCTATGCAATTACAATAGTTGTGATTTTAAATGATCCCTAAACTTTTATTATTTCTTCAAGGAAGCTAATTTTAACATATGCAGAATGCAAATATCTCAAGCGATTGTAAGATGAATTACATAAGAATTGCTGAATTTTTTTCACACAAAATTATTTAGCTCTGGAGTCTGGAATACAAGTTATATGAATGAAATATTCATTGATTTTGCATAAAGAATCAGATGATTTCTATTTCGATACAGTTTTAAATATTTAAGTATAATAAATTACTGTAGTACTGTGATAATGTAAAAGATATTACCACTGAATGAATCACATTTTAGAAATTTTTAAATGAAATTACATTTCAGTTGGAAAGTGTTTCATAATCAATGCTTATGCATGATTGATCTTTCTTGTTTAGCTAATCCTTTCATTCCTTCAATTGATTGTTTTTGGTATGTCTTCGCATTTCGCATTTTGGTTTGAGTTCTCTCATCGCTTTTATAATTTTTTCTGCGGGTTATTGCTCTTTCTGGTAGATTACACACTCGATTCTCAAACTCGTTTTATATGTGTGTGTATAGTGCTGACATCTCTCGGCAGGCATTAGAGTTTATTGTGTTTATTTGTATTATTTATTTCTGTATCTTTTAGTTAACCCAGACGTCAATATCTTTTATTGCTTATTTTTACATTTTAATCTAGACATGTATTTCCACTATATGTGGCACTCTTTGGCCTGCAGTTGTAGGGATTCAATCAGACACATACGTATTAATGGCTTTGTATATCTTCCATTCCGGATGATTATGACTATTTGTTCACACTTCGCTTATTTATGAATGTTTCGTATGAAAATCTCATTTAGATCTTATCTACTACACTTGTTTTGTTACTCTCCGAAATTTCGTTTCAATTCTTTATGGTATTAGTTATAATTTGAAATTCGTACCTGACAAAATAGTTTTTGAAGGGCTTTATATTGGGAATTTTAATTAAAATTCGTGGTGTAAATTTTATTCATTACCTAGTGTCCGGTCTATTATTATTATGAATTGGGATAATTATAGATCGACAAACATTGACCAATTTAGCGTTATAGACGATTTGGAAGAATACCATGCCTACTCTTATTCTAAATCATATTCCATCAATAGATGCAATAATCTTAGATGCAAAACTTGTCCTTATGCTGACCCATTACAAATTAATAATAATTCCACTTCACAAAAATTCTGCAAAGTTTTTAATTGCATATACAAACTTAATTGTACTATTTGTAACTTATCCTATATTGGTCAAACCAGCAACCCTTTACATCTGAGAATGAATGTCCACAGGGATCATATTAAAAAATTTGACCATAAAGTCTTTAATGATCTCCCTACTAAAAATCAATTTGAATATCAGCACTTTGCTACACACGGATTTAAAAATGTATCCCTTCGCATTTTAGATATTAAAATTTCACTCACTGATAGATTAGTATTTGAAAATTATTACATTAAAAAATATAAAACTCTCTTCCCCTATGGCTTAAATCAAGTTTATAATAATAATAATGTTGTTAACAATAGTTTTGAATACTATTCTAATAAATCTTCAGTATATAAACATCTTTTTCAATATTCAAAGTCATCAACGTCTAGTAAAAAGCGATATAAGCGTGGCAAAGGAAAAAGTAACTTAAGTAAAACTCTTGATTACAATGCAGACATTTTGAAATTACAATATAATTATTCTCAAACTTTCAATTTTCTATATATATATATATATATATATATTAATTTAATATATATATATATATATATATATATATATATATTAATTTAATATATATATATATATATATATATATATATAAAAAATTGATATTTTTAATCGAAAACTATGCATAAACTACAGTAAGTATAAAAAACCCATCTCTAGCAAATCTGTTACAAATAAGTAACTATAGACCAAGAGTAAAGATAAAAATAGTAGGTAACTTATCGCTATAATGGGGGTGAGGGGAATAATAGTATACAAAAATCATGATTATATATATATATATATATATATATATATATATATATATATATATATATAATATATATAAAAATATAAAAAGTATAAAAGGAATTTAAAATTTGAAAAAAGAAGGAAGGCTTAGCGAGAAGCTTACTTAATGGCGGTAAGGGGTTGTGACCTTAAGCTTCTCGCTAAGCCTTCCTTCTTTTTTCAAATTTTAATGCTTTTTATACTTTTTATATTTATATCGTGTATAGTATTTGTAGCTGCTTTGCGCATAAATGCTATAACACTTCAATATCTTTAATAACTTCCAATTTCCATCTAATATTATATATATATATATATATATATATATATATATATATAATATGAAAGAATAAACATGGCAAAAATGAGAAAAGGCAATAATAATTTGCTCAAGATAATGGATCAAAACATGGAGAACAATCAGTCGAAACTACAGAAAAATGATGGTTAGTTCGAAATTGTACACTCGTCAGGACAGCCATACAATCCGAATTAAAACCGAAAGAATAGTGAGTTTCTGACAATGGCTATAGTCTTTGAGTATAGACCCCATTGTAACGGTCTACTGGCTAATAGAAGGAGAAATAATAGAATCAAAAAGAAAAAAAAAAATTAAAAACCTCGAATATAAACTTACAGGTACAGTCGCCACATGTATAAATATACCTCGCCGGCGGCCATTTTGTTGCCATGGTGACTGCTTTGGCCTATACTATTTTTTAAAATAGATATATATGTTTGGAACAAATATTCCGGTACGCATCTGTGCGAAATTTGTCACGATTTTTTAAAACTGTTCATACTGTTCATATAATTGGGGCTTTTCTTGATTTATGTGGAGATAATCGGAAATGTGTATGCCATATTTTTGCATGTGCTTATACGAAAATCGGCGTTTTGAATATAGTATATAATTCAGGGTTCTGTGTCCTGTTTTTTTCTTGTATTCAGATTTTTGTTTTTTGTGTGAATATCTATATTGTTACGACGTACCCTTCTGAACCGTGTGTGTGCGCTCACGATACAAGAATGAGTCCAAATTTCTGGATAACTAACACGTTTATTGACAAGCACAGCGTAAGCAGGAACAATATACAGTAAATGCTCCACTGTTTTCACAATATAACTGATAATATTATCAAAACATTGATGTAAGTCACAGTTCAATGTAGTTCGTATCTCGTCAACTGCTGTCCAATTGAGTGATGACTCCTTTTGTAGACGCTCTATAGAAACTTCTGGAAATCTCTCATATCTCGTAGATGGTTATTTCAAGGCGTTTCTCGAACCTTCAAAAAGTCGCCATACGTCGCCAAATTGGAGATAAATCGCCAAATCGGGCAACCTTCCGCAATTTAACATCTGGAAACCATAGATTCACGTCATAGGGAAGGTTGCATGTACGGGTGTTTTCTCCGTCTAGATTTCAAAAGCGACTCAAGACTCAAGTGAGATCATTTTATTCATTCGTAACAATACAGTGTTTCTAGGAAAGTTCTTAAACACCCAAATAATATGCCAGCAAATAAGACCCATGAGTGTATACGTTAGGTTTATAGTGATCATGTCCGGTCGAATCAAAGTGATTGAAGCGCCTCTAACGGAGAATTTAGATGTTATGAACACGAGCTCAGCAGCAACGGTGGATGGAGGAAAAATGTCGATAACAAAGTTGTAGAGCATTGTCTAGTTAATAGGAATTGACATTAAAGGAATTATTCCACGCTTGACACTATCCCACTGTACCACCCTAGGAACGCGAGAGCACTCTCTCCAATTTTAGTTTTCGACTTCTAACCATATCTTCTTCTTTGACCTAGACCGTCCGACCTACCAGAAAGGTATAAGGTATTTGTTTGGACGGCCGGGAAGTGCCACCCAATTTAGACGGGAACCCAGTGGGGGTGGCTTCCATAGGGAACGTACCCTCCTTCCCCTACCAGCAACCTCTCGGAAGAACTTGCGGACCCACATGTTTCACGTGATCGTACTCCGCGTGAACACGGCGGCAGTTTTGGCAGTGGCGGGAATCGAACTCAGGCCGTCCGAGTGCAATTCCCGTGCGCTAACCACTGGGTTGTCTAACCATATCTGTACTCCTCCCTTGCTTTCGGGAACTCGCGAGACCCCCCCCCCCCCCTCCCTCCTCTACCCATCTAGTGTTACTCAAGCTTTAGCGCCCCTCTCCCCAATTTACCTTTCTCTAATTCTACTGGAAGCCTGCTTGTTCCCCAGTTTCTTCCTTTCTGAAGACTTGCGGAAGGCACGATTTCGATCGTCGCCCCCCCCCCCCCTCCAAGCACAACTTCGATTTAAATTCTTTTCTTTTATGAATCTCCTTTATCTTTTCTCCTCCCTAGAAGTAAGTTTAAAGGAAGAATCATATCCTCTCCTGGGCACTTCTTAAACCCCGCTCTTGATATCTTGAAATTAAAGGAATTACAGGAGGAATTATTTGGCGGCATATTTCTATTACACAGACAAATTGGTGTTATATTTAGGAATGATACAATAGAATTTACATGTACAGGAATCTTATCTAACGCCTGTTTATTTCGCCTTATATAATGCACATTTGAATTCAAGAAATAACACTAAAATTCTGGGACTCCGCATGTAGCAAAGGGATTAAGTGCGACGTATATTTATTACTTTCTAATTTCACGTTTCGTGCGTTACTAATGCCAATTCATAGTAATTGGGCATTGCTCGACAACTTTACAGTTGCCCAGTGGTGTAGTCGGGCACTACTTTTATGTAACCAGGGCGCGCCCTACCTCACAAAATGATAGTAAATATTTAATTTTTAAATTTGCTTTATTTAACATTAATTTGTTATGATCATGAAGAGGAGAAAGGAATTTGGAAGCTCTTGTGACAGGGCGAATGTTGTTCTTATGTATGAACGATTGATTTAATGATTTTTCCTTTAGCTTCATCTTCCTGGAGATTTAAAAGCAGCTGAGGTGTCTGTTAGGCAGTGTTATACGTGTGCAATTAGTTATATAATAATAATAAACATCATGGAAATAATAATTTAAACATCACCGGAAATGGGAATAGTGAGTCCCCTACCCTCTCCAAAATTTGATACTGAATCCATATCAGTCATCATATAAGCTCTATCTATAGCCATTCCTGTGAAATAGATATTTCAAGGAACTGAAGTCGAAATCCTTTGTCCACCCCTACCTCTTCCGGCATTTGTTTCTGAATCCGTATCAGTGGTCATCTAAGCAGATCCAGAGAAATAGTGCTTCAAAAATTATTTTTAGTAAAAATTATAGTACGGCAAAAAATTTTTTCACCAATAAATATTTCGAAAATTATAATTAGTAGATGGCTCAGGCTACTAATTTAGTGTGTGTGATGAAGGGAGGAAAGTTCCGTCATTGGCAATATGGATTATAAATATAGGTGACAGTCGAATGGAGATTTTTACTCCAGATATTTTTATGTTGAGATTTGTCAAATTATTCCCAGCAGTCCCCCTTTCCTGCGCATGGCTTGTTTCTCTGCAACGCCGTCTCTCAACAAACCCCTCTACAAGTCCCATAAATCTAGAATAAGTGATGGATAGATTTGAGCCCGGAGCTGCACCAGTGACATCTAGTTGTGGGAAATGCCATTTATCACTTTAGCTTACTATGAGCTTATTGTTCGGTTCTAGAGATTTATTTTTTGTTTCTTGCCTTTAATATTATTTTGTTGGTAGATAATCTGTTCCAGATATATGGAAGAAAATGTTTAGTACCGGGATAAGTGTTATAGTGTATATATACGTATATATATAATATTTTAATGCATGGGGAAAGTATTATGATGGGGTCGAAAATTTATATTCGAGTTTTCGACGGAAGAATCTTTTAAGCATTCCTGAGTTTGAAAGGATCATTTTTGATTTGATGTGTGTGTGTGCGTTCGTGAGTCTGTGGAGACTATATCTCACGAACGAATGGAGCATTTCAAACGAAATTTGGTACAACAAATCTCTCCGTTTGTCTGTAACGCTTGTTAATAAATCTGTCGAACGTGGCGTTTTATTTATCGAAATATCGCCAACTTGACGATATTTTACTGCAGATTGATAAAAATATTGTTAAAATTTCAAAAATTTCTAAGTTAATAAAAATGACGCTAAGTTGCTGTATTTAATATTAATATATTTTAATATATGGACTATATTGCTTATTTGCGGAGACTATCCATATTGATAATTGTTAAGGGTACTTCGAAATAGTTTTACATGTTGTCATCTGGAAAAACACTAAATGTACAATAGAACATCAAAAACATTGTGTTGTAGATCTTATGCACTATTTTATCACTCTGGTAGAAGAAAATTAATTGCATTTTAAGGGTGAGCGTCAGTAAATCTTCTGCCTTATCCGCGCTTTGTTAACTTTCGCGGCACACATTTTTCGCCGAAATTCTGCTCAAACAGTTGCGAAATGTTTTCTGATAGATAAAATGCAATGCTTAGATTATATTAAAACTAAATTTAATACCCAATAAAACATAGAATATATTTTTTATTTTAATTCAAAATATTTTTCGTGCTGCCATCTGTTGTCGTAATTTAATTCATACCAACTATTTATATTTTTAATGGGCATTTTTAAATGTCTATTCCTTCTAATACGCTATTAAATACAACAGATCATATATAACAATGCCACAATCAAGGAAACGTAATTGAACTTGGACTTGAAGACAAAGGAACTTGAAGACGTAACTACAGTCCTCGGTGATGTACATTCAGATCCCCTTATCAAATTTATAGAATAAGAAATTACCTTTCCGTGATTGTGGTATTATTATATATGATCTGTTGTTGTATTTAATACCGTATTAGAAGGAATAGACATTTAAAAATGTTCATTAAAGCATAAAAATAGTTGATATGAATTAAATTACGACAACAGATGGCAGCACCAAATATATTTTGAATTAAAATAAAAAATATATTCTATGTTTTATTGGTTATTAAATTTAGTTTTAATATAATCCAAGCATTGCATTTTATCTATCAGGAAACATTTTGCAACTGTTTGAGCAGAATTTCGGCGAAAAGTGTGTGCCGCGAAAGTTAACAAAGCGCGGATAGGACAGAAGATTTACTGATGCTCACCCTTAAAGGAAAACTCATATGCTGGCCACACCAGATTTTTTTTTAACTTTATAGTACAGGGTGTATCATATTGAATGGGACAAAAAGAATAGCATAGTACAAATACTGTAATTGATTTATGTAGCCGAAACATATTAATTTTGAAACTACAATTATACAAGTTTTATGTGGCAACAGCGAAAAATCTTCCGGTTACGGTTTGTCGGAAGGTTTTAATGCCTGCACCATCTGAAAGGTGTATAGCCGGAATTTTAGACTTTTCCGTAACACACGCCACACCGTTGTATGAGGCACATTGAGTTCAGAACTCACATGACGTGTTGATTTTCTGGGACTTCGTAAAAACGTTTCACGAATTTTTTCAACCACTTCGGTTTTGGCTCCTGGTCGTCCTGGGCTGGTTTTCTTACACAAGCAGCCCGTGTCCTCAAACTGCTTCACCCACCGTTCGATATTGTGACTATGCGGTGGTTCTTTACCAAATTTCGTGCGAAAATGTCTTTGAACGACGATAAACGATGATGTTTTGGCGTATTCCAAAACACAGTACACTTTCTCCTGTATGGATGGCGCCATTTTGATTAACAGTGCATCTAGCGGCGATTTTGGAAGATTTTTCGCTGTTGCCAGATAAAACTTGTATAATTGTAGTTTCAGAATTAATTTGTTTCGGCTAAATAAATCAATTACAGAATTTGTACTATGCTATTCTTTTTGTCCCATCCAATATGATACACCCTGTATTTCGGGCGCGGTAGCCCGGTGGTTTGTGCGCTGGATTTGCACGCTGCCACAACTGCCACCGTGTTCATGCGGAGTACGATCACGTTAAACATGTGGGTCCGTAAGTCCTTCCGAGAAGTTGGTGGTAAGCGAAGGAGGGTACGGTCGCTATGGATGCCTCCCCCATTGGGTTCCGGTCTAAATTGGGTGGCACTTCTCGGCCGTACCCTTACAGTTACCTTACACCTTTCTGGTAGGTGGAATGGTCTGGGTCTCAACAACAACACCTTGTATTGAGGAAGTGCATTTTTCTTTAAAAAAATAACCCAAGTTTAAACAGAACGCCCGTTTTTCTTGAACACGTTTTGAATATTATTGGAATGGTGTCCATCTGTGTGTGTATAGTATGTTCTTGTGAAGTGTGACCAAGATAGCACAGGCGCAAATGTTCGTATTACCACAAAAGTTTTATATTGGGAAAGCCTAGAACCTAGATTTTTATAGAATGTTTTGCAATTTTCACTATCGGAACAGTCTTTATTTTTGGCAAAACTTTTACCTTGCTATCGTTTTTATGAAATATTTTTACTTAAAAGATCTATTTCTCAGGATCTGCTATAGATAGAGCTTGATGACTGATATAGATTCAGCATCTTATTCCGAAGGGTAACAGGGAATTCACTAAGGATTTTCATTTCCGGTTCAAAAATTTTAATTTTCATTGAAATATTTATTTCATTTTTATTGAAACACGTATTTATCAAGATTAGCTTAGACGATAACTGATTCGGATTCAACACCAAATTCTGGAGGGGGTTGGGTGGTTCACTAAGAGTTTTCAAAAAAATTTCTTGAAACATCTTTGTCGGAATTGGTTATATGAATTTAGTTAATGTCTGATGTGAATTCAACATCACATTTAAGAGGAGGCTAGGGTATTCACTAAGGAAGACATATCACTTTCGGTTTTTCAAAATTTGTATGACTGTACGAAATAAGTTTACACAGGAGTAGTAAAATGCTTAATAGTCTGTCGAAAACGAGGAGTACACACCACGTGCTGACATATGAAGGTTTCTTTACAAACTTATTTTTCAAATGTAACACCTTCTTTTGTAATTTTTCTTTCAAATGTAACGTCGACCCAGATTGTCCGACCTACCCGAAGGTGTAAGGTATATGTTTGGACGGCCGTGAAGTGCCACCCAATTTAGACCGCAACTCAGTGGGAACGGCATCAACAGGTACCGTGACCTTCTTCCCCACCACCAACCTCTTGGAAGGACTTACGGGCCCACATATTTAACGTGCCCGTACTCCGCGTCCGGAAGTCGATCTTTGATCGTCCGAGAGCAATCCCCGTGCGCCAACCACTGGGACCCCTAAGTTTAACATATAGATACAATTATAATAATCTAATAATAATTGTTTCAACTAGTTTCAAAGGTAAAAACGGCTTTTCCTGGATAAGAACACAGAAATTACGCCATTTAGAAGTAAGCTGTTTATTGACAGACGCATTTTGCCGTGGTGAACTGGAAGAATATTGAATATAAATATATGAAAAGGTTAAAAGGATCGGAAACTCCAGATTCTTTTAAATTGTTTAGAAAACTAATGTTTTCCCGCTTCTAAATCAAATTGACCAATCAGTCGTATATCTCCTGTCTGACTGAAACTGGTACGAAAGAGTTATGTATTAATCACACGTTTTAATGTTAGATTATATTTGCTTGTGATGAAGATATTTTCTATTTAGAAATCAAGTTGAGCAATCCATCAAGTTTCACTCCTTCCTAGCGCTTGGCTTGTTCTTTTCCTTGCAACGCGCCTGTTCTCTATGAACTCTGCTATCCTCATACATTCTGGAATAAGTGATGGATAGTTTTAGGTTTGAAGCGACAGCAGTGACATCTAGTTGCGGGAAATGTTATTTATTATCTAGTTTTTTGGAGGGTTTTATATTGACTTCTTGGTGTTTTTTTATTTACTCGATATCTTCATTATGATCTGTTAAGAAATAATCTTTTTGGCGATCTAAAATTATGTAGTTCCGGAGTAGTTGAAATATTCCGGTTTTAGGAACGCTGGTATCCAGGGGCGCTCTTTTAAGAATTTCTTAGGTAGAGGAGGGGGCAAAAGCGTTTCTTGGAGGGGAGGGGAAAAATAGATGGACTGTTGTTCCAATCAATAAGTAAAATCCACATTGTGCGAAGGATAAGTAAATATGAGCAATGTATAAGCACAAATTGCAGCATACAGCTGTTTGGAGGACATTCTGGATCCCTTCGTCAATGCAAGAAAACCAATAAACACGAAGTCAATAAATCCTGAAACTTTGTTATAGTTCGACAAGTCAATCAATCGCCTTCCTCTGAATGGCGCGTTTGAAATTTTGTTATAGTTCGACAAGTCAATCAATCGCCTTCCTCTGAATGGCGCGTTTGAAATTTTGTTTTAGTTCGACAAGTCAATCACCTTCATCCCCCAGCAATGGCGTCTTGAAGATATGTTGTGTTTGTTTGGTAAGATATATATATGGATTTTATTTATGTTAGAGAAGTCGCTGGAAGTTGTGATTAGTATTAGAGGATATCTAGTGAAGTGTGGTTTAAGCGGATACCAGTGTTCATCGTAAAGTGTATTTGGTTCGTGTATAATTAGTGATTATATATTTTGAATTACTGCCAATGTTAAGCGTATTTCAAGTTTTCATGTTAACGTCTTCAATGGCGGCTGAACTGCTTCGTAGTTGGAATTGATATTTTTCTTGTCATACCTTGTGAAATATTATGCCCCGAGATGTGGGACTGCTCTTAAAAAATTGGAAATATTAAGGGGTATATATGAATCCATCCGGATTATGTGTATCTGTACTGGTTACGCAGCTAGAGGGACTTGACTTGTTTTCTGCGGCATGGCTTTTTCTGTAGCTTTGATTCTGTTCACTTTAAAAATATAATAATAAGTTATATATGGAGTGATAGTTGCCTATAATTGATACATACTGAGTTTGGTAATCGTGACTATATTGGTACAATTATAAATATTATTTTTGTTATATGATGACGTCGCCGCCCTTGGCCTGGAGAGCTATTGGTTGATTCTATGTCCCCTCTTATGGAGGTACTCGAGAGCAAACAAGATCTCAAGTATTGAATGGATTACTGTACAATTAAGAATTGGTTTTTTCTCGGATTTTTTGTTGCCTTGGAAGTGCTATTACTTGTGGATTATTATGTTCTGAGACTTAATGATCTTAAAAAATCGGAAATATTATTGATTATATATAAGTCCATCCAGACTGTAAATAATTGTACTGGTTTCGTAGCTAGGGGGACTTACCTTGTTTTCTGCGGCATGACCTTTTTTGTATCTTCACTCTAGTGCTATTTAAAAATACAATAATTCGTTATATGGACTGGTGGTTGCCTATAAGTGATATATACTGAATTTGGTAATTGTGGCTATATTGGCACAATTATAAATTAACTTTAGGCATTTGATGACGTCGTCGCCCTTAACCTTGAATGATATTGACTGATTCCATGATTCCTGTTTATGGAGGTATCTGAGGGTAGACAGAAGAACTTGTGATTTTTCTTGGACTTTGCAGCCTTTTGTTAATGAAGATAATTAGTGTAGTTTTGATTATTGAAAGACGTGGACTATGTCAAAAAATCACAAATATTCAGGATTCTATTAATTTTACATAGTTCATTGGACATGTAATTTGGTTTCGGCGAATTAGTATTAGAGGTTTATCTACTTTTCTGCGGAGCAGGTTTTTAATTAATAAGAGAATTATTAGTGTTAAAATTATTGCGACCTCTGAACTATTATCCAGAGCTTTTGGGGGTATTATATTGTGAACCTGGTTACTGAAACTTTATTTATGGATTTAATATAGACATTCTTCAATATTGATGACGTAATGTGTTTGTTGCTGGACCTTCTCTTGCTTCCATGATGTCTGTTTGGTACCCCCCCCCCCCCCTAAGGGATTTCTAGTGTTATGAACTTTAAAATTTTTATTGATATTTTATAATGTTATATTTGAGATTATTATGGGTACTTAATGGTATTTATGCAAATTATTAATTGTTAATAGATTTGATAAAATTACTGTTTATTATTCTTTCGCTGGGAGGTTCTAATTATATTTCTAAATGTCAAATGGCTAAAAATATATTTTTACTTTCCCTGCAATACATGGTAATGTATAGGGAAAGTATTGGAATCATGCCAAAAATCACAACTCGAGTTTTCGACGGATCTACACGTTTCGAGACCTCTAGAATACGAAAAAACCATTTTTAGCGTGACGTCTGTGTGTGTGTCTGTGTGTCTGTCTGTCTGTGCAGATTTTGTATCCACTCTAAGTAAAAAACTAATGGACCGAATTTCACAAAATTTGCTTGGTAAGTCACTCGTGGGCGAGTCTGGTGCTGATTAGTTTTGGGTACGATTTGAAATTAAAGAACCCGCCTTTTTTTGCGAAATGGCCCGCAAAATCTTGTATCCACTCTAACTGAAAAACTACTGGACTGAATTTCACAAAATTCGGTAGATGAGTCTGGGATACCCTGGTACTGATTAGATTTTGGTACGATTCGAAAAGAAATAACCTGCCTTTTTTTGCAAAATGGCCCACAAAAATCGTCAAAATCTAAACTAAAGAACTAAGTATACTCAAATATATCCATTAAATGCTCATTTAATACGTAATTTTTAACGACGAAAAGAATGAGACCAACCCCATTACACTAGGACTAGCCGTTCTCAAGATATTTTAGTTTTTCGTACTTTCCCTACGCCACCTTTGAAAATAAGCCCGGTTACCGAATGAGAACGAAAATTGAATTAAAAGTGAAATAAATTTAATTAAAATAAAGAGAACGTTAATATAGGTCTGCAGGGAAAGTCATGTGCTGCCTACATCAGATTTTTACTTTCCCTGCAATACATAGTAATGTATAGGGAAAGTATTGGAATCATGCCGAAAATCACAACTCGAGTTTTCGATGGATCTACACGTTTCGAGACCTCTAGAATACGAAAAAACCTTTTTTAGCGTGACGCCTGTCTGTCTGTCTGTCTGTGCAGATTTTGTATCCACTCTAACTAAAAAACTAATGGACAGAATTTCACAAAATTTGGTAGGTAAGTCACTTGTGGGCGAGTCTGGTGCTGATTAGTTTTGGGTACGATTTGGGATAAAAGAACCCGCCTATTTTTGCGAAATGGCCCGCAAAAGCTTGTATCCACTCTAACTAAAAAACTAATGGACCGAATTTCATAAAATTCGGCAGATGAGTCATTTGTGGGTCACCCTGGTGCTGATTAGATTTTGGTATCCTTCGGAAAAAAACAAACCTGCCTTTTTTTGCAAAATGGCCCGCAAAAATCGTCAAAATCTAATCTAAAGAACTACGTATGCTCAAATATATCCATTAAATGCTTGTTTAATACGTAATTTTTAGAGAAGAAAAGAAAAAGACCAACCCCATTACACTACGACTAGCCGTTCTCGAGATATTTTAGTTTTTCGTATTTTCCATACGCCACCTTTTGTCCGGTTACCGAATGAGAACGAAAATTGAATTAAAAGTGAAATAAATTTAATTAAAATAAAGAGAACGTGTATATAAGTTTGCAGGGAAAGTCATGTGCTGCCCACATCAGATTTTTATATATTTGATTTTGGAATGGGTTTGAGGCTGTGATTTGTTAAATTTGATTTTATATTGTTGAATATTATTTTATTGGGTATTTTGTTGGTCATAATGTTTATGTAAAATTGTAGTTAAAATATATCAGTGAATGATATTTAATTGATATGTACTGGCTCTAATTATTTCTGAATATAAATAATAGTGATATTTTTTTATTGTGCCATTATACCTTTGTATAGTGCAATGTTTTATGCTCCAGAACTCGATGAATTGGTGAGTTCCTTACCAGATTTTGAGGAAATTTGTGTTGATCTCCCCCTGGGGTCTGGTGGTGAATTTTGGTTGCCGATTAAGGACGTATCTGCTTATTTGGAGGAATTTAAGGTATTTTGCACGGAAAAAAGAACTTCCCATTTTGCCCGTCCCCTCCAAGGACAATTAGTTACTAGGTTTCTTGTCCCTCTTAAAGATATTATTATTCGGCTGTGTGATTCATATCAATTAAAGGAAGTATATTTGGATGATAGTAAAAGTGAGAAACTAGAACAGAAAAGGAGTATTGATGGATTACAAGCTGTTAATAGGGAAAAGGATAGGGTTCTAAAGGAATTGAGGGATAAGAATATTAAATTGGAAAAAACGGTTGAAGACTTGGTTAAAAATAATATTCCAGAAGCTTATGAAAAATGGTTTGAAATTAGAAGACCTCTGGAGGGCTCTTGTTCTCCTGAGGCTCAAGTAGATAATCTAGGTTTGCGGGATATTATTCGGCAGAAAGAGGCCCTTCTTAGGGAGTCCCGATCTCAGTTGAGGAGTGTGAAATATCGGAAATTGGCTGACATTCAGAAGGAGTTGGATTCCTATTATGAGAAGTTTACTAGTACTGAGAAGGAGTTGCACGAAACCATAGTTAACTGTAATAATACTCGAAGACAATTAAATAAGAAAACTAGTCAACTGGAAAGAATGAAGATTGAGTTGCAGGCTAAGGAAAAGGAAATTATGGATTTAAATCTTAGGATTGATCTTTTAAAATCGGGTCCTACTTTGGGTGTTGATGATATTGAAGTTGAGAAGGAGTCATCCCCCTTGGTGAGAACTACTGAGGGTTCTGAGTCTTTTTCGGGGATTGAAGTTAAGGGGAGAGAGCTTTCTTTTTCTGTTTCCGATGATAGGGACGCTATTGGAGTGGATCTTACTGGTGAAACGGAATTAATGGGAGTGGTAAGACGTATTATTGATAAAATTAGTGATGAAGATCTTAGATATAGTTTCTTCTCTGATGAACAGGATATTCATCCTGGTGTTTTGGCTAGGGATGTCCTGGTGAAGCTTGGAAATTTTTTGGTTGACAAGAGAGGTGCTAATTTTTCTGGGACCGTTCAACGGACGATGGTGAAGAGGTTTATACAACCTTTGGTTGGCTGTCTTCTTTCCGCTTCACGTACTCTAAAATTTTCTGAGGGCGCGCTGGTTAAATGTAGAGGTGATCTAAGATTAGGTACCTCTGCTTTGGGGGCTAGAGTTTCATCATCCTTGGTCTTTGAGGAGGGCTTGGCTGATGGACCTGGTGATTCCCGTGAAGGGCTTGATGTGTCCCGGGTCTCTGGTTTATTTGTCGAGAAATTGCTGAGACCGCATTGAGACTTTTTGAAGGGCTTAACTGATGACCTGAGAGATTCTCTTGCGGTTGTCCAGGATACAGTGAAAACTTTGGAACGGGACCATCGTGGTCCCATTTCGGTTTCTACCTCTGTTGTGGACCCCTTGTCCTCTCGTACTTTGATGGTGCTGCCGGTCGTGAGATCCCCCTTTCGAGAGACTCTTCAATTCGTGCGTAGTGGGCTCTCTTGTTGATTCTCCGACTGGGATTGAGAGATATTTTAGTGCTTCAAAGGGTGGCTTGGTCATTGTGACCAAGAGTTCCCGGTTTAAGGAGGAGTTGAAGACCCGGCTTGTTGAACTTCCTGGTTTTGATAAGGCATATACATTGAGTGATTTTGTTAGGAGACCCAAGATTATTATTTTTGGAGTTGATTCAAAATTGGAAAAGGATGCTGTTTTAGAGTTAATATTAAAACAGAATGATTTTTTCTATGATAAAACTGATATTAAGTTATGTTTTAGTCTGAAGGCAAAACGTGGAAAACATTGGGTATTGGAGGTTGCCCCTGGGCTCTTGGGGAGTATTTTGGACTTGGGTCGTTTACAGTGTGGTATGGTTAGTTTGCCTGTTAGGGAGTTTAATAATGTTTTATTGTGTACCAAGTGTGGTAGGCTGGGTCATTCAAGGACTAGGTGTGAGGCCCCCCCACAATTGTTTAAAGTGTGCGGATTTGCATGAGGCAATGGATTGTACAGGTACTGAGAAGTGTATTAACTGTGATGAGGCAAATAAGAAATATGGCTTGAATTTGGATGTTGTGCATTTGTGTTGGTCTCGCCTTTGTCCGCGCAATCTTCGTAGTTTAGAGGTATCTAGGGATTTTATTGACTATGGGGAATAGGTGAATGATCTTATTTGGTAATTGGTTCCCTGTGTTAGATTGTTATTTGTATATAATAGGGTGGTTGTATATAGTTTCTTTATATATGGTGTTGTAATATAATAACTGCACTTTTTGGGAGTTTGATGGTGGTGGCTAGTGGATTAATAGAATTTAGGTACGGTGAATTTGTATTAATTGAGCTTTTTATGGTAGGAAATTTATTTTTGGAATTTTTATGGTAGCAATTATTGGTGTTAGTTGTTTAAAGGAATTTTTGTATGATAATTTCTAATAGAGTAGTTGTATATAGTTTCTTTATATATGGTATCTGTAATTGTTATAATTGCACTTATTGTGGGACTTTGTTAGAGGTGGTTAGTTGTTTAATGGAATTTGTGCATGATTCTTTTGTATTAGTTATGTTTATTATGGTAGGGAATTATTGAAATTTTTATGGTAGTAAAATATTGGTGTTACTTGCTTAATAGAATTTATGTATGTTAATTTTGTTATGGTCATGTTTTTCACAGTTCCTCTCTTAGGTGTTTTGTGCTCATTGATTGGGGATTTTTTAAATTTTAAATTTTTTGGGGGATGTCTTGGCTTTTGGCTAGTTTGATGTTTTTGGTGTGACTAACGATATTGATACTGGTTATTATTGGCGGTTATTATTATGGTTATTATTTATTGGTGGATTATGGTTTGAATTATGTGTGGTATGGAATATTTGAATAATCTTTTGATTGTTATGTTAATGGATTATTAAAGGGTTTATTTTGGTGGATTTTTATATGGAACAATGTTTTTATATTGGAATACCTGATTAGGTTTTTATTTGTTAAATTTTTTGACCTTCTTTTCTTGTTTTGTATTAATACTAATATTTGTTTATTATTGTATTGGTTCTTTGTTTCCCGAAAATATGTGCGGAAGTTTGTAGGCCGATGTAGCCGCCTTGGCCAGCCACCCCTCTTTTTTTCTGGTAATAAATTCCTTGGCGTCTTGGGTTGTGGGGGAGTCGGCGGCTTTCCTTGTCCGTTGGGCCTGGGTTGCCCGTTGGCTCTTCTTTTTGCTGGGGGTCTCTTCTTTTTTCGGCCCGAGATTTAAGATGCTCACCCTACGGGCGAGCCCTCGGGTCTGGGCCGCGCTAATCACCTTCCTCTGAATGGCGCGTCTGAAATTTTGTTATAGTTCGCCAAATACTTCGTCTTCTTCTGAATGGCACGCCTGAAATTTTTGTTATAGTTCGTCAAATCAATCGCCTTTGTTATAGTTCGACAAGTTAATTTTTATTAATATGGCGACATTTTCGTCAATTTGGCAGTATTTAAAAAAGTCGCTAAGTTTGCGACATCCCGCTAAAATTTTCGCCAAGCATTACGGACGGGCGGAGAAATGGGTTATTCATATAGTCAGTCGTTTGTTATGTTATTTCCAAGATATTGAATGTTCATCAATTAGTCGTCATTTTCATTGATTTAGCGTTAATTTTATCAATTTGGCGACTTTTCGACAATTTAGCCGTATTTAAAAAGACTCGTTAAGTTGGCGATATGCCGCCGAAATTCGTCGCCAGAATTTCGTCAAGCGTTACAGCTAGACTATGCTTATAGCAGATTCTATTTTTTCCAAGATCTTGAATTTTCGTTAATTAGTCGTTATTTTTACCAATTTAGCGACATTTTTATCAATTTGGCGACATTTAAAGAATATCGCCAAGTAGGCGATATTCCTCCGATTTTGACACCAAAATTTCGCCAAGCGTTACTCAGAGATAGATAGATAAACAGACAGATAAATCAAAAGGTGTTTATATTATAAACACCGTACATTTTCTTCCAAAACGGTCCCAAGATCTTTCTTATGTGGGTTGACCCTAAACAGTCGCCTATTTTTTCGGATGACCTCTACTTCCGCTAAGTAATTAAGAAAGGGTATTGGCACTTATCCGAATGGGTGTTCGACGTTCAAATACCATTAGCATATGCAAAAAAGGTGTTGACATTTAAGTGATTAACAGATGACGAACTGTCTGTCAAGACAAAGTAGCCAATCAGAGAAGATTTTTGACACTTTCTCGTCAAGACCATGGGGCTAAAGTGGGAGTTCAGAATGAGATGTTACCCCCGAATTTCTAGCATTGGAAAACGTACGAAGACTCCTCTTTAGAATTTGTACAATTGGCTTAGCCAGAATCTCAAAGTGGATGGAGGGGGGAGGTAGTCAAATCTTTAAATTGGGAGTTCATAATTGTTATTTTCCGCTAAGTAATGATGGTATATTGAGAACAAAAAATTATTTGACCAATAGGGTTTTTTTTGTTGAGACCCAGACCGTCCGACCTACCAGAATGGTGTAAGGTAACTGTTTGGACGGTCGGGAAGAGCCACCCAATTTAGACCGGAACCCAGTAGGGGAGACATCCACAGAGACCGTGCCCTCCTTCTCCTACCACCAACCTCTCGGAAGGACTTACGGACGCACATGTTTAACGTGATCGTACTCCGCGTGAACACGGCGACAGCTTTGGCAGCGGAGGGAATCGAAACCAGGCCAACTGAGTGCAATTCACCCGCGCTAACCACTGGGCTACCGCGCCCTGACCAATAGGGGCTGGAAGTTTTGTTCCCGCCTCCGCCTATGGCCTACTTAACGCATTAGAATCGATAAATTTCGTACAGGATTTGACAAACTGATGTAATTTAAAACAACGTCAAATGACTACGGTGGCATCTGCTTAATTGAATCATATTTGTGAGAGAAGATATTGACTCAATAAAGTGGCTTTCTGAACGTTTGAAATAATTTTTACACGGTAACTTTCTGAATTACTTGTAATATGTATTTAAATGGAAATGTGTAATATTTTCTTGTGGTTTTTGCACGTGCATGTAAATTAGATCAATAATTGAACTTTTAAATAGGCAATGTTGGTTTATATGGCCCACGAAAATGTCAAATTTCACTTTCCGAAATCCCGATTTTATGCACATATTTTAATGATCTAGATATTTACTTTCCCTACATCACGTAGTATATCATGCATGGGGAAAGTATTGTGACAGGATCAAAATTCGAGTAGGGGGAGAGAGCACGTTTCAAGCATTTCTGAACTCATATCGAACGTTTTACAGGTTGTCTGTCTCTCTGTGTACGTTGAAACGATATCTCACAAATGAATGGTGCGTTTCGAAAAGAAAATTGGTACGATTATTACAATCAGTGAATGCAGGATTACTATTGATTTGGAGCGCGATCAAATTTTTAAAAGACCCTCAAAATTTTTAATGAATTTTTGAAAAATATCATAAAATCAGGACATTTAACACAAAAACTGCACAATTCCTTACCAATTCATATGTAATGTTTCATTATAAAACGAATGGCTTAAACTGTAGAACGCTAGCTTGAACTGTTCTCCAGATATTGTACGTTTAAAAGAAAACTTATCTAAAAAATTACGTAAAATTAAAAAATAGTATGTATTGCTAAATATATAACACTTGGTGAGTAAATTGGCGAAATATTGCCAACTTGGCGATTTTTTGAAAATGTGTCAAATTGATGAACTCGTCGCCAAATTGGCAAAAAATGGCGCTAAAGTTACGAAAATCACGGAAAATTCATGAATTAACTATAACTAATATATGGACTATATTACTTAGCAATATTTCCAATTGTCAGGTTAGATTTGCTCGAAATATTAGTTAATTGGGCACTTTGAAGTAGTTTTACATGCTACCATCCAGAAAAGCACCAAAATGCTAGTGTAGTTTTCAACGTTAAAGCATTATGCTGTGGATCTTATTTCACATTAAAAGAAGTAAATTCATGTTTTGTCCACATCAAAATTAAAAAGAAGTCAAATTGCAGTACACAGGGAATGTCATGTGCTGTACACATCAGATTTTCTAATATAATTTTGTGCGACAAAACTGGCGCAATTCGCTATGAGCACAAATTGCAAAATCTGTAATAATGTGTAGACAGTAATGAAATTACATTATACAGGATGGCCATAATTATAGGTGTTTAGAGCCCGATAGTGAGAAAACTGTTGGGTCAAACTCAACCAAATTTGCAGTAAATACTATTTAGACCACGGTGTTTTGATTTTTAAAAGGGAAAAAATAGTTCGGATTTTGGCCACCGCCGACCCTGTAAGGTCCAATTTTGGAGTAAAATAGGCATAGGAAGTACAGAAAGTTAGCGTTTTACATGCATTTTGAAAAGGACATCACATTTACATTTTATACGTATTTAGTACAATTTTTATTTACATTTGCATCTTACTTTTACATACGTATGACATTAATTTTTATATTGGCATCATTTACATATGTGATTCAATATGTTTTCCTTGCATATGTTCCAAAAAGTGCATTCTCAGAACAGCATTCTCCACTGCAGAATGCAGCAGATCTCCATTGATTTGCTTGACGTGCAATGTTATTCGGTCCTTCAAAGTGTCTAAATTATCCACATTCCCTTGGTATACCAAACGCTTCCCTTACAGCAAAGATCGTCACATGTGTGACAGTGACCTTGTAGTCGCGTGACACCTGGGTCACAATGTGACATCATATTTGTGACTTCTATAGGACGTTACGTTTTAGTAACTCCATCTTAGTAGCTCCATCCTGCGGGCTTTCCTCGCATTCCCGTCCGCAGCTCTGTACATGAAATGCATGTCAGCCTTCTCCTGATTTATGAAGCATTCATTCCTTTTGAAATTCACGGTAGAACTGACGACGACTGCGACTGCAGGCGCTTTATGCGTTCGCTGAACAGCGGCCTCTAGCGCTTAATCGCTTACTTTACGACCATACATTGTATGACGGAAAGTGCTTGTTTATGTGTGTTCTATCGTCCCTTAAAATTTTGTCCTATCGTTTTGAACCACCCTGTATAGCTATGTCATAGGGCCCCTAAGAACTCTTACGGCCACCCGCGGCATATAAATCCATCCCTACATTAGAAAATGTAAATTGTGTTTTATTTTTATGTTTTTATTTGTATATTTTATGTTAGGAAAAAATTAATTAATGCACGGTAAAAAACAGAATGCCGTTTGTTAAAAATTTCTTCATGAGCTGCTCTTAAACCTGGTAGACCTGCTCCTAAATAGCATTTTTCTGCTCCCAAAGGTGTTCCAAATCCTTAAATGGTAGTTAATATCGCTGTGTTAGATTCAATTTGCTTAAGATAGCAGATATTCCACACACACACACACACACACACACACACACACATATATATATATATATATATATATGGAGTTTAACAATACATCGCATCTTCCTCCTTTGTGTCTCTTGGATTGTTCCTTCCTCTACAACTCCTATCTCAAGAACCCCTCGACTATTCTCATAAATCTATGATAGAGTAAATGATAGATAGTCTTGCACCAAGCAAGGTGCCTGTGATATCTATAGCTGCGAGAATCGCCATTTATCACATTGCCATTTATCATTATAAGCTAATTGTGACTGCTTCTAGAGTTTTCTATATTTTATTCCGTGCATTTATTATGCTTTGTGCGCAGGTAATATTTTCCAGTAATGTAAAAGCAAGTATGTGTAGCAACGGATGATTTGATTCCGATCAGGCCAGAAGAGGAGACCAAGATATTATAAGACCGAAAGCTAGCTTCTGGTCCGGACTTATAATTCGGACGCTCCTGCCAAGTACTTCGATTGATGTTGCAGCGCACGAAACTGCTACAGCTACACACGCCCTGTCCCTCTCCTGGAAATGTGCTCGATCTTATCTTCTTCTTCTTCTTCGACCCAGACCGTCCGACTTACCAGAAAGGTGTAAGGTATCACATTTCTGGTAGGTCGGACGGTCTGAGTCGGAGAAGAAGAACAAGAAGAAGATAAGATCGAGCACATTTCCAGGAGATCTGTAAGAATTGCAAAGACCCCCCCCCCCCCCCCCCAAGAGACCACTTATTCCCCAGCGCAGACTCAGACCGGAGCTGGCAGCCGGTAAAGGTCTCGTCTTCAATCGTGCAGCTCCATGACGTTAGTTGTCAGCCAAGAGAGAGGTGTAGAATGCGCTTCTGTGTTGTGTCGTGCTGCCATCTCGTGTTGGTTGCGTGCTCTTCTTAGTTCAGTTTACCACTGTGGCAACTGTTGATTTTGATCCCTACTAGGCCTGAATTCAGGACCATGAGCTTACGAGACCCAGACTGTAAGGTTAGACCAAAAGCTAGCTTCGGGTCTGAACTCATTATAAGGTAAGACTTTCGGGTCCGAATTTATAATTCAGGTACTGCTGCCTAGCATGTCGATCTATGGTGGAAGGTTGCTGCTGCATATGTAACGTGCGAGTATTAAAGCTGTCCCGTTTCAGACACGTGATTGTTTGGATTGCCTTGGCGAATGTTTTCAATGTGTACTGGATGGGTTTAGGAGAAAATGAAAGCATTTATAAAATAACTCAACTCTTGAGTTCGCTTGTTAGCTTCGTATAAAGTCAAAGTGATTTCTAAAACGTCTGGAAATGTGTGGCTTTAATATTAAAGTGTCAGCACAAGATGGATATTTCCCGCCTCACTCGGATGAGAGGACAAATTCGGAATTATCTGGCAAAACACCATTTTCGAACGCAGGCGTTGTCAACAACACCTTGTGTGGGAGTTTACTAAGAATAAAGTGGGTCCCTGAACATATGTCATGGTTGGTAAAATGATCCATGGAAGAGACTGTTCAGTCGCATTAAAATCTAATTTATTCACATCATGATCTGGATACAGTTTTAGTACTGCATAGAGGCCGGGGTTCACCATGGCCAACAATCTCTGTTTAGTTCCCAGAGCATTATGATTCTCACATACAAAAAAAAAAAAAAAAAAAAAAAAAAAAATGAGCACTTCAAATGGAGGGTACTACCAGAATGTTCTATTGGTGATGCAACATTTTTGATGAGCTTGTTCTTGCCAGATCATGGGAAATCTGCAACCATTGCAATTTCTACACAAAGCGGAGTGGGGATTTTTTAAGGATGGGGATTTAATGTGATAGGCATGTTTTAGTTGTATAGTTATGATCATAGTCTTCATGGTTGAGATAAATAAATTGGAATAATTGAGTTTACGATGCAAGCAAGATTGGTTGTCAAGAATGTAGACTTTGACGACAAAAGAGGATAATTTATTCTGTGGCAAGATTAATGGCGTAGGATAAAATTCACTAAGATCACGTTAAGCGCGTGACAAGGAAAATGAATTTCTCTAACATCTGAAGTCGCGCCTGACTGAGGCTCTGTTGCCAACATTTGAATTTCTAGGATCCAAATGGTTTACGCACATTCCGCCATTCCCAATGGGTGCCAAAGCGGGACTCAAAACCAATAGTCACTAGCGCAAGTCAAGAACTATCCGCCAAAGTACACAAAATCAGGGAAAACTCACGTCGGGAGTGGCAAAAGCAGAAATCAAAGCAGAAAGCCTTTTGAGAGCTTAGCAGAAAGACTGAGACACAAGAAACGCCTCCTTTAGCCGTGGTCGCTCGCCCCCTGGCCAAGTGGACATTTAAACAAAATGTATTAATTCACAGTTAATACATTTAAGCAAAATGTATTAACTGTGCCGGTATTTACTGTGTACTAGTGATCTTGTCTTCGTGATATGTACTCCCGTTTACGACTGAATTCACTTCATAACCTGCAACATCAAAAGAGAGACGCTGTGCAGTTTATTCATATTATGGATTCCGGAAATGCATTGATTTATCAAAAATCTGATTTCGAATTTTCGGCGCAGTCATAAATCAAGTAAAAAATACAACTGTCTGTTAAGAAATTCGTCATTATTGGTCGCATCAGATTTTTTTTTTCTTTTAGATTAAATTTTCTTGCAAGGCTCCGATTTTCACTTATAATTCAAGTTGACCATCAATCACATTTTCGTCCTTTCTAGCTCTTGTTCGTTTCCGTGCAATTCCTATGTCAGCAAACCCTGGATTATTTCCATAAATCTTGGAATATGTGATAGATTGTTTTGAGCCCGGAGTGACATCTAGTTGCGGGAAATATTATTTATCGCCTTGCATTCATATATGAGCTTATTGCTGGCTTCTAATAAAGCCTTCCATAGTTAATGATTTTATCATATTTATTTAATAATCATTTTTTCACCGATTTGATAGAAAATAGGACTTGGTGGAATTTGATGGAAATGCCTGAAATTTGAGGGATATGCCTGTGATTTGATTGAATATATGCCGCAAGTTTTACAGTGTTCACAAATATATGATACAACTACATGTTGTATTATTATGTATAGCTATATAAGTACTTAAAGCAATTGTTGGAATGTATAATAACTGTAAAAATTGCTGAAAGCAGACTGGTGGGGGCCCTTTCTAAACCGACTTCTATAGGCAGCGTGTATAACTGTGGGAAGGGGGGGGGAATCCACCCCCGCATTGTTCTGTTAACACCCACCATCGAGCAAATTTGAAGATATCATTGAATAAGAAATAACATCTACAAATTCATATACACAAATTTTGCATAAGGGGCTATCTTCATATCAATTTGCGTACAAATTTCCAATAGTAACACTCAGTTTTGATGTCATAATAAACAAATTCTACGTTTCCTTATTAGTCTAAATATAAATGTTTATAAAGTTCCTGTCGTTATATCCGGAGATATACCGCAACTTGAGCGATATTTTTTTGCTTGATCAGAACTGTTTCTATAAAGTTGGTCAAAAAACTTATCCCCACCCCAGTGCTTCCAAGTTTGAAGTGGTTCAGTACAGTGGTTTGTGAATTATGAGTATATAAAGTTTTGAGCTCCTAATATTACATTAATTTTCCAGACTTTTATTCATATCATCCGAAATAATTGTGTTATCACGCTGATAACAAAGTCGTTTAATGTGTTGTCATTAAAAAAAAAATCAATATATTTTTTTCATTTACATTAATAATTCTGGTATACAATATGAATTATGAATTTAATATTCGAAAAAAATATAAAAATGAGCTTTGATATATATATATATATATATATATATATATATATATATATATTGTTGTAAATAGTCTCAGGGAGATCTCTTTGTTGCAGAATTACGCTGATTATTAAGGTGTATATATCTACACAAGAAATTTTAATGATAACTTGGTGAAAGCAATGTCCGATATATAAAAATAAAGGACACGATAGCAAAATATTCTTTGAAATGTAATTTTACAAGTTGGTCATTTCTTTTTGCAACTAAAGGATGCTTCCAACTAAACTTATTGCAACTAAAGGATGCTTCCAACTAAACTTATTGCAACTAAAGGATGCTCCCAACTATACTTATTGCAAATAAAGGATGCTCCCAACTAAACTTATTGCAACTAAGGGATGCTCCCAACTAAACTTATTGCAACTAAAGGATGCTCCCAACTATACTTATTGCAAGTAAAGGATGCTCCCAACTAAACTTATTGCAACTAAGGGACGCTCCCAACTAAACTTTATTGCAAATAAAGGATGTTCCCAACTAAACTTATTGCAACTAAAGGATGTTCCCAACTAAACTTATTGCAACTAAGGGATGCTCCCAACTAAACTTATTACAACTAAAGGATGCTCCCAACTAAACTTTATTGCAAATAAAGGATACTTCCAACTAAACTTATTGCAACTACAGGATGCTCCCAACTAAACTTATTGCAACTAAGGGATGGAAGACTCTTATAACGTATGCCTTTGAAAGTTACATGAATCATAAAAAGGGACACTTAAATCAACCAAAAGAGTACACTGAGTTAAAGAACTTGCTTAAATGTTAGTTGTATTTGTGGATATTATGGAACCCTAGCCAATACTTATACCATAGCACTCAGAAATATGTAAATGAAGTCTATTTAAGACAGATCAGATATACAGTTTCTGTCGAATATTCTGTATAGCTGAGCTCAATCAGTTAACGAGTTGATTTTCATATAAAGTTTCAAATCATCGGCATATACATAAGACATGTGGCAGTTTAAAAAATTAACTGCAGTGTGGCTCAACCCGACATTTTTATACCATAAATAATTTTTCTTTTTTCAAATTTTGCAAGAAAATATTTGAAAAATCGGTATTGTGGGTCCAAGTCATTACAACTATAGCGTGTTACTCTGCACTTTAAAGAGCTTGAAAAATTATTTCGATTGATACCATACTTTACAATGTACCCTTCCTGGGGGGGGGGGGGGGTAATATGTCCCCCAATAGGGGCTAATAACATCACGAACAAAAATTAAATTTGTTCCAAAGCTATTTTTCACAACAATGATTGACACTGTTAAGTCGCGTGATTATTGATCTACAAATAAGCCAGTTTATGCATGATGTCCAATTTTATGCTATGCTGCTGTATTAAAAAAATATAAAATTTCAAATCAATTTCGAAGTTTCCGTTCGAATTAAAAAAAAAAAAATCTTTCTAGTTCTACACTGTTTTATACTAAAGCCGGATATAAAGTTTCATGAAAATCCATTAATATTTGCGGCTGCTATAGTGTACATAAGAAATTGACCACTGACAGACTGACACCACTCCAAAAATAGTCAAAACCACGTTCATTAGCTCTTAAAATATATATTGGTATCAAAATCTCGAAATAGAAAATTTTCGTGAAAACAATACTTTCTCAATACTACGCATGAGATAGTGAAAATTAAGAAAAAAATTGGGCTCAAATTTGAACCTTGAAGAACACCAGGTGTTGTTACGTCACTCAAAACTATTTCATCTCCATAGAACTGAAACCACCGTCGAATATTTTTTAAATCAGATTTGTAACATACAATTAAAATCTCGGCAAAATTATAGCCATTGTAAAAACTAAAAATAATCTCTTGTAAATATATGTCTCCATTTATAGGTTTCTAACAGACTAACATTTCTCCGTTGGTCAACATGGGAAACAAGCGACTGGATGGAAACTATTCCTTTCCGGTCTAATTAGCCATCGTCTGCATAAAACGACTGTAAAGTTTCCAAACAAACAAACGATGTAGCTATTTTTCATTAGATACTTGAGAGTAACAGTCCTCATGCATCCTTCTCCCTTTCCTCACCTTTCTGTAATATCACGATATGAGAATACTTTCAAAACTTCTCACATTAAGATAACAATCCTCTTTCTATTAATAGCCCCCCCAATTCTTTTCTTTTCAACATATGGCTCGTTTATGTTTCCATTGTTTCTGGGCATCTTTACTTTGCGAGCAGTCTGTACAGTTTTCGTAGAAATTATGTTAGGAACATTCTACGTTAATTCCTTGTAATTACCGCTCACTTCTCCCGCCTTTAATATTCGGCTCGTTTCTGCATTCTCGACATGCTAGGGATTTGTCTGCAGGGAAAAATGTTTCTTTTCCCCTAAGTATTTCGCGCGTTAACTGTTTCATTAATGAATTGAGTGCACGTATGTAGTGGATGATGACCTTTTTTTTTTTTACTTTCCATTTAACCCATGGTCTTCAAGATATTTCAGTTTATTAGCAACGTCTCCATTTTATTTATTTATTTACTTTTTTTTTTTGCAAATGAAAACGAAAATTGAATTAAATTTAAACTGCTAATTCGGTGTATTCCATACAATTTTGTGCAATTAAACTCATTGCATTATGAAAGAGATAAAAATTGAATTTGAGTCTGTAGGGAAAATCATGTGCTGCCCGCATCAAATTCTTACTTTCACAATAGAATAGAGAGAGTACTGTTTCTTGGTAATTTTTCCAAACGGAAAGTTTAATGGAAATATTCGTTTTAAAACCACTTGATCACATTTCGATTCTTTTTGGAATAATGTGCTTGTATACATTTGAGATGTGGATGCTATTAATCAAAAATGGACGTTGATCTTAGTCCTTTAGTTTTTATAACTGGATTTTAGTCTACACCATAGCGTCGCCAGAAAACAATATTAAGGGCGAGGAGGGTGGGGTGGGGGTGGGGGGGGAGAGATAACCAAATATTTTGTTTCCTATTTCTCCAAATATAATTTCTTCGAAATTCAATGGTTTCCGGAGGGGGGGGGGGGCTAATTTAACTTTCACAAATCGATATTAGTCTTTTCCTTAACTTTCACAACTCTCTTAGTCTTTACAACTCTATCTCCGTCTTTATAACTCGATCTAAGTTTACAACTCGATCTTTGATTTTTCAACTCGATCTCAGTCTTTACAACTCGATCTTAGTCTTTACAACTCGATCTTAGTCTTTACAACTCGATCTTAGTCTTTACAACTCGATCTTAGTCTTTACAACTCGATCTTAGTCTTTACAACTCGATCTTAGTCTTTACAACTCGATCTTAGTTTTTACAACTCGATCTTAATCTTTTCAACTCGATATTAGTCTTTACAACTCGATCTCAGTTTTTACAACTCGATCTTAGTCTTTACAACTCGATCTTAGTCGATCTCAGTCTGTATATCTCGATCTAAGTTTACAGCTCGATCTTAATCTTTTCAACTCGATCTAAGTTTACAACTCGATCTTAGTCTTTGCAACTTGATCTCAATCTGTACAACTCGATCTCAGTCTTGGCATCTCGATTTCAGTCATGATCGCGTCAGTCTTCCGAATGTTACAATGACACGAAGCTATCCTGAGGCATTTATCGACCATTAATTACTATTCGTTCCATTATTAGTATTTCCCCTTTATCTATCATACAGCTGAGTGAAACTATCTATCTAAGTAGTAATTTCAAGAATGAAAGAAATGCACAGCCCAAACTGCTAAAGGTAGAAATTTGGAACTTTGCATACACGTGGGAACACCTATATAAATAATGATGTATAAATGTATATATAAATGTTGCATATATATAAATGTTGCACACTATATAAATACCGGCCGTCCAAATAGTTGCTCTTAGTCCTCTGGACGAGTCGGACGGTCTGGGTCTTCAACACTATATAAATAAATGTTGCTCTAAGTCCTCTGGACGAGCCGGACGGCCTGGGGCTTTCACACTATATAAATAATGAAACACCTATATATATAACACCTATATATATATATAAATGTTGCACACCTATATAAATAATGAAAAAAATCTATAATCTTGAAATTTTGTTCGAAAAATTTGTAAATCTCGGAATTTTTTGTTTCAACATTCTTCCAACCATAACTCCGGTTAGACATAGAAAATTCGTTTTTATACCATTATGTGTAGAAAAGAAATATTCTAAATTTTCATCCGGATCTACTTGTATTACAATCAATCGTTTTCAAGATATTTTAATTTATAGTTATAGCATACGATTATGTATATTTCATTTTTATATGCATTATTTTCAATTTTATATGCAGTTCCATTTGTAAGTTTACAACTCGATCTAAGTTTGCAACTCGATCTAAGTTTACAACTCGATCTAAATTTACAAGTCTGAGATACGTTTCAAATACCTAAATTGTCTGCTGGTTATTCGTCTGATCAAACAACTGAAAATATTGTTTACTAATGATTAATTTTTAAATTAAAGTATCTGAAAACGTTGACAGCAACTGTGATCGGAGATGAAATCCCATTTTGAAACCTCTAGATATTTCGCTTATACGAAGAGTGGGTGGAAGTGGTTATTTTTATAACATTTTTGTACTTTTTTTTATTTTACATTAACTGGGAAAATTCACATATACTTGATACATATATAATCTAATGATGTTAGATTAATCTTATACTACAGTTTACTGTTACGAAAGCAATGCTTAGATTTTATAAATTGCACATGCGCAGTTTGCGTTAGAAAGGCGTGGTCACGTGATATATTTCATTTATGAATTCCACATTTCCCTACAATACACAGATGTTTTTTCACCATTTTATTGAATATCACTTCACGAGTATACCCACAAAATCTTATTACATTCAGATAACAAATTAACATCCATTTTTGCTTCGAAACAAATTGCTCGTTTGTTTTCACTGTTCTCTAGCACCTCTACTGTGTGAGCAAACTCCGCTGTTTTCCAAAAATTACGTTTGGAACATGGCAAGTTAATTTCTCATCATAATCGTTCTGTTGCATCCATTCCTCCTCATAATGTTTAGCTCATTTCTAAACTCTCGTCATATTAGGGATTTTTCCTCAAGGGGAAAAAATGATTGTTTTCCCTTAAATACTTTACGTGTGTTAAAATTTCGATATGATTCGAGGTTTAGAATTTTGTTTTCTGGAGTTGGCAAACTATGTAATTTGCTGTTAATGTTGCTTCAGTTAGTTCACAGACTTTGCAAATACATGCTTACCTATGTAAGTGTAAAAAAGAATTAAAAGTTTTGCAAACATGTTTTTAAATTAAAAAAAAAACTTCGGCATTTAGTGTTTTTATCTTGTTCAGAATTTCGTAATTTGAAGCTTTTTGTAGTCTATTCTGATGTGAATAACATTAATGGTTGAGGTTGTATCTCAGGAATTACGAAAATTGTAAAAACTTTAGACGCTTATATCTCCAAACCTAATAGATAAAAAGAGGAAAAACTTTTTAATATACAAATATAATTTCAATATTTTAATATTTTGAACTTTTTTTTTCGCAAAACAAACTAAAGTTTTCGTCCGAACGAGTTTTTGCCTCACATTACTTACTTTTAATCGAAATATTTTCTAAATTATACAAAATAGATATAAACAAACAGCGCCAAAACTGTTCAGTAGGAATTATAGTTTTTTAATTAATAATTTGTTTTTACGCTCTTATAGTTTTCGAGAAACGGCCTTGAGAAGTTCAAGAAGATTGAAAAAATTGTAATGTTTAAATCTCGAGAAATGAAATTGCTAGATATGAACTATAAGAAGTCATTTGTAGCTTTTTAAAAGCCCTACAAGCACATATAATTGGATTTCGGATATGTTCTTAATTTACGAAATATGGTGGTTATAATTTCGATATTTTAGTATTTTGAACTATTTTGAAAAGGTAGGTATAATTTCGATATATTAATATTTTAAACTGTTTTGAAAGTGTCTGAAGAAAGTGCGCAAAATTGCGCACAAAGGAAAAATATGTACATAAAACCATTTTGGCCCCATTGCATTGGCGCGCGCCACTGCCGATTATTTTACTAATTTTGACATTTCGTAAACATCTTTACATCATCATACAAAGGGATTTAAAAAAAAATTACACCACTTTGCCTCTTAAAAAAGTGTGTGTGTGTGGATCCTTGAGTCTGTGGGAGGCGATATCTCACGAACGAATGGCGTGTTTCTAACGAAATTGGTACAAAATTACAAGTAGTAAATACTGCAAGCATATTGATTTTAAATGCAATCGAATGTTCGGAAGACCCTTGAATTTTTGAATGAAATATTAAAAAAAATCATCAAAAAATCAGAACCTTTAATAATGTTACGTAAATAATCATTTCGTATGTAATTTTTCATTAGAAAACGATTGACACAAACTTTAGAACCATGAACCGTTCTCGAGATATTGCACTTTTTCAAATAAATTTATCAAAATAATCTCATAAAATTTAAAAGTATTAACTATTGTGAATTTTTTTTTTTCATATGCAATATTATGCGATATATTTGTTAACATCATTCTCGTAGATTTAGTTCATTCCATTCGCGACAGGAGATACTTTGTAATAGTTTTGTACTTTGACTTCTAATAGTTCACCAACGGTCATTTAATATGTCTGAAATCCTCTTCTCTTCGTTTGTCTGTCACGCTTGGCAATAAATTTGGCGAACTTGCTGACTCATTTGGCGAAATACTGCCAACTTGGCGTTATTTCGCCCCAGATTGACGAAACTACCGTTAAAATTCCAAAACCGACGCCAAGTTACCGAAAATTACTCCAAATTGATGAATTATTAAAACATTGTAATATATGTACTGTATTGCTTATTGCGGATGTTGTCAATATTGATAATTGTGAATTTATGCACGAAATATAAGTTGATTGGGTCAAATAGTTTTACATGTTGCCATCCGGAAAAACGCTCAATATACAACTCCATAAAAAACATTGTGTCATAAATCTTGCATCATTTTTTCACTGTGAAAGAAGTAAATTCATTGCATTATATAAGGAAAGTCATGTGCTGCTCATATCAGATTTTTTTTAAATGTTTTATGTTTGAAAGTAGTTTGTTTCTTAGTATATTTTAGTTTGAAATTCAAAGCGAATAATTATATATATTTTTCTTTATTTTTAGGTAAGTTCCTCTATTTTGGATATTATCATTTTGGGAAGGTAAGGTTATTTGTTATAAGATATGTACTAATGTAGTTATTTATAATCTGATTGATAAGTAGTATATTTACAGCCTAAAGTGCTGAAAGCAACAACTTGAAACATTGCATGCACGTGGGATATTATAACCTATAAATAATGAGAAAAATCTAAAATCTTTATTTGATTATTATTTGATAAAAATGTAAACGTAAATCACGAATTTTCGCGTCTAACATTCTTCCAGCTATAGTTCGAAAACAGCAAGACACACAATTTTCAGTTTTATATCCTAAAAACATCCTAATTTTTTACACGTTACAACATAGTTAAAAAGTGTTTATGACTTTGGTCACTCTCTTTGTCCGTTCGCACGATAACTGCCGTAAAAATGACTTTATCAAAATGAAATTTTAGTATGTTGTTGAGACTGTCTGTGGGGCATATGGGAATGAAATTGAATAATATCACACAATTTGTTTCGGATTTAATCTGGATCGAAAAAATGAAATACATTGAACCCTATGGGATAAAAATTTTTAAACATTTTTTTTAAACGAAGTTAACATTTACAAATTGCTTCGAAAATTATAGGAAATATTCAAATTATCACGTAAAATGTGTAAAAAAAAAAATTTCAGCAAAATATTAGATAGTTTAAAAAAAAAAATTGGAATAATAATTACACCCATATTATATGAAGAGAGCACGTGACTTATTTCAAAATAAAATATGGCGTCCTTTTTATTTCCACTGTGCTAAAATCTTGATGTTTAAAGTTCTTTTAAATTTATATTTAGTGTTGCATCCGTACTAAAACCGCTTTTTTTTTTTTTGCATAGTATCTATGTATCTAAATTCTATTTCAACGCAATTATAATATTTTTGATTTTAAATGATCATTAAACTTTGAAACGAAGCCTAATTTCTATATAGCATGCAGAATGTAAATAAATCGACACGTGTAAAATGAGTTGTATAAGAATTGCTGAATTTTTATCACGTAAAATTATTTAACTCATGGAGTCAGTAATATAGCTGATATGAATGAAACATTCATTGATTTTACGCAGTGAAGCAAACGATTCTTTTTTTGATGAAGTTTTCAGCATTCAGTTAAATTACTTGTAACTCCATGGTCTTAAGTTTTTAAATAAAATAAATTATTATGGTATTGTGATTTGTGATGAATAAAGTGAATGGAAAAATGTTATGAATGAAATGCTGCTTTTAGAGAGAGCCAGGCGTGTTATATTTCGATGACGTCATTTGAATAAATTTCATTTGTTTTCTATGAAGTTTTCAAATATAATAAATTATTGTAATATTATGATTATTTTAAAAATATTACCGTGGAATGTATCGCATTTTAGAGATATTTAAACCAGGCAATTTATATTTCAGTGCCGTCATTTGGATGAAGTTCGTTTTTATCAATGAAGTTTTAAGTTTTTAAATATAATAAATTAATGTAGTATTGTGATAATTTAAAAAATATTACCGAGGAATGTATCGCATTTTAGAGATGTTTAAATAAAATTGCATTGAAGTTGGAAAGTGTTTCATAATCAATGCTTTATGCTTGATTGATATTTCTATCTTTCTTGTTTTTGATTACATTTGAAACTGTTTTTGATATTCAGAACGTTTATTAAGTGTTTTGGAGTCACTTAAGTGACCATTAGCCATTTTTGTCCGCGCGAAGCGTGGGCGGAAATGGCTACTATTCAATACTTTTGAATTAATGTCAAACTTAGTAGCAAAGAGGCGTCTCATATACAGCGTGTTAATAAATTGCTTAATGTGTAAAATATGTTAATTTCCTCATTAACTGTAGGTTTTTCTTCTTTCTATAAAGCTTTTATTTAACATATAATGACCAATGTTTGTTTCAACATTTTTGATGGCATTTTTACCCTACTTTCCTACGTCCTAGAGAACGGAAATTTGGTACACATAGTCCAGTGCAAATGCTGTTCAAACGTTTTTGGTCGCGGAACCATTTTGAAATTTAATTTGATGGCGGAACCCCAAAATGAGAAAAGGTCACTAATTTTACTCGATTTTTTAATTAAAAATAAATAAATAAATAAACAAAACTCACGTCGCGGAATCCCCAAGGGTTGGAACACGCATACTTTAAAGATTTTATTTTTCTTCTAAACGATCCACATAAATTGAGCTGAATGGTTTATGTCAAAATATATTTGTTACTAGCAGCATACCCGTTCTTCGTACCGAGTATATAATATAAATAAACTTAAAATTCACAATCATGTGCAAATTCCTATAGTATACTTAATGGCATTTTTAATCAAAATATTCTGTTAAAATATTTAACATAATGCTCCTAAAAAGAAGTTAAGGAATGGCTGTTCTCGTTATTCAAAATTATCTTCAAGGGTGGATCTGAAGAATAAAATATCCTCGCCTTTTTTGTAAGCAAATTTATAAAAAGTATGGAATTGAATCAATATATGCAAAATAATAGCGTATTGTATGGGACCCGTACCACTTATATACGCGAATATTAGAAGATATAACCTGTATTAGTAGATTACATATATAAATTGAAAATATCAATAAATCCGTAATCTTTAAACCAGTAGGCAGTAATTAATTCCAATATGTGCCCAAATAAAAGTGCTAAAATTATATGGGAAGATAAACCCGTACTACTTATGTCATAGATTAGAAGATATGTTCTAGTGTTAGTAAAAGATTACCCGTATTATAATATTTAGTTTGAAAAATGTTTGCCAATATATAACAGATTACTTAATAAATTAAAAATATCAATAATCCCTGTAATCTTCATACCGGAAGGCTTGATTCCAATATATGCCAATATACATGTACTACTTATATTCTCTTACATTAGAAGATATACCCGTGCATTTGTAGTTACTCGTACAACGTACAATATATGAGTTTCAACAATTTTTGCGGCAATAAAACAATGCCATAAGAAATTGAAAATATCAATAATTTCTGAATCAATAATCCCCGAAAACATCAATAATAATAATGTTTAAACATGAAGATCGTAATTGATATTATCTAGTCAAAAATACGATGGCAATGAAATTTATTTTATATACATATCTTCATCATTAAAATCGGAAAAGATTTAATAAAAATCTTCTTCCTCATAAACACATTAAATTTTAAATCCGTTGTTAAGCGACATGTTATGATTTGCTTCAAATAAATTGGTGGTCAAAATATCGTCTGAATATCTCTAATGAAGGTTTGGCGACATTTTAAAAAATCGCCAAATTTATCGCCAAGTGGGACTGTAGAACTGACAGTCCCACTTGGCGATAAATTGACGAACCATCATCAAAATATTATTCCCTAAAAAAAAAACACAATTTCGTTTATTTAGGGCAATTTATCAATTTCAAAATATTTTTATGGATTTATAAATATTTTTATCAATTTTGTGACATTTTAAAAATTCGCTAAATGGGTTACTAAGTAGGGCGGTTGGACTGACAGACAAATGCTAACGAAACACCATTTCAGTACTTTCTTTTAACAAAACAAAAAAAAAATTCATTGATTTATGTAATTTTTATCAATTTGGGGACATTTCAATCAATTTGGCAACTTTTAAGAAATTTGCCAAGTTAGCGATATCCAGCCAAATTCGTAGCTCTAAATTCGCAGATCTGAATAAAATATCGCGATCCAGTTTGTATATACTAAATGAAAACACTAAAATATTATTAGAAGATATACCCATTCTACTCTTTTTCTGTTTAAACAATTGGATAAATGAATTTATTGGGTTAACAGAATATGAGTTTATTAGCTAAACACAATATATAAGCTTAAAACCTCTTTGCTAAAATACATGAAAGTGATGTATGCAGTTCGCAATTAATATAATTAAAAAAAATCAAACCGTTCATTTATAAGATATATTTTAATATCCATTTATTTATTATTCAAATCGAAAAAATAATAATAATCATTAACAAACACATTTAACTCCATTCCTTTGCCGAGCAACATGATATAAGATAGAATCTTCCTCATAAAATGCGAAATTAAATAACCATTTTAATTTCTTTATACTTCTAATCGTTGAGTAAAAGCTTGTAAAATATAAAACATGGAGGTAGATTTTTCCATTTAAATTCATATTCATGTTTGAAACAATTCATGCTTTCAGATAGTGACTATTTAATGCAAAAATCCTGCAAACTCAAAAATAAAGTTTTAATTCCCTTTGACGCTTTAAACAAACGATTTTTATCCTTTCCGTTTGGATAAACCACGGAGTTGGAGAGTAGAACTCCTAAAAAAAAGTTCCGTTTTTCATTAATATCTCGACAACCCCTGCTCTTAGAAACTCGAAACTTGGGCAAAATTTATGGGGGGCTATTTCAAGGCCACCCACAAAATTTCATTAAATTCGGTTCAGCCGTTCTCTCGTGATGATGAGACAAATGAAAGTTTCGTTTTTTACTAATATCTCGAGAACCACTGGTCGTAGAAATTCCAACCATAGACTAAATTTTAAGTGGGGCTATTTCTAGGCTACCCACAAAATTTCATCAAATTCGGTGCAGCCGTTCTCCCGTGATGATGGGACAGACAGACAGATTTTCAATTTTATTTATATAGATTGTTCAGGTATTTCTTATTATTTGCCTCCAATGAAGTTGGCTACGGCAAGTTATGAATAAAAACCTTTACCCCAAAACGAAATTTTTTATATTTACCCTTTTTAAGCCCATCTAATCCGTTCTAAAAAAATGTTATTTTTTAAATTATTTTTCTTCTGAAAATATTTCCGGTGTTAAATTTTAGATTTTATAAAGTTCTGATTTATTCATGAAACAATTACTAATGCTATTTAAAGACATCATTATCTAATATACACTGAGAGTACAAATCATTTTGACCACCTGGCTAACCTTTTTGCCTGCACATTACATCTAAGGAGCTACTTCTTTTGTAGCTCGTGAGATGTAAAGTACAGCAAACTACGTTGAGAAACCACACGGCTTAACCCCTTATTTAGATTATTTGTAATTTGACGACCTGTTGCCCTCCTGTTAGACTGAACAAATCTGCCACTTCTCCGTTCAGCTCAAGTAGCTGTTGACAAGGTATTAAAATACTCTGTTTCAAAAAACACTGATCGTTGAATACAATGTGCTTAGAATCGGGCTCATTACCCATTGTTTCTTGGGTAAGGATGGCCGCACACCAGAGACAAGACCTTTTGTGATGAGTCATGAGAGACCGTCTCGAGGACGAAGTTAATTTGGTTTCTTATAGATTAGCCGCACACCAGTCGCGATGTTCGTCTTCGGCTGTCAGTGACAGTTTACTACAAAACAGTCAAGGTACCTGAAATTACAGTCTTGTCGCATGGCAATTCGCAGCAGATAGTTCTGTGTGCGTGCATTCATCACAGCACTTCGATCTAGTTGTGTCTGGTTTTGTGTTTTATGAACTTTGCCTTTGCAGCTTTGTGTAGCCTGAGCTGAGTATGAATTGTATGACAGTTTTATGCCGGCCACGTGGAAAGACTAAAATTCTCTGTTCCCACAGAAGCTCGCAAAAATTGTGGCTTATAGCAAGGTTCTGGCTGTCATTGTAGATATTGGCTATTCCATGTTGACGAGCGCATAATAAGCGTAAAACCGGTCCATGGAAGCTGGTATCTGCAATGGGAGTGTCTGCTACGAGATGAAACAGTGTTTGAAATAGAACTAGATAAAAATATGTCATGGAGTACCTATGGGAGGAAGTAGCTCAGTAAATGAATGCTTTAGTTATGGAGTCAAATATTGTAAGTGATTATGTTCCACACATACATGCAAACAATTAAATTGAAAATGAAATTGTTGCACAGACCTACCTGTACGCAATATACAATAAATCACAAAAAACGAATAGAACATCACTCAGAATGAGGCAAATCATTAGAAAATTAGAAACGTCACGGATAGTAAGTCTGAAGCAATAAATTTCGTCTGAGGTTTTTGTAGCGGGACAATTCGTTACAAATCGTCTTTTGATCATTTATCACTCACATCTCCTGTGTTATATTCTTAACCTCTCCCTTCACGATTTTAAGTCGCCATTAGGCATTAATATCGCCCTAAACCTTTGCCACTTGACGAATTTAAAGGGATGGTAACATTTCTCAACTGCTTGTGGATTTTTCTCCAATGGTTTGTCTATTGTCCTCAATATTATATTTCACTATTCGAAAACTGTTTAGTGCACATTAGTTTTTATTTATTTATATTTTTTTCTCTTGCGATCTGAAATTTCCATCAATATGTGACAAAATCTCTGAACGTTGCATATAATATTTTAAACTCATTCTATTCTCAATATTCTAAATACCATTCTGACTACCGTGTGTGCTTTCCATTGAATTTGCATTTTTCTTCCATCGTCTTGGAGACTGCCAGCAGTGTCGTACGGAGGAAATTTGCGAATATGGGCTTCTTTCGCGCGTATAGAATCTTGTTCTGCATAACGTCCTCTGTGGCTCTGAAATTCTGCATAAGCGTCAGTTCGTTTTGTCCAGAATGGTATATTTATTGTAATTCAATCTATTTTTCCCTCGGCAGTTCAACCGTAGCGTCATCGAAAATGGCAAGCGCCTTCGCATCGGATGTTGGAAATATGCGTCTCGTTCGTACAAAAATATCGTCTGCAGGAAAAAGGAAATGGAATTAAAATTTTCTCTGCAGGGAAACTTTGAATTTGTTTTTTTATTTAACTTTTTATGCATAGTATTCTTATACGGAGAATATTGTGATTGGGTAAAAAATTTCGAATTTGGATGGATTTACGGGGGTTGAGCATATTTCACACCAAAACAAACGCTTCACGAATAATTGATTGATCGTGAGTCTATCTATTGACTGACAGATAGTTACGATTGATTGCGAGAGATCTATTGATTCACGATTGATTGATTGACTGTGGGTCTGTATATCAATTAACTGATTGTGAGTCACGCTCACTATTGATTGGCAGAATCCATATAGTATATTGACTGACTATGAGTCGGGATTACTTGAGTGTGAGTCTATATATCTCTATTGACTGACAGTCAGTTCCGGTTGATTGCCCATTAATGGACAGAGTATGTATACATTTATTGACTGTTAGTCAGGATTGATTGACTATAAGTCTCTGTATCTCTTATCTTCTGTGATGACAGAGTTTATTTATTTATTTTTTTGCAGAATGGGGCTATTGGAACAATATGTAGTACGATTATTTGAAACAATAAATATAAAATGCCTATCAAATTCCAGTCTAATCAAATGTGAGGACACCCATTTTATATTTTTATTTTATTTAATTTTTATTTATTTATTTTTTTAGAATATATCATATTACGAATCAGTGGCGAAACTTTAAATCCAATGTCCCCTCCTGGCTTGGGTTCCTTTCAGGATTCTCTTTTTGGTTTGGGTTCCGTCTCGCTCATAATTTCCTAAACATTTTCTCCATACTTTTCTACAGTTTTACCCTTCTTCCTAATGGTTATGCAGATCCAACTTATCTATCGAATTCTCCTAAAACTGCAGTAAAATACCTGTGAATAGATAAAAACAGCGATTAAGAATAAAGATAATATTTATGAATGAAGGTGAATAACAATAAATATATTAAAAAATAAGGTAATGTTTTGTGTCTACAAAGTTTGGGTGAATAAACTTCAAATAAAATAAAAGCCATTTTAAGATTTATTTAAAAATTTTGTTCGATGCAATAACAGCAATTTGTAATTTATAGTAGTTTCAGAAAATTAAGTTATGCATTTACAAAATTTAACAATTTCTAATTTAAGAATTTCTATGGAATGTGTGAGTTTGTGGAGGAGATATCTCGCGTACGAATGTAGCGCTTTGAAAATAATGTAGTACAATCATATACAATCGATGAATGTTGCAATCCTAGTTATTTTGAACGCGATCGAATGTTTGGAAGATCTCCCAATTTTCGAATGAAATTTTGAAAAAGAATCATCAAATATCAGGACTTTCAATAATGATAAATAAATAATCATTTCATATATGTAATTTTTCATTGCAAAACAAATGATATAAACATTAGAACTGTAACCCAAACGGTTCCCGAAATATTTCACGATTTTTGAAAAATCTTTAAAAAATCAGGACTTTTAATACAGTTAAATAATCATTTTTAATTTTTCAATAGTGTTGCGAACGCGCAATATTCCCTTTGGCGCCTTCTCTTTCGCTTGTCTCGAAGGCCAGGCAAAGAAAACGCAGATCATGACGTCAGCATGACGCGAGCCCAGAATTTCCCAGTTAGAAGGGTTTCCAGATTTAGCGATAGGCGGGTTCTTTTATCCCGAATCATACCCAAAACTAATCAGCACCAGATCCGCCCACAAGTGATATACCTACCAAATTTTATGAAATTCGGTCAATTAGTTTTTTAGTTAGAGTGGATACAAAATCTGCACAGACAGACAGACACACACACAGACGTCACGCTAAAAATGGTTTTTTCGTATTCTAGAGGTCTTGAAACGTGTAGATCCGTCGAAAACTCGAGTTACGATTTTCGGCATGATTCCAATACTTTCCCTATACATTACAATGTATTGCAGGGAAAGTAAAAAAACGAATAACAAACTTTAGAACGCTAGCATGAATTGAATCGTTCTAAAGATATTGCACGTTTTTCAATAAATTTATCACAATAATTACATAAAATTAAAAAAGTTGTAAGTATATGATCAAGTAGGTTCATTTTCGTATGCAATATTAAGCAATAAATCTGTTCATATCATTCTCAAGCATATCGTTCATTCGATTCACAATAGATGTGGGCACTTTTCGTAATAGTTTTGTATTTTGCCGCCAAATTATTTATTTCACGGAAATTAAATTAAGCGACAATTCCATATTGATGACGATTTTGCAGGCGAATATGAATAAATCATTCCGTTTACGTAAAGTATTTCCAAAAGCACTCTGTTTCGATTTGCCTGATGTTAATTAAATTCCCAAAACATTGTGCTATGATTTATTAGATTACATTATGCATAGGCTTACCATATAATTTTTTTTTTCAAACCGGGACGAAATAAAATATTTAAATAAATAAAATTGTTTAATTGAATACATTAATTGAAAACAAAATTGAAACGTGAAACGTAAAGACATTAAAGTCATTCGATTTTGACCATTCGTATGAACTTTTTAACGGGATGCTTGTCGTTTTTACTTTCCCTGCAATACATGGTAATGTATAGGGAAAGTATTGGAATCATGTCAAAAATCCCAACTCGAGTTTTCGACGGGTCTACACGTTTTGAGACCTCTAGAATACGAAAAAACTATTTTTAGCGTGACGTCTGTGCAGATTTTGTATCCACTCTAACAGAAAAACTAATGGACCAAATTTCATAAAATTTGGTAGGTAAGTCACTTGTGGGAGAGTCTAGTGCTGATTAGTTTTGGGTACGATTCGGAATAAAAGAACCTGCCTTTTTTTGCGAAATGGCCCGCAAAAGTTTGTATCCACTCTAGCTAAAAATCTAAGGGACCGAATTTCACAAAATTTAGTAGATAAGTCGCTTATGGAGATCACCCTGGTGCTGATTAGATTTTGGTATGATTCGGAAAAAAATAACCTGCCTTTTTTTGCAAAATGGCCCGCAAAAATCGATAAAATCTAAAATAAAAAACTGCGTATGATAAAATATATCCATTAAATGCTTGTTTTATACGTAATTTTTAACGAAGAAAAGAATAAGACCAACCCCATTACACTAGGACGTGCCGTTCTCGAGATACTTTCGTTTTTTCTCTACGCCACCTTTGAAAATGAGTCCAGTTACCAAATGAGAACGAAAATTGAATTAATAGTGAATTAAATTTAGTTAAAATAAAGAGAATGTGTATATAAGTCTGCAGAGAAAGTCATGTGCTGCTCACATCAGATTTTTACTTTCCCTGCAATACATGGTAATGTATGGGGAAAGTATTGGAATCATGTCGAAAATCGCAACTCGAGTTTTCCACGGATCTACACGTTTTGAGACCTCTAGAATGCGAAAAATCTATTTTTAGCGTGACGTACGTACGTACGTGTGTGTGTGTGTGTGTGTGTGTGTGTGTGTGTGTGTGTGTGTGTGTGTGTGTCTCTGTCTGTCTGTCTGTCTGTCTGTATCCACTCTAACTCGAAAACTATGGATCGAATTTCATAAAATTTGGTAGGTAAGTCACTTGTATGTGACCCTGGTGCTGATTAGTTTTCGGTACGATTCGTAAAAACGGAACCCGCCTTTTTTTGCGAAATGGCCCGTAAAAATTTCATTTATTCGCTCTAGCTAAAATACTAATTGACCAAATTTCACAAAATTTGGTAGATAAGTTTCTTGTTGGATACTCTGGTGCTGATGAGAATTTGGTACGATTCCGAAGAGAAGAACCCGCCTTTTTTTACGAAATGGCCCGCAAAAATTTCATGTATCCACTCTAGGTAAAATACTAATTGACCAAATTTCATAATATTTGGTAGATAAGTTACTTGTGGGGCACTTTGTTGATTATATTTTGATACGATTCGGAAAATAAGAACCTGCCTTTCTTTACGAAATGTCTCTCAAAAATCGCCAAAATCTAAAAAGAAAAAAAAAAAAAAAAGACTACGTATGCTGAAATGTATCAATTAAATTCTTGTTTTATACGCAATTTTTGACGAGGAAAAGAATATAACACACTCCATTCTACTTTAGGACTAACCTTTTTCAAGATATTTGAGATTTCTTGCATTTCTGCTTTCGGAAAAATGACCAATTACCAAACAAAAGCAAAAATTGAATTAAAAATGCAAATTTAGTGTTATTTGGTGCAGTTGAACTCAATCTAATGAATTATTAAAAAAATATGAATTTAAGTCTGCAGGGAAAGTCATGTGCTACCCACATCAAGATTTTTTATTTTGTCATTGAACATTCCAGATCTATGTTTATTTCACAGAGCATTAGATTGAACATTTCGCTTGCTATAGACCTAGTTGATTCAGCTGTTCTAGCTCATTCTTTAGACCGAACAATATTCGTGTTAAAAAATAAACACATTTTCAGCAGGACAAAAACTAGACTCGGCTGAAATTCTGTATTAAAATTTCTTAATCCCCGAAATTCTTTACAGTTTATTCCTTTCATAGTTTATTTTAATTATTTTCTAGGTGTCGCAGTTTGAAGACTAGAATTTCTTAGCAGTCACCACTTTATAAAACAATTGATTCACATTTATAACAGTATTTCCAAGTACTTCATTATTACTTTCCCTGCAATACATGGTAATGTATAGGGAAAGTATTGGAATCATGTAGTTTTCGACGGATCTACACGTTTCGAGACCTTTAGAATACGAAAAACTATTTTTAGCATGACGTCTGTGTGTGTTTGGGTGTGTGTAATGTATGTATTCACTCTAACTCAAAAACTAATGGATCGAAATTCATAAAATTTGGTAGGTAAGACCCTTGGGTGTGACCCTGGTGCTGATTAGTTTTTGGTACAATTCGGAAAAAAAGACCCTTGGGTGTGACCCTGGTGCTGATTAGTTTTTGGTACAATTCGGAAAAAAAGACCCTTGGGTGTGATCCTGGTGCTGATTAGTTTTTCGTACAATTCGGAAAAAAAGAACCCGCCTTTTTTGCGAAATGGCTCGCAAAAATTTCATGTTTCCACTCTAGCTGAAATACTAATTGACCAAATTTCACAAAATTTGGTAGATAAATCACTTGTGGGATACTCTGGTGCTGATTAGATTTTGGTACGATTCAGAAAAGTTTTTTTACTAAATGGCCCGCGGGGCGCGGTAGCCCATTGGTTAGCGCGCTGGAGTTGCACTCGGTAGGCCCGGGTTCGATTCCAGCCACTGCCAAAACTGCCGCCGTGTTCATGCGGAGTACGATCACGTTAAACACGTGGGTCCGAAAGTCCTTCCGAGAGGTTGGTGGTAGGGGAAGGAGGGTACGGTCCCTGTGGATGCCTCCCCCACTGGGTTCCGGTCTAAATTGGGTGGCACTTCCCGACCGTCCAAACAGTTACCTTACACCTTTCTGGTAGGTCGGACGGTCTGGGTTTCAACAACAACAACAACTAAATGGCCCGCAAAAATCGCCAATATCTAAAAAAAAGACTGCGTATGTTCAAATATATCAATTAAATGCTTGTTTCATACGTAATTTCTGATGAGGAAAAGAATACGAACAACTCTATTACTCTAGGACTAACCATTCTCGAGATATTTAAGATTTTTCGTATTTTTGTTATGCTGTCTTTGGAAAAATATCTAATTACCAAATAAAAGCAGAAATTGAATTAAAAATGTAAATTTAGTGTTATTTTGTACAATTAAACTCACTTTAATGAGTACTTAAAGAAATACAGAAAAAATGAATATGAGTCTGCAGGGAAAGTCATGTACCCACATCAGATTTTTTCTCCCCCTACAGTTGTTTTAATTGCAATTAATGTAATATCACGATTCCTTTAGGCACAAGAATTGTTCTTTACCATCAAAACTTCATTCCAAAAGCTAAATATCAAACCGGGATAAACTGGCCGGGACTTCGTTGCATATCTTTGAACTGGGACAATTTCGGTCAAAACCGGACGTATGACAAGCCTAATTATGCATGGGAAGTAATGTGCTGACTACATTTGATATTTACAGTCTCATACGTAGTATTAAAGCATTGTTTTCCCGAAAATTTTGGATTTTAAGATCTTTATGCCAATATATGTTTTAGGACCTTCTGAATACGTTTTGACTATTTTTGGAGTGATGTCAGTCTTATCTGTCTGATGTTTGGAGTCGGTTTCTTGTGTACGCAATAGTAGCCACAAATATTAATGGATTTTCACGAAATTTTATATCCGGCTTTGTTATCAGAAAGTCTGGAATTAGATAGAGCTTTTAAAACGCGAGCTAAAACTTTGAATTTAGTTCTAAATTTTATATTTTTTCAACATGACAGCATAGAACAAAATTTGATATAATCATGAATAAAAGGCTTTATTTGTGATTCAACAATCACGATACTTATTAGTTTCAGCCATTGCTGTGGAAATTAGCCGCGATACAATTTTTTTGTTCGTGACGTTATCAGCCCCCCTTGTTAAGTTACTTCCCGGGGGGGGGGGGGGTACTTTGTCAAGTATAGTATCTGTCGAAATATTTTTTCAAGCCCTTTAAACTGAAGGGTAACACATTATAGTTGTAATCATTTGGACCCACGATGTAAATTTTTCAAATTTTTTTTTTGTAAAATTTGAACAAAAAAAAATTCTGGTAGAAGAAAGTCGAATTGAATCACACTCTAATTAATTTTGTATTTTTATATCGATTCTGGTATATGTAAAACTAAACAATATGGCTTATAAGCGTATGAAAAAAAAATAAAGTAGGCCCTCATATGCCTGATGTTCCACGGTAAATGCTAACCAATTATGGAAATCTCCATAATAAATTCAATAAAACCTCTCATCATGAAAATTTCCCGATTGTTGCTAATTTTTTTATTTTCCGTTCCTTAATACCCATATTTTTAATTATGTTATTCATTATCTCTTTGCTAATGCTGTACTCGAAAATTCAGCCCAATCTCTTTATCTCTGTTAACTGGTTTTACATTTATGTTTGGAATTTTCTCAGTTAAAGTGTAAGAGACATTTTTAATCCCACCTAATCCTCTGAGTGGAATTTTGTTTTGAATATATTTTTAGCTGGTCTTAATTGGCTCGGAGTATAATGAAAGTGATAGAGTGAAATATTATATATGACTCTTATTAATAAAAAAAAAGTTGCAATATAATTTGAATTTTATTTTGTTTGATAATTTAGGACGTTTTGCGTCAAAAATATTTGTTATAATCGAAAATCCAGTTTCGTTAAGTTGTGTTTTAATGGTCGATACTATAAATGTGCAAAGATAAGGAAATATAAAAATCTGTGTTGTGTTCTTTTCCGTGTTCATTACCATAAGAGTGGAAAGTTTGTCCTCTAGGTCTCGGGTGTGTGTGTGAGGGGGGGGGGGGGCTTCTTGAGGGTGTGGGAAGACACAAACTCGTTGACAATTAAGGATGCTTAATACAAAGTGAATAGCGAAATTTTTTGATATGTTTATTATAGACATATCTTCCAATTTCAAAAATTTTTTAAATAAGGTAAGAAGTTGCGAAATAGAAATTTAAATGATATGCAATATTTTTGTAAAAAAATAAATAAAAAAAAAATGTTTTTTTTTATATATATACAGCTCCTTTAGTGAGAATGATAAAAATATTATACATACCGTATTTAGAAAAACTGGCTATAATACGATTGGCTGTAATACGATCTAATTTGATATAGTTGTCACTGATTAAAATTTTCATTGGTGAATGAAGGGCCATCTAAAAATGGATTTCTGTTTCAAGTCGTTACTAAAATTTTTACTACGTTTACAAATTTATTTTATGCAAATATCTTAGTAAAGCTATTACGTTTCACAGTATTTAAGCATCCAAGTAACCTTGTTACATAATTTAAGTTTAAATTACTGCTCTGTTCCGTAAGCCCGAACTCTGAGATAATTATGACTTACAGCGAATGCAACCGATCTCAAAAATTAAAAGAAATTCAAACATAAAACTAAAGACACAAATCATAGATAAAAAGGTCATTTAATCAAATAAAAAACATCCTATAAGACTTGCGAATATTAAAAGGGCAGAGCGCTTTCGGGCATTACCCTTCATCAGTGACTATATGAAAAATTACCGTGGAAACAAACTTATATATAGACCAAATCGGCAGACAAAATTTACATAAATCAGCTACGGAATAATGATAATTAAATGGTATTATAAACAAGCTATTAAAGATTAAGACTGAGCGTCAGTAAATCGTCTGCCCTATCTGCGCTTTGTTAATTTTCGCTGCACACATTTCCCCCCGAAATTCTGCTCAAACAGTTGCGAAATATTTTCTGAAAGATAAAATGCAATGCTTAGATTATATTAAAACTAAATTTAATACTTAATAAAATATAGAATATATTTTTTATTTTAATCCACAATATTTTTGGTGCTGCCATCTGTTGTAATTAAATTCATACCGATTATTTTTATTTCGTAATTAACATTTTTAAATATCTATTCCTTCTAATACAGTATTAAATACAACAACAGATCATATATAATAATGCCAAAATCAAGGAAAGGTCATTTCTCATTCTATAAATTTGATAAGGGGATCGATCTGAATGTACATCACTGAGGACTGCAACCTTGTCTTCAAGTCCAAGTTCAAATACGTTTCCGTGATTGTGGCATTATTATATATGATCTGTTGTTGTATTTAATAGCGTATTAGAAGGAATAGACATTTAAAAATGTTCATTAAAAAATAAATATAGTCGGTATGAATTAAATTACGACAACAGATGGCAGCACCAAAAATATTTTGAATTAAAATAAAAAAAAATATATTCTATGTTTTATTAGCTATTAAATTTAATTTTAATATAATCTAAGCATTGCATTTTATCTATCAGAAAATATTCCGCAACTGTTTGAGCAGAATTTCAGCGAAAAACGTGTGCCGCGAAAATTAATAAAACGCGGATAGGGCAGAAGACTTACTGACTCTCACCCTTAAGGGTGAGCGTCAGTAAATATATCTTGCAACGTATGCGTGTTACGCCACATTGGCTCCGCCTCCGGTCCCGCCCGTACTTACTACGGAAACCCCGTCTCAATATATGCACCTGTACCACTGCGACGATTCACATGCCTTTCTTTAATTCATCTTTTCCAAATCCTTTGCACAGTGGACAGACACATCTACGCGTGTTTCAGCGCCGGTAGGACCATCCAGCCGTACCTAAAATGAATTCCCTCGCATGATTGTCCAAATGCTGAAACGTCGGCCAGGCATCTCTTCAACAACACGTGTCATCTGAAACGAAAAGCAGCTTGAAAAAAGGGTACTTACACACATTGTCGAGTAGTAGGCGACAGACAGTCACAACTGTTGGCTCATCTGCCGTTTCCACCCATTTTATCCCGCACTCTAATCACGTGACCTACTTGCATTTCAGATCATTTGTATACATCGACCAGTTGCGTTTGCCTCGCAATTCGCATAATTATAAGGCCAAAGCTTCATGATGTTGCATTTTCTAATGTCGGGTAGTGTACATTATGCTATGCATATAAGGAAAGTAAAAATCGTTAACTTATCATTGCTGTTTATCTCTCGTTTTCTCTGCCTTTTGAAAGAAAACGATTTCTTATGTCAAGAGGCCATAATATTTGTTCAATCTCAGTAGAACTGCATTAATGATATTTCAATCATGTACTGTGGCATTTCTCCAACTCGCCAAACAGTTTTATCCGGTGCACCCACCCTGGATAGGACTGGGGGGCGGGGAGGTTCGTGTGGGTTTATGTTGTCTGTAATTACTTCCGTGGTGGCATCATTTAGCCGAAAGCTGTCTAATGGATTGTGAAATTTGAGAGGGGGAACGAATATCTGAAGATTTCTCAGAGTTGAGTGTGATTTGTGTACATTGGCCTGCGGGCAGAGTGCTATTTATGTTGGGTACAGTTAGTATATTTTGCGAGTGGAATTGATAGAGAATTAAATTCAAGTTAGACTTTTGTTGCTTTTTTTGGATATTTTACTGCAAACTAAGCACTTGATGGATGCAATATAACGTTTGAAGAATTGTCCAGAAAATGAAAAATTATATATATATATATATATATATATATATATATATATATATATATATATATATATATATTTGTAATCTATCATATATTGGGCAAACTAGTAATCCCATTCATCTACGTATGAATGTTCATAGAGATCACGTCAAAAAATATATCCTCAATAATAATTTTCTCCCTACTTCTAATGAAATTGAATATAAACACTTTGCTAAACACGGTCTTGAAAATACAACAATACATGTATTGGATATAAAAACTAATTCTGCAGATAGGATTTATTTTGAAAACTATTATATAAAATCAAATTGTACTCTTTTCCCATATGGACTAAATCAACTATATCTTAATGGTAATATTGTGAAGAATAATTTTGTAGATAATAAATACTCTATTTTTAATCACCTGTTAATTAGTAAAGATTAGATTATACAATATACAGATATGTTGATGATTTGATTTGCTTAGTACATACTGAAAATTGTGTCATTAATATAGATTTCTATCCTAATAATTTGGAATTAATTCCTAATGAAGCTACTATTAGTAAAAATATTAATTTTTTGGATTTAAATCTTTTTGTTGAACCTTCTAATAGAATTGTTACTAATTTATATGATAAAAAGACATTTAATTTTAAAATTAATAAAATCTTACCATTTAATTCTTGCAACTCGTTTCTATTGTTTAGAAATATTATTCTTAATCAGCTTTTTAGAATATATAGATTATCTGATAAAAAATTCCATGCTTTACATATTGATAATCTAAAAATTACCAGCAATTTATATAAATATCCCTCTTATTTTGTAAATGGTATAGTTAAAAAATTTGGAATAGCTGGATATTCTTGAATTTTATTTATTTAATATTGCTTTAAATTTTAGCCTGACTTCTCCCTTCTCTTGTTTTAATATTTTATTTATACGTCCACTTTGACATTACCCTTTCTTTTATTGCACCTCTTGATGGTATATTATCTCTTGTACATGTCTTTTCGCATTACTGTTATTTATTTCTTACGAATGGCAACAGTATATCTTATTCCTTTGTGAATGGTAACACTTGTCACTTCTTTCTGTGTTCCCATGCTAACTAGGTTAGTGTGTTTTTTCAGTCCGTTTTTTGGTATCCATTTTTCCTTTTATTTTTATTTTTTATGTATGTCGTCCAAGTACAAATAATTTATAGATATTATCTGTCTATTTCTTCAGAAACATACATTTTTGTGTTTGCTTCTACAAAAAATTTGGGCATGAGTACGATTTTTGTGGAAGTGAACAAACAATTCATGATGTAGGCTTAGAGCCTTGTCTTTGTGTATAGCGTTTGTGCTTGATTTCATTTGTTATTCTTTTTTCGATTCCTTACCTTTGTATTTTGATACTTTTCACTGACTTGTTGATTCGATATTTATTTTATTTATTTTTTTCCATTTGCTTGAGGATTTGTTGATTTATACTTTTATTTCGTAAGCCTGTTAGATATTTGAATTTTCGTGTTACAGATTCTCACTTTTCTTTCATTGGATCTTCAAACCTTTTTTTCTTATATATATATATATATATATATATATATATATATATATATATATATATATATATATATATATATATATATATACAGGATGTCCAGTGCTATCAGTGTCCAATGGCTATTTCCTCAACCGTTAGTGACAGAGATATACTTCCAATTGCAGAAATGTTTTAAATTTTAAAATCTATTATCTTAGAAACAGTTTAAATCAATAAATACATTTTTGAAAGAAATATGAAATATAAATTTTTATACGGTTCCCCGGTCCTACCAATTATATTTAGGAAAATCATCCTCATACAATTTTATGCAAAATAATAAAAAAAAAAATCTTTCTTTTACGACCAAAATTCACTGAGTTATGAAGCATTAAACTTTATGACTTAAGTCGCTTTTCTATGCATAAAAATGTCCAGTTTCAGGCAACCAACCTATCAGGGACCGTATTGACCATTTCTCAGCACAAAAAGGGGTCCAACATTTAAACAGCTATAAGTCAGTCAATTTTGGTCGTAAAAGGATGATTTTATTTTGCATAAAATTGTATGAGAATGATTTCCCTAAATATAATTGGTAGGACCGGGGACTGTATAAAAATTTATATTTCGTATTTCTTTCAGAAATGCATTTATCGATTTAAACTGTTTCTAAGATAATAAATTTTAAAATTTAAAACATTTTTGCAATCGGAAGTGTATCTCTGTGACTAACGGTTGAGGGAATAGCCATTGGGCACCGATAGCACTGGACACCCTGTATGTATGTATATATATATATATATATATATATATATATATATATATATATATATATATATATATATATATATATATATATATATATATACATACATTTTAATGTATCCTTTTTTCATTTTTTCATTTTTTGATGTCTGTAGTCTGAGTTTAAGTATTTATAGTAATGTACTATTGCTTAATCTGAAACAGGCATTTGTTTGGGTTAATTAGAATTAAATACTCAGACCTGAAGAGGAATTTTATTCTGATTAATCATCGAATTTGGGAAGGTTCTGTTCTTTTCTCTTATCGGCATTATGGCCGTGAATTTGCTTCTATGGTATGGTGATGTTAATATTACTTGAATTGTATTTTTTTTTTTTTTTTTTTTTTTTTTTTTTTTTTTTTTTTTTACATAATTCTTATTATTTCATTTCAAATATATATATATATATATATATATATATATATTTGAAATTAAGATCATTTTGTCTTTTATGGTAGCATTGTTTTCCTTTTGTCTGATATTTCCTATCATATCATATTTAATTAATTTTCCTCCGTATTGTTTTTGAACCAGGGTATGACACTTATCAAGTTTTAAATTAGTATAACTATTTTATTTTTATTTTTATTTTTATTTTTAATTTTATCTTATTTATTATATATATATATATATATATATATATATATATATATATATATATATATATATATATATATATATATATATATATTGTAAGTATGTTTGTTTAGTATACAATAGAAAAAAATTAACTGCTTTAGACGGATTCCCCCGGCCCCCCTTCAAATTTGGTATGGTTATTCTTTGTTTTTCGCAGGTCCCCCAGCCAATTTTTCGAGATAGTAGGACTAAGAGTTACCAAAATATTAATGGCATTTGGCTATGTTAGTTTCCGCTCTATAGTGCAGATTCAGTCTGCCGATTTACCGAGAGGCTGCTTCTGGGCTATGTGTAAAGACGCCACGTTAGACAATTAATAGATTGTAAGGGAGGTAAAAATTAATAACTGTTTTATATTTACAATAACTGATGTCTTCAGTGTCTCGTCAAAACAGTTGAAATGCATGAAAATTTAAAAAACGAATGCTAACTTCGATACCATTTTGTCTGCATATATAATATCCGTAGCACCCTTGGCATTATTAAAAATGAATTAAGAAAGCAATTAGCGATCTTGGGGGATACATTACAAGTTCTGGAATTATGGGTAATTAGCGGAATATAATAGAAAGAATAAGATTAATTGCAGTCATTAGATATAGGATCTTTTGAAATTCTTAATAACAGAAATACATTTTTGGATATTGTCCAAATAAGGCAACGGTCTGTTTCTAAATATAAATCAATATCTTTATGAATTTTTGTTGTTTCTAGTAAATTCGCCTATGCCTTCTGGTAGTTGCGTGTGGTGAGAATGAAGTAAGGGAAGTGAGCTTCACTCACAAAGAAATTGATGGCATAATTTCTTTAGGTGCTTGGCACACTGCCAAAAATAGCAGCAACATGAAAAATGCACCCTGTGTATTCTCAACATGGAATTTAAACGTTCTACCTGCGTAGAGCATATTTTAAGATAAATTTTCGTGCTACCGAGCTGAAGATGCTTTTAATTTCTTATGATTCTGTATACTTTTTAAATATCGTCTGCTTACTGATGTCTTATGTTTTGATTTGATAGTGCATTTTGAAGCCATATTAGTTTATTTTGAAATCAAGTGATCAATAATAAATTACGGGGGAGGGAGTTCTTAATGTTTTCCCCTACACAATAGTGGTGCCCAGAAAAGTAGAATGTTTTTTTTTTTATTCACACACGAAATTGAACTAAATTGAGGATATTGTTATATTCAATTCAAAGCAATACTGTATATCTTACCGTGATTTCAAATTGATATTATGCAAAATTGGCGAAAATGTGTCACCCGTCACACTCATTTCCCCTCGGCAGTGTTGCGTAATTTTGGGTGATGACAGGATTTATGTAGTATTGTTTGGAATTAAATCTGCGCATACACTCTCAATTTGGTTCAACTTCCTGTGTGTTTAAAATTTATTCTTATACTTTTCCGTGCGCCATTCTTGTGTAGGGACGGCCGTTTAAAAACTTGTTTTTTTTGTCATAATTTGCCATTTTCTTTTTAGTTTTCATTTTTAACACTTTACAACATAGTTGAAAAGTGTTTATTACTTTGTTCGTTCTGTCTGTCCGTTCGCACAATAACTGACGTAAAAATGACTTTATCAAAATGAAATTCTAGTATGTTGTTGAGACGGTCTGTGGGATATATGGAAATGTAAATGAATAATATCACCCAATTAGTTTTAGATTGAACCCGGGTTAAAAAAAAGTGAAATACATTTGAACCCTATGGGACTTAATTTTTCAAATATTTTTTAAGCGAAGTTAAAAATCACAAATTGCTTCGAAATTTTTAGGAAATATTCAAATTATCCCATAAAATATATAAAAACAATTTCAGCAAAACATATTCGGTAGTTTTTTTAAGTAAAAATTGAAATAATAATTACATCCATATAATATGAAGAGATCACGTGACTCACTTCAAAATAAAATATGACATCCATCTTTTATTCCCAGAGTAAAAATCGTGATTTTTAAAGTTCTTTTTCATTTATATTTAGTGTTGCATCCGTCCTAAAACCGCTTTATTTTTGCGTATTTTCTGTGCATCTATATTCTGTGCCAACGCAATTGCAATATTTTTGAATTTAAATGATCATCAAACTTTGATTATTTTTACAACGAAGGATGCAGAATGTAAACAAGTGATTGTAAGATGAGTTGTATAAGAATTGCTGAAATTTTTTTCATGCAAAATTATTTAACTCTGGAGTCAATAATAATATGAAATAATAATCTGAATAAAATTAATAATCTGAAATAGTCACTACTTTTACATAGAGAGCCAGACGATTTATATTTCGATGACGTCATTTGAATAAAGTTAATTTTTTTTTCTTTGATGTTTTAAGTTTTCAAGTAAAATAAATTATTGTAGTTTTGTGATAATTAAAAAAAAATATCACCGCTGAATGTATCGCATTTTAGAGATGTTTAAAAGAATTGCATTTTAGTTGTAAAGTGTTTCATAATCAATGAATGCTTTATGTATGATTGATATTTCTTCTTATTGTTTCTTTTTTTTTTCTGACGAAATTTACGTTCAGACATATTATACATGGATCAACACTATAAAACCGGGAGAACATTTTATCTGACTATACTGAACCGCAATTTGCATAGAAAATGTATAAAGAGAGCAAAAACATAGTCGTAGCTAAGGCTCCAAAATATACAGACTGACGCAACCGCCATTTTGACTAACTGGTCCAGTGAGTTATCGTCTGCCTGCGCTCTCAATGGCGCGTGAATCTAGAATCTTTTGATTTTTTTCGAGATCCTGCGCAAAGAGCGAGAAAAAAACCGGCTTTTCGCCGTGTACTGTCACGCATCAACCGGGGAGTTAAGATGGCCGCTGTTGCGCCAGCCTGTATATATAGGAGCCTTAGTCGTGGTATACGTAAATGATGTAGTGTATTGGTGATTTGATAGATGAAAATGTTTCGCAAGATGGAACTGTGGTCGAGGTTCAACTCTCTACATGTCTGCGAGCTGAGAACGAGCCCGGCAAAGATGTTGAACGAGGGGACAAGAAATATAACATATAGTTAAGAAGTGTAATGAAAATTTGCATTTTCTCGATGACACATGTTTAAAACTTTTGAGGGCAATAAAGTAGAGGTTAATATAGCACGGAATTTTATTTAGTCAGTATGAAAATATTTATACTTAATTTTTACAGGCTTCTATTATGGGCCAATAATTTAGTGAGTACGAAAATTTACATGGTTTGTAGTTGTATCAGGATTAGTTGTTGTTGAAACCCAGACCGTCCGACCTACCAGAAAGGTGTAAGGTAACAGTTTGGACGGTCGGGAAGTGCCACCCAATTTAGACCGGAACCCAGTGGGGCAGGCATCCACAGGGACCGTACCCTCCTTCCCCTACAACCAACCTCTCGGAAGGACTTTCGGACCCACATGTTTAACGTGATCGTACTCCGCATGAACACGGCGGCAGTTTTGGCAGTGGCTGGAATCGAACCCGGGCCTACCGAGTGCAACTCCAGCGCGCTAACCAATGGGCTACCGCGCCCTGTATCAGGATTAGTGTAGAAATATAAAGTTCATATATAAAAATTTCATCCGTTTCTTGGTATTAAATGTTATTAATTTTAGCACTCTTAAAAATACATTTTGTATATAACAAAATGTAGAAATTTACACAACTGAAATATGGGTTTCTTAAACGATATTTAAGTGGAACTGGATTATGCTAAAGCATTTTTTATTACAATTACATAAAATGCTTTTGTTGCATATTGCCGATCTTCAAGAAAAACCAACCTTTACATGCAGCCATTACTATTAAGTGAATGTAGGGGTGCCATACTTTTAGGGGCATGGGTGCCAGATTTGGCAATTTATCGAATACACTAGAACATTCTCGAAATATCGAATATTCTTGGGGATACTTATCCTATCTAGCAATTTCTACGGAGTGTATATAAAAGGAGGAGTTGACGCTAAATTGTATTGTGAGATACTTCAGTGTTTTAATAATAGTATCTGCTGTTTTATGAATTAGTTGAGCATTTAATTGCTGTTTTATTGTATCCGACAGTTGTTAGGTAGTTATTGAGCTATTTGCTGTATATTGTCCGTGTTTACACTTTTTTGTACTTTTAAATAAAAGTGTTAGTTATCCAGAAATACGGATTCATTCTTGTATCCTGAGGGTACACCCACGATTCTAGAGGATATGTCGCAAGAATATTACCTGCAGTTATCTAACTGCAGAATTTCTTTTATTTCATGCTATGTATGTTCCCATTTAACAATTATGCAAATACTTCTTTATATAAAAATAAAATTCGGGACACTAAGGATTATTCCCCGTCGTTTGACAGATTGACATCCAGCCGCAAATTGGGTTATCTGAGACCCACCCATACATATGTTTTGCTCGAGATTTTAACGCTGTTTGCGCTTATTTCCAACGACAATACGCTCAGCGTGTTTTGTCTCAGCCTGTTTGTGCATGAATAATAATTAATTCATTGTCCTGTCCTAGTTGGATATTTATGATGTTATTGTATGGATTGGAGATTTTTTTTTTTTGTTCTCCCCAAGGGTTCTTCTTATTCGATCCAGACCTCCCAACCAACCAGAAAGATGTAAGGTATCTGTTTGGACGGCCGGGAAGTCCCACCCAATTTAGACCGTAACCCAGTGTGGGGAGGCATCCACAGGGCCTGTACCCTCCTTCCCCTACCACCAACCTCTCGGAAGGACTTACGGACCCACATGTTTGTGATCGTACTCCGCGTGAAAACGGCGCCAGTTTGGGTAGTTTCGAGAATCGAACCCGCGCCGACTAAGTGCAATCAATTCCCGCGCGCTAACCATGGGACTGTCGCTCGCCTCTATAAGGGTTGATAATCTTTATCAGCACACCTCCCCTGAAAGTGAACACACTCGGGTGTGGACGGTATCTCGGAAAAGGATGGGGGGAGGATAGCGACCATCCGATGATCAAATCACCGATGTTTCAAGAATCGGGGGGGGGGGCTGAGTATATAAGGTCTATAGAATTGGACGGGGGAGGAGGTGCTTGATCTTTCTTTCTCGAAAATGGATCGGGATCCTATAGAGAATTAAAATAATTTCCCTGCCATCGATTGATGGGAGGAGTGTGATCCCCCCCCCCCCCCCTAAACATCCTTGCCTACATCATTGCCTCTACTCTTTTCTAAAATATACTTTTCTAAAGTATAGTGGTAATATGGATCCTATGGAGAGCTAATGCATTTATTTAACCAGGGTAGGGGGGGGGGGCATCAAAAAATCTCTGCCAAATATTTAGCTAAATTTGCATTTACACAAATATTTAGCTCAATTTACATTCATACAAATTATATTTATACGAAGATTTAGCACATTTACATTAAAAAAAATATTATCTTTATTTATACAAACAATTTAGCTGAATTTATAAGTATGTAAAACACGTCCGCAAACATTTTAAAATATTTTAGCTAAGACAACAAAATCACGTCTTTCATTTTCTTTTAACATTTTCTGATGATGGACGTTATGACGTCTGAAAGCGCTCTGGCAGTCGTATAAATTTTCGTTTACGTCATTAATGGTGTTTTTAAATAAAGACATTTTGCTAAATTTGTAGTCTTTGCTAAAATATTTTGAAATTTAGCTGTTTTTAGTTTATTCGCTCAAATTTTAACTCGACGTTTAAAACTGCAGAAAATGAATTTTTAAATCAATTAAATAATATTTAAAAATTCATAGCTATATTTTGCCATTTGGGAGCATTTAAAATAAGTTCATGAAAATAAATAATAAAATGTTGATTGAATAAAAAATAATAAGTACTCAACACTGTATATCATTTACTTTCAAAATGTAAAGTGGGAATTGGCTATCACGAATTTGAGAATTTGGTTTCCAAATCATTTTAATTTCTTTTACTTAATTTTATATGAAAATTAAATCGAAATTATTTTGTAAAAACAAAACATTTATAAACTTCAAAAATGTCCTGTCAATTTAGCTGCAAAATGAAAATTTTCTTATTTGGTGGTTAAATACATATTGAATTAAATTTACAGCTTTAGAATTGCAGGATAAAAATTAAAATATTTTGCTTACACTGTCGTAAAATTGACTAATGATTTTACGCATAGTTTAAGCCAGGATCTTTTGGAAAATGCTTTTATTGAACTACTAAAGAAAGAAATTAATCACGGGAAAATGAAATAAGATCATTACAAAGTAAGAGATATGAGGCGCCCGCGAATCAGGAGCCTAATTAGCAAAAATATTAAACATCTGCTGACATATGGCACATTATTTAAAAATAAAAAATAACATAAAAAAATACTGGTAGATACGCGATTATATCATATACTTCAAAAAGTATACCGTTTTTCCAGTAATGAACAGCAAGTGAATTAGAGATGATAATAAATAAAAGCAGAAATATTAATAACTGTAAATTCCCAAGAAGACTGTCTAACACCTTTTGAAATTGTAAAGCCTAATTCTTCTTTGTTAAAATGTGCCAAAAAGGATTAAAAATATAATTTTTGGGTCAGTTATTTCTAATCTGTTATTTAACCAAAACGTATAATTATTATGTAGTATGTTTAGGATCAATATTTATCAGAAATATAAATGAATGTTAATAAACATATATTTCAGTTTTTCATTAAAATAAAGTCTTAAAATTGTCGTAAATTGTAAATTCCTTTGGTGGTTTTATAAGATTTCCATCGATGGGAGGGGGGAGGGGGTCTTAAATAAGCACCTGCTACTTAAATGGTTACAGATAACACCACTCGAATTTAAATCGCTTGTTTTGAACTAAAATTATTTCCAAGCTCCTTTTTTTCCTTGCGCAACCTTGCCAATCGTACAACGAGGGCGCCACACGCCCTAAATAAGCTCTTTTGATAAGTCCTAAATAAGCGCTCGATCGCTGTTACTTGACAGAAAGACACAATGGAAATACTTAAAGAACCTTTTTCTGTTTTTGAGATTTTACCTCCAGAGTAAAATTAAATAATAAATAATAATAATAATAATACTGCTATTTCAGCTAGTTTGCAACCAATTTAAGTCAGATTTTATCACAGCGTTCATAATGATAAAACAAGAGTCACACTGAAATTTTTGAGATACGGCTAAGTGGTATAAGTTAAACTTACCAACTCTTAGGAGTGTTCAAAGTACTCCCCTCCAACATCAATGCACTTTTGTAGGCGAATTTTCAAATATTAAATGCTTCAAGCCATCCATTTCTTGGAATCTATGAAAAATATGCTTTTATAGTTTCATCAATCTCATCTTCGGAAAGAAAACAACGCCCACATTCAGATGCATTGTCATGGTGAAGAATAGTCCCCTAACATTCACTTCCTGAAGAATTTCTAGAAGACACTTAGTAGTGTACCAGTTGGCTGTAAGTGTCTTCTGTCCCTGTAGCTTTATGGCTTTGACCAGACCTGTACTTCTGAAGAACACGGCATACATTACTTTTTTCATTGCTCGTTGTCTTTTCACCATTGCTGGTTTGGGGTCATCTTCAAAGACTACTTTCTTGACGTGTTGGATCGTCAAAAAAACGGTATGTACGTTTCATCACCAGTTATGATTTTAGAAATAAGACTGTATCCACCATCATTAAGTAATTGTAGGGTTTCTTTACTGATTCTGACACGCTCAGCTTTTTGGTGTTCTGTTAAATTATGGGGGACCCAACGACAAACTATTTTTTTCATATGCAGTTCTTCATGAATAATTTTATGTATAGCTGCGGATCCAATGTTAAGTTTCTTCTGTATCATTTGGTAGGTACAGCGATTATCTTCGATTAACATTTTTCGAATGGCCGACACATTTTCTGGAACTACAGCTGACAAAGATCCTCCTGTGTGTTCTGCATCCAGGGGAGACTTTCGAACTCTTCTAAACTCTATAAACCATCTGAATACAATGGTACGGATGGAGCATCATTTTCATACGATAATTGAAGACTTTGAAGACATTCTTCTTGATTTAGCCCACATTAAAATCATAGAAAATCATAGCTCGATAATGCTCTCGCTTCAACTGCATTTTCTTTTCTTTCAAAATTTATTCTGCTATAGCTAAATTGTAATTGTTGCCACAAATTATCGTCTGCGGACATGAAATAGTTCAAATTTAAATATCCGACCAATATTTTTATTTCTAGCGCATATCGTCTGCCCCTGTTTCAAAAATTTCAGTGTGACCCTCTTATAATACCAAATAAAAGAAAAATATCTTCGAGCCGGTGTTAAGGAATCTACGCTCGAAACTCGCTTCGCTTCAAAACATGAGGGCCCTTGACCTCCCCCCCCCCCCCCCCCCCCAACTTTTGAACCCTCTATTCGAGTGATATCCAACTCCATAAGCAGCCATGAGTTCCACAAATGCTGAAAAAGTCAGTTGTTCTTTTTGAATCATTTTACTATACTTTTTCTTCAATGTGGTCTGTACCTTCATAAAACTCTCATTCACAATCTGTTTTCGTGTAACTATTTCCCAGCGCCGTACATAATGCTTAACTCCAACTCTTGCCAATAGCGTCAAGTATCCCATTTTCCAATTAGGAGTTAAATTATGTATTTAGTGTAATTCCTAGTATCATGCGATAGGGCATATTTGCATATGCGTGACCACTGTGGCCATTAGTTGCTTAAATTCCTATTGATTTTCGCATGTCGGGTTAAATTCTAGTTGATAGAATTTTAGGTGTTTAATTCCTTTTAGGGTCGTCTGCGTTTTTACTTTCCCTATAATATATAAAAATGTATAGGGAAAGCGTTGGAATCGTGTCGAAAATCGCAAATCCGATTTTCGACGGATCTACGCGGTTTGGGACCTCTAGAACACGGAAAGCTATTTTAGTGTGACGTATGTGTCATAAAGTTTAGTACCTAAGTTACTTGTGAGTGACTCTGGTGATGATTAGATTTTGGTACGATTCGGGATGAAACAACCTGCCTTTTTTTACTTTCCCTGCAATACATGGTAATGTATAAGGAAAGTATTGGAATCATGCCGAAAATCGCAACTCGAGTTTTCGACGGATCTACGCGTTTCGAGACCTCTAGAATACGAAAAACTATTTTTAGCATGACGTCTGTGTGTCTGTCTGTGCAGATTTTGTATCCACTCTAACTAAAAAACTAATGGACCGAATTTCATAAAATTTGGTAGGTAAGTCACTTGTGGGGGAATCTGGTGCTGATTAGTTTTCGGTATGATTCGGGATAAAAGAACCCACCTTTTTTTGCGAAATGGCCCGCAAAATCTTGTATACACTCTAGCTGCAAAACTAATGGACCGAGTTTCACAAAATTCATTAGATAAGTCACTTGTGGGACACCCTGGTGCTGAATAGATTTTGGTACGATTCCGAAAAAATAGCCTGCCTTTTCTTACAAAATGGCCCGCAAAAATCGCCAAAATCTAAAATAAAAAGCTACGTATGGTCAAATATATCCATTAAATGCTTGTTTAATACGTAATTTTTAACAAAGAAAAGAATAATACCAACCCCATTACACTACGACTAGCCGTTATCGAGATATTTTAGTTTTTTCGCATTTTCTCTACGCCACCTTTGAAAAAAATCTGATGTGGGCAACACATGACTTTCCTTATATAATGTAATGAATTTACTACTTTTACAGTAAAAAAATAGGGTTTTCTTATAGTAGATACTAATATTCTTCTCAAAACATTGAATTTTCGACAATTAGTCGTCATTTTCATTGATTTAGCGTCATTTTTATCCATTTGGCGAGATTTTCGTTATTTGGCAATATTTCAGAAAGTCGCCAAGTTGGCGACATTCCGCCAAATTCGTAGCCAAAATCTCGCCAAGCGTTATGCACTAAGAAATAAGTTATTCTTACAGCAGATAAATGACTATTAGTGTTCAATTACAAAAGTATTACTCGGAGTATCTTTTTCCATGAATGGAACGAGCTAGATCCACGAGAATGATGTCACCCAGTTTATCGCATGGTATTACATATGAAAAGTGAACATGTTTATCAATAGGAAATATTTTTTTTTATTTTATATGACTTTTTGATATTTTTTTTGAAAAATGTACAATATCTCGAGAACGGTTCGTATTAGCGTTCTAAAATTTATGTCAATCGTTTTCTAATGAAAAATTACATAAGAAATGTCTATTTGCGTAACTTTATTAGTGGTTTTGATTTTTTGACGATTTTGTCAAAATTTCATTCGAAAATTTAGGGGGGTTCTGAACATTCGATTGCGTATAAAAGCAATAGGCTTCCAGTGTTTACAGATTGTGATTTTTGTACCATATTTGGTTCAAATCGGTCCATTCGTTCGTCAGTTATCGTCTCCACAGACCCACTGACACACACACACACAAACACACACATACTTTCACACACACACACACACACACACACAGACATCACTTCAAAAATGTTTGATTCGTGATCAGGGATGCTTGAAACGTGCTCTCCCGTCGAAAACTCGAATTCGAATTTTCGACCCCGTCACAATACTTTCCTTATACATTATGTATATAAGGAAAGTATTAAGTCCAGTTATCAAATGAGAGCGAAAATTGAATTAAATTTAATTAAAATAAAGAGAACGTGAATATAAGTCTGCAGGGAAAGTCATGTGCTGCCCACATCACATTTTTTTAAATGGACCTCGAAAATCGCATGTATCCACTTTAGCTAAAAATATTATTTATCAAATTTCACAAAATGTGGTAGATAAGTCACTTGTAGGTTACTCTGGTGCTGATTAGATTTTGGTACGAATGGGGAAAACAAAACTTGCTTATTTTGCAAAATGTCACGCAAAAATCATCAAAATCTAAAGTAAAAGATTACGTATGCTCATATGTATCAATTAAATGCTTGTGTTATACGTAATTTTTGACGAATAAGAACAACCCCGTTACTCTAGGATTAGACGTTTTCGAGATAGATTAGCTCTTTTGCATTTTTGCTACGCTGTCATTGAAAATATGTGCAGTTATCAAATGAAACGAAAATTGCATTAAAAGTGCGAATTCTGTATAATTTCAAATAAGCATGCGTGTTATTTTGTGCAACAAAACCTGATTTAATGAATTATTAAAGCCATAAAGGGAAAATGAATTTAAGTCTGTAGGGAAAGTCGTGCTGCCCACGTCATTTTTTTTACTTTCCTTAATGTATAAGGAAAGTATTGTGACGGGGTCGAAAATTCGTATTCGAATTTTCGACGGGAGAGCACGTTTCAAGCATCCCTGATCACGGATCGAACATTTTTGAGGTGATATCTGTGTGTGAGTCTGTGGAGACGATATCTCACGAACGAATGGAGCGATTCGAATGAAATGTAGTACAAAAATCACTATCCGTGAATACTGGAAGCCTATTGTTTGTAAACACAATCGAATGTTCAGAACCCCTCTAAATTTTCGAGTGAAATTTTGAAAAAATCATATTAAAATCAAAACGTTTAATAAAGTTACGTCTAATTTTTCAAACATTTTTTAAGCGAAGTTAAAATTCATAAATTGCTTCGAAAGTTTTAGGAAATATTTAAATTATCCCATAAAATATATAAAAAAAAAATTTTAACTAAATATGTTGCGTAGTTTTTTAAATAAAAATTGAAATAAGAATTACAATCATATAATATGAAGAGATCACATGACCCACTTCAAAATAAAATATGGCATCCATTTTTTTCCCCAGTGTCAAAATCGTGAATTTTAAAGTTATTTTAAATTTATATGTAGTGTTGCACCCGTCCTAAAACCGCTTTATTTTTGCATAATTTCTGTGCATGTATATTCTGTGCCAACGCAATTTTTTAGTTTAAATTATCATCAAATTTTGATTATTTCTACAACGAAGCCTAATTTTAATGGATGCAGAATGTAAACAAGTGATTATAAAGATGAGTTATCTATGAATTGCTGCATTTTTTTCATGCAAAAGTGTGGAGTCTGGAATAAAAGTGTGTGAATGAAATATTCACTGCTTTTGCATAGAGAACCAGACGATTTATATTTCGATAACGTTATTTGAATAAAGTTCATTTTTTTTTCGATGAAGTTTTATGTTTTCAAGTAAAATAAATTATTGTAGTTTTGTGATAATTAAAAAAATATCACCGCTGAATGTATCGCATTTTTGAGATGCGATACATTCAGCGCATTGCATTTCAGTTGAAACGTGTTTCATAATCAATGCTTTATGCATGATTGATCCTTCATGTTATTCTATTAAACGCTGCGGTTACATATGTTTCCACAGGGATTGCTCAAATCCTTCTAGGTCTGCTGCCATGTCCGCCCAACAATACAAATACCGTTGACAAAGTAATAAATTGTCGCTTGCAATTTAAGACCAGCATATCCGGGAAATAGCTACTAAAATGAGAGCAACCGTACAAAATGGTAAAGAATGGTTCGAAGAGCATACATCCTGGAGGGTTAAAATGTACCCAATGTAGAACCTAAAAATAACAGTTTTTGCTCAAAAGAATATGGCTACGTCAGTTAATACAATCATTCATGGAGAGGGTTTTTCTCATGTTTCAGACGATTTTTCCCCAAGCCGTTTATTATTGTTTTATTTAGGCTTTTTCGGGTTTATTTTTAATTTCTCATACTAGAGAATTTAGTGAGAAGGTATTTTCACGAAAATTTTTCGACTTCGAGATTTTGATGCCAATATATGATTTAGGACTTCCTGAACACGGTTTGTTTATTTTTAGAGTGATGTTTTTGTCTGTGATCGATTTCTTGCATATACACAAATGTTAATGCATTTTAACAAACATTTTATCGGTCTTCGTTAGCAGAAAATGTAGAACTAGATAGAATTTTCTGAAATTCTAGCTAAGACTTCCGAAATTTTATATTTTTTACTTTCCCTGCAATACATGGTAATGTATAGGGAAGGTTTTGGAATCATGCCGAAAATCGCAACTCGAGTTTTCGACGGATCTACACGTTTCAAGACCTCTAGAATACGAAAAAACTATTTTTAGCGTGACGTCTGTCTGTCTGTGTGTGTGTGTGTGTGTGTGTGTGTGTGTGTGTGTGTGTCTGTATGTGCAGATTTTGTATCCACTCTTAACTCAAAAACTAATGGACTAAATTTCATAAAATTTGGTAGGTAAGTCACTTGTGGGCGAATCTGGTGCTGATTAGTTTTGGGTATGATTCGGGATAAAAGAACCCGGCTTTTTTTTTGCGAAATGGCCCGCAAACGCTTGTATCCACTCTAGCTGAAAAACTAATGGACCGAATTTCACAAAATTCGGTAGATAAGTCACTTGTTGGACATCCTGGTGCTGATTATATTTTGGTTCGATTCGGAAAAAAGAACCTGCCTTTTTTTGCAAAATGGCACGCAAAAATCGCCAAATTCTAAAATAAAAAACTACGTATGTTCAAATATCTCCATTAAATGCTTGTTTAATACGTAATTTTTAACGAAGAAAAGAATAAGACCAACCCCATTACACTAGGACTAGCCGTTCGCGAGATATTTTAGTTTTTTCTTTCGTATTTTCTCTACGCCACCTTTGAAAATAAGTCCAGTTATCAAATGCGAAAGAAAATTGAATTGAAAGTGAGTTAAATTTAATTAACATAAGGAGAACGTAAATATAAGTCTGCAGGGAAAGTCATGTTCTGCCCACATCAGATTTTTTAACATGGAGGCATAGGAAGGGGTTATTTATGACTCAAAGATCACCAAATTTGTAAAGTACTTCTCTGTTCGGAAGGCCATTGTAAAGGTTTTTTGAACTAATTCAACATCTAAGTGAAACATGCTATCTATCATTTTACCTAACTATCAGAATTCGATGAAAGAATCATGACACTTAACATATTAACTATTTTATTCACAGCTATCTCGCTGGAACTCAAACATAAATGACATTACAAACAAATCTATTATATACACTGTTTACACAGCTAGCTATACAAGATTTTTCCCGGGACATTACTAATTATCAGGATGGTATGTATGACCATTAGTACTCCTGATACATGAAAATATCTGATATGTGGGCAACACATGACTTTCCTTATATAACGCAATGAATTTACTACTTTTACAGTAAAAGAAAAAATAGATCATTTTTATAGATATTTATATTCTTTCCAAGATATTGAATTTTCGTCAATGAGTCGTCATTTTCATTGATTTAGCGACATTTTTATCCATTTGGCGAGTTTTTCGTTAATTTAGCAACATTTAAAACAGTCCCCAAGTTGGCGACATTCCACCAAATTCGTCGCCAAAATCTCGCCAAGCGTTATGGACGGGGAAATAAGTTATTCTTACAGCAGATAAATGACTATTGGCGTTCAAATACAAAAGTATTACTCAAAGTATATTTTCTCATGAATGGAACGAGCTAGATCCACGAGAATGATGTCACCCAATTTATCGCCTGGTATTACATATGAAAAGTGAACATGTTTCTCAATAGGAAATATATATTTTTTTATTTTATATGATATTTTGATAATTTTTTTGAAAAATGTGCAATATCTCGAGAGCGGTTCAAGTTAGCGTTCTAAAATTTATGTCAATCGTTTTATAATGAAAAATTACATAAGACATGTCTATTTGCGTAACTTTATTAGAGGTTTTGATATTTTGACGATTTTTTCAAAATTTTACTTGAAAATTTAAGGGTGTTCTGAACATTCGATTGTAGTGAAAAATAGCCGGTATGGTACAATTTTTGTGTTCGTGACATTAAACCCCCCCTCTTCCGGGCAGGTTTCCCTCTATGATTGTGATCAATCGTTTGAATCAGAGATACTGATTTTTCAATTATTTTTCTTGCAGAATTTGGATTCCCCCCCCCCCCCCCCCCACACACACACACACACACAAGCTACTTAAATGTGATTCTTTCTTGTATGAGAAAGTCGAGTTGAATCTCACTCCGGTTAATTTTTACTTTCCTGATATACATATAATGTATAAGGAAAGTATTGTGACGGGGTCGAAAATTCGAATTCGAGTTTTCGACGGAAGAGTACGTTTCAAGCATCCTTGCTTACGAATCGAACGTTTTTAAGGTGATGTGTGTGTGTCAGAGAGTGTGGAGACTATATCTCACGAACAAATAGAGCGATTCGAATGAAATTTGATGCAAAAATTACAATCCGTGAATACTGGGAGCCTTTTGTTTTTAAACACAATCGAATGTTCAGAACCCCCCCTAAATTTTCGAGTGAAATTTTGAAAAATCATCAAAAAATCAAAACCTTTAATAAAGTTACGCAAATAGATATTTCTTATGTAATTTCTTCCTTAGAAAACGATTGACATAAACTTTAGAACGCTAGCACGAACCGTTCTCGAGATATTGCCCATTTTTCAAATAAATTTATCAAAAAATCCCGTAAATTAAAAATATATATATTAACTCTTGAGAAACATGTTCACTTTTCATATGTAATATCATGCGATCAAGTTGGTAACATTGTCATGGATCTAGCTCGTTCCATTCATGAGAAGAGATACTTTGAGTAATATTTTTGTATTTGAACGTCAATAATCATTTATCTGCTATAAGAATAACTTATTTCTCTGTCCGTAACGCTTGGCGAGATTTTAGCGACGAATTTGGCGGAATATCGCCAACTTGACGACTTTTTTAAATGTTGCCAAATTAACGAAAATCTAGCCAAATGGATAAGAATGACGCTAAATCAATGAAAATGACGACAAATTGACGAGAATTCAATATCTTGGAAACTGTATAAGTATCTACTACAAGAATAACTTTTTTTTTACTGTAAATGTAATAAATTCATTGCACTATAAGGAGAGTCATGTGCTGCCTACATCAGATTTTTTGCCATTATTTCTGTATCATTTTCTTCCTGGAAAAAGATTGGACTGTTGAGCGAAGACGGAGTGCAGAATGCGAGTTAAGAGAGCGAAATGTTTAGTGATTTTCCTTCTTTTCTCCCAATATTAAGAATAGCTTTGTATACGTAACTAGTTGTTTTCTTACACTTTGTGTGACACTTGACAAAACCTGTAGTTGGGCGGCTTGATAGAACATTCGAATAATGTGCCAAGCTAAGCGTTTTCGGTAGTGGGCCCTAAACTTTTAACCTCCAGTGAACACCGGAATATAATAAGCTTAACTGTTCCTTGGATCACCAAACTAAGGAAGCAGTACAATTCGTGACACAGGCGTAGTTGGGATTTCAGATGCAGGTCGAATGAGAAGGGTGTATTCAGTGCTGGAGATCTTTTTCTTTCATCCAGACCATCCGAGCTACCCTAAGGTGTAAGGTATTTGTTTGGACGGCCGGGAAGTGCTACTCAATTTAGAACGGAACCCATCAGTGGACAGGGACTGTACTCTCTGTCGCATGGTAAACCCATGATCCAATATTTTCGGGGGTGAGATCTAGAGTTTACGTATGTATTTTGGGGGTCAGCCTTTTCGTTTGGCCAGCTGCACTCTGAATAGAAAACAGGATGTGGGGGAGTTTTCTTTGGAGATCACATTTTTACCGAAAGGTTTAACGTTTGTCCGTTTCGGACGGATCATAAGGCTGGCGGCCTGTGTGAATTAGTGGCCAAAAGCATATCAGTTTCGCAGGGGCTTGAGAAGGGGCTTTTTGTTTCTGGTGGTCTAAAAGCCAATGGCGTTGCTTTGTGGTCAAGGGTTAAGATCTAGAATCCAATGAGATAGTTGTATGCGCCTCAGGGGCGTGTTTTAAATCTTGGAGAGAGAGAGAGTTTTCAGAAATTTAAAAAAGGGAGCGAGGAGAAGGAACTACGACTCCTTAAAAAGGAGACGTAAAAAGATCGGCTCCTATCCAAAGGAGTGCGAGACCGACAATGACCTGTGAAGTTCGGTGAGTTACCCATCTGGGACTTTTTCCTATTATGTACTTTTCGACCTACCTCTCTCTGCGTTTTAAGGATGATTAAATATAACATAGGGGATCTCAATTTTAATTACCATCTTTTCCATTTTAGTCTGTGAGACTATATATACTTTTGTAGTTGTTTATCTTAAATTGGTATGCATCCCATTTGGAATATGGGAAGATGTATTTGAAATATTTTAAATCAATATTGTGTAAATATTTATATAGTGTAAATAAATTTATGTTGATATATATACACACGGCTTTATTCTTCTTCGCGCTCTAACCTGGCGTGTCCTAAAAGAGGTAGTTACCTCGGGACACTCTCTTTCCTCTACCACCAACCTCTGGGAGGGACTTACGGACCTACATATTCAACGTGCCCTTACCCCGAATGAACACGGGGACAGTTTGGGCAGAGCCGACAATCATACTCGGGTCGTCCGAGTGCAGTCCTCGCGCGCTAACCACTGGGCTGCCCCACCCCAGTTTTGGAGATCGTTATGCTACTTTCGACCCAATTGAGAACTAATGTAACTTTTCAACCAACGAGGGTTCATTCTCTTACTCCCCCCCCCCCCCCCCCTCTGGCTACGCCGTAAAATTGTGTTAGGTTCTGATTATAAGTGATCAGAACATAACGTAGTTCTAATTTTCAATTCCCTTCCACGAGGGTGGAAAAAATATTTCGAAAATTTATTCCAGAAGGGTCCTGTCCCGTTGATGTAGAAAGCTAAATATTTTCACACTTATCTGATTCCGTAGACGATATTATAAGTTACGGAATCATATTTTTTTATTTTGCTTCCGAGAGGGGGTAAATTTTTTTTTTCCAATACTGCTTAGAAGCAAGCTTCTAGGTGAACTAGAAGGCTGAAACTTGGCATACTTATAGTATCGACCATGGGACAGAACCTAATAAGGCCAGTTTTCGAATGACTAGTTTCTACGCCAAGTGCCATACCTCTTTTAAAAATAAAAATGAAACGTATTAAAAATACAGTTTCAAGTTATTTCTGTAAGTGTTAGATTTTCTGTCTGTATTTGCATTGAAATTGTTTTGTATATTTCACTAAAACTTAGCTTTCTGCATAGTTTTTAGACTGAACTTTGCTTTGTGTTCTATTGAGGGTTTTACATGCGTAATTTTAATGCATTTCCGTATATAAATGAAAATTGCAAAATGAATGTATAGCGTTATAGTAATTAAATTATACGAACATTTGAGATTTCGATTTAATATGCGAACCATGATAAAAGTGGCTATGAAAACCTAATAAAATATCGGGGGTTGCTCTGGATTTCTTATTACTTTCGATAACCTATTCGCCAAATGAAATTTTCTTTCGCCAAAGAGAGTTTTTATTCGCCAAATTTTATTTTGATATTCCATTTAAAAAAATGGTTTTCTTTTATAAATTCTCAAATTCCGAAGATTATTGTTTTGACAAAGACAAATATTATAGTAGTGCACATTACAATTAGTATACCACGATTTTTTATTTTGACATTGGCAGAATTCATAATTGCCAACATTTTCGCCAAATTTTTTTTTCAATCGCCAAATTGAATTCTCTTTCGCAAAACGCAACAGTAGTGATCTGCAGTGCGGCCCCTGAAATAGGAAGGAGTACTTAAACACACTATGCTACAAATAAATAACTTAAGCTTGCTTAATTACGTTGCTTAATTTTTTCTTATTATTTGTATACATACTTATTTTTAATGAAATATTTTCCATATCTTTACGTATCTTTACATATATCATTATCTTTGCATATATCTTTACATATTTTTAATGAAATATAGATGGAATATATGAAAAATTAATGGAATTAATTGAATATATAAAAAATTAATGGAATATATGGAATATTTGAAATTAATGGAATGATTTGAATTAATGGAATGATTTGCAATGGGCGAAATTAATGGAATATATGAAAATTCATTCGAGCCTGTTACTCAAGCTATTTCTTGGGTAATTCCATCACTGTACGCCTATGGTTTGTTTGTTGTTGTGTGGGTTGCTTTTTAATGCCATGCACGTTTCTTTTACTCAACTTGGTTAACTGTTGCTGACGAATATCAGGGGTGCGGATTTCCGAAATAGGCATCGGCTGGGAAAAATTCATGGGCGTTTAACTGTTACTGCTCAGATGGGGCCCAAGGTGTGATCGCTTTTAGCTAAACGAGCTTTGGTGCCTACGCAAGTTGAATGTCCTCGATGATGCGTTTCGAAATTACACAAGGGGGCCCCCTTGCATGTGCAAGGGAGAAAATCGGATGTGGGCAGCACATGACTTTCCCTACATAATGCAATGATTTTACTTCTTTCGCAGCGAAATAATGATGTTCAAGATCCCCAGAACAATGCTTTTGGCATTGAATGAACACTAAGTAAATTGAAATTGGCATTGAATGAACATTGAAATTGGCATTGAATGAACGCCAATTGAAATTGATATTGAATGAACACTAGGTAAGGTGAAATTGGCATTGAATGAACGCCAATTGAAATTGATATTGAATGAACACTAGGTAAGGTGAAATTGGCATTGAATGAACACTAGGTAAGTTGAAATCGGCATTGAATGAACACTAGGTAATTTGAAGTTTGTATTAAATGGACACTAGGTAAATTGACATTGAATGAACACTAGATAAATTGAAGTTTGCATTGATTGAACACTAGGTAAATTGAAATTAGCATTGAATGAACACTTGATAAATTGACATTGAATGAACACTAGGTAAATTGAAATTGGCATTGAATGAACACTCGGTAAATTGACATTGAATGAACACTAGATAAATTGAAGTTTGCATTGAATGAACACCAGGTAAATTGAAATTGGCATTGAATGAACACTAGGTAAATTGAAATTGGCATTGAATGAACATCCGGTAAATTGAAATTGACATTGAATGAACACTAGATAAATTGAAGTTTGCATTGAATGAACACCAGGTAAATTGAAATTGGCATTGAATGAACACTAGGTAAATTGAAATTGGCATTGAATGAAAACTCGGTAAATTGACATTGAATGAACACTCGGTAAATTGAAATTGACATTGAATGAACACTAGATAAATTGAAATTGGCATTGAATGAACACTAGGTAAATTGAAATTGGCATTGAATGAACACTCTAAATTGAAATTGACATTGAATGAATACGCTTTTCGCAACATATCCGTCCAAATAGAATAACTTATTCGTATATACGTGCGAAATCCACATCAAAATGCGATTGATACTTGATTAATATGTCATGAAATAAATTACTATTGACGACTTCTTGGGCGTCGAACGATAAAACTATCACAAAATGTATCCTCTGTTGTAAATTTAAAGAACTAGATGCAATAAGATGTTGACAAATTTGTTGCATAATATTGCATGAAAGGTGAACGCATTAGATGATACTTGCTACTTTTTAAACTTTCATTTTTTTAATATATAAATTTATTTTAAAAACGTGCAATATCTTGAACAGTTCGTGAAGTGTTCTAAAGTTCCTGTCATTCGTTATCTAATGAAGAATTAGGTATAAATTTATTATTTATTGAACAGTATTTATTAAATATCCAAATGTTTTAATGCTTTTTTTCCCAAAAATTCATTCGTAAATGCGCAATATCCCGAGAACGGTTCTTGCTTGTGTTCTAAAGTTTGTATCATTCGTTTTCTAATTAATAATTACTCTGGAAATGATTATTTATCATTACTGAAGGTCCTGATTTTGAATGATTTTTTCGAAAATTAAATCGAATCTATTTTTTTGACATTCGATTGCGTTTAAATCGATAGGGATTCACTGATTATAAAAATTGCACCTCATTTTTTTCAAAACTGTATTTTTGTTCTTGAGATATCACATCCAAAGCCTAATGGTCACACACACACACGCTAATATATATACCAGCACTAACGCAATCACATACACACATTACCTCAAAAAGTTCGAGTTGTGTTCAGGAATGCTTTAAACGTGCTCTTCCTTTGAGAACTCTGATTCGAATTTTTGATGCTATATCACAATACTTTTCTTATATATTATACTGTGCAGGGAATGTAATATCATATTTCGAGCCCATAGTATTATACAAGATAACATATCTCAGTTTCAGGAATACTAAAGTAGAAATAGATAGTGTTTGTAAAAAAAATTAGCTGTCTATCTGCCACTTTTACTGCCACATTTATTGTCTACCAGTCATTTTTGTAAACTTTTTATTATTAAGTATTTATGTGCCGATAATAAAATCTGCAGTTAATAATTTTGACGGAATTCAATATGCTTAATTCTTTTAAGAAATATATTTGTTGTCAATAATCATTTTAGGTATGTTGCCCACTAATATAAATGATGTGGCTAATTAGCATTACTGGCCAATGGCTAGCTACTAACTAAATTTCGGAGTTTTAGGCTTTATTGCTATGAGGTCAAAAATGCGATTGTCGTATTTGTTTTTTATTAAAAAAATTAAATGTTTTGTCCGAGCGAATTTTCTTTTCACTTTGCCTAATTTCACTCTAAACTGTATAGATATAAAGAGTCGGTGACAAAAATGTTCAGTAGGAATTCCAATATTCCAATTTCTAAATTTTTTTTTTTTATGCAAAACTCAGTTTTCGAGTAATCTTTTTGTCAAGTTGAAGAAATTAAAATAATTTCCGTTTTTAAAGTTTGTGATACTTATATCTCGAAAACTAAAAGAGCAAGTAAACTATAAAAGAGTTAACTGTATCCCTCTAAAATTCTTATAAGAATATATAATTAGATTTTGGATTGAGTTCTTAGTTTTTAAAATATAGTGGTTATAACTTTATTGCATCATATCCCGTGAAATCTACAATGAACAGGTAAACTTGGATTTAATAATATTTGCTCATAACTTAAAAATAAAGTTGTTTCAGTTATGTGTTCAACTTATGACCAAAAGCCCGTATTATATGTTGCAAGCGAAACAAATGAGACTGAAAACAACAAATAAACTTATTAAACTTTATTTTTTATTTTACAAGACGTTATTCACGCAAAACCAGTTCGGCTCCATTGCACTGGAACCTCTGTCGATTTTTTTTTAATGTATCTTAAGAAACAATTTAGGGCATTTGAATGAAATGTAATACGGTTATTTCAGTCGTGATAAATGTTAGAGATCGATTGATTTTCCGGGGGGGGGGGGGGGGGGGGGTCGGAAATGCCCTCTCTCCCTTTTTTCATTAATAATTATTATAATAATAAATATAAAGAGCTGTTTCTGAGACACAGTGGTAATTTTCGGAGCACATCGATAATATTTAGAAACGTCAAATTTACATAATAAAATTTAGTCCATTCTTGGAGTTTTTAAGACCAGGGGTTATCGAGATATTAATAAAATACGTACTATTAAACTTTTCAATGAGAAGATTATGCAGACTATACTTTTCCGTAAATTTATTTGAAGAAAATGATATGTTGCTTAGTAACCGATTTAAATCCAATGTGTTTTAGCGGCAGACGATTTGTATTAAATATGTTTGATTTAAATAACAAAGAAATGCGCATATAAAATAAATTTTATCGAAATCGCATTTTAAAATAGATTATATCAATTACGGCCTTCAGGTTTAAAGATTATGGGGATTATTGATATTTTCAATTTATTACGTCATCCGTTTTATTTTGGCAAATATATTTGAAATTCATATATTGTAGTACGTGTAATCTTCTAATATATGGATATATCTTCTACTATTCGAGAATATAAGTAGTACACGGGATTTTAGCGCTTTTATTTCGGCTTATATTGATTGAATGTCATATATTTTGTAAACTTGTTTAGAAACTGGATCCGGATGTTTTATTCTTCCGATCTGCCTGCGAAGGTAATTTTGTATATCGACAATAGGTATTCTTAAATTTCTTTTTAGGAGCACAATTTAAATGTTTTAATAATGTTTTGAATAACAATGTCATTTAGAAAATAGGAATTTGCCCATGATTGTGAATTTTAAGTTTCTTTATATTGCATATTCCGTACAAAGAACGGGTATATACTGCTAGTACCTTTATAAGGCTAAATAAAGATCAGCAGATTTCTATATAAATGCAATTGTATTTTCTCCTTCAGCAGTTTGTAACACTGCTAGAGATAATTATAGCGCGTAATTTCCTGGTCTTTCATTTGAAATTCGTAGTTTGTCTTGTACAGGAAAGATCACATTAAAGTGTAAAAATTTAAGTAGCTTCTTTGCACCTTAAGACACTATGCAGTTCGATTTAACTCGTGTTTATCGATTTAAATGTTCTTTTAAAGTTTCATGTTAAGCTGGTGCGTTTTGTCAGAGTGGCGTTAAGGTAGAGATTAGAAAGTGTTAAAACAAGTAATTTTGCCCATTCAAAAGTTTTACTATGTCTGTTATTCTGCTAATTACATTAATTCAGGTAAATTTGCGGTAGCCGCGTAAATGCCGCTAGGACTGTAACTCGCAGGAAGTTGAAATCTCACAATGAACAGAAACCCAGCCAGCACCCATGCCATCGCCGAAGTAAAATTAATTGGAGTGTGACTTAACTCGAATTTCTCATACCGGAATTCATTTTTAGTGCCCCCCCCCCCCTTTTTTTTTTCAAATTTTACAAAAAGAAAAAATATATATCGGTGTCATGGGTCTAAATGATTACAATTATAGCGTGTTACCCTTCAATTTAAAGGGCTTAAAAAAATTCTTCAATTGACACCATACTTGACAATGTACTTCCAGAGGGAAGGGGGGGGGGGGGTGACTTTACGCCACGAATAAAAAAAACTGTATCACGGTTATTTTTCATAACAATAATTGAAACTATTAAGTTTCATGATCGTTGAGCTATGAATAAGCCCTTTTCTGCATGATTATGTCAGATTTTGTTCTATGCTGCCATGCTAAAAAAAATATAAAATTTCAAATAAATTTTAATAAAAGTTTTAGCTCGAATTTCAAAAAAATTCTATCCAGTTCTAGATTTTTTGATCACAAAACCGGATATAAAGTTTCGTGAAAATCCATTAATATTTGTGGCCGCAATCGTGTACACCGACCACAGACGGACATCACTCCAAACATAGTCAAAACGTGGTCAGGAGGTCTTTAAAGATATATTGGCATCAAAATCTCGAAATCGAAAATTTTCGCGAAAACAATACTTTTTCAGTACTACTTATGAGAGAGCAATAATTCCCATAACTCTTTGCTGTTGTTGTAAGTTTGTCTGAATTTAGGGTAAGCATGTGATTTGAAAATAATAAATACTAAAAATATTCATTTTAATTAATGCAATGATTATTGATGAATCACATCAGTAATTGTCGGTTTTACAAATTTTTGCAACTTAAAGGAGATAAATAAGCATAAGTGGTAGCATTAGTGCACGTACTTTTGCGTGTGGCCGGCAAAATAATTAACCAGTGATCATAAACAGCGAAAGCAGCGATATTGTTTTGAATACTTGAAATGTAGTCGTCCGATATTGCTTATTGTCGAAGAAAAACGATATTTATAGTCAAACATAGTTATTCTATTTGTAGGACCGGGTTGCTTTATTTTGGCGACAAATTTGTTGGCCTTGGCGACAAATTTGTCTAATATCATCAACTTGGCGAAATATTGTCAACTCGGCGAGTTTACATTTGAAAACGGCGCAGACTTTATAATTTTGTTGATTGGTTAAGAATTTCCCGAGTTACGTAGTTTTTTTTTTAATTTATTTATTTTATTTATTTATTTGCAACTTTTCACAGAGGATATATAAGCTGGTCATCGTTCTGTTAGAAGGATTCTGGTAATTACCACTTACGTAGGATCTTCTAGTTAGAACATTCTGAATTAAGCCATGTGTTAGTTAACCTTTCCAAAACACGCCACGGAAGCAGTCCAGAACACTTTTCTACGAACCTTTGACGATGCAAGAGGCACGGTCAAGATGCAGGAGGTAGGACGATGAAGAGGCACGGTCAAGAGAGAGGCAAGATGAAAGAGGCCCGGCAAGCTGTAACTACGCTGAAACGATTTTTTTTAAATAATTCTTTTGGTAATTTCATAAACCCCAAAATGTCTGTTTTATGAGATATGTATGGGGAAATTATAATATTTGGGTTCAAATTCTAAATTTAAAATTATAGAGCTGGATTCTAATTTTGGGAACACCCCCTCCAGGTTATGTGAGCATGATCTTGGTCGTTTTAGCTTGCTGTATAGCATGAGCCCAAGCTGGTAGAAAATTGTAGTCAGCTAAGGGCCGAATTTTTTTACCATTGATGCTCGCAAAATTGTGGAACTTAGCAACTATTGCTGCCATTGCAGGTATCATTTTTTCCATGCTGACGAGCACATTATAAATGCAAAACCGGTCCATAGATGTTATCGGCAATGAAAGCGTGACCCTTATCTCTTTACGGTTTATCATGTCTGATAATAACTCAAAAATTCCGATTTATGAGTGCAACTTTACATTTGCTACGCGTATTATTAAAAATGCAAATGCGTTGGGGGTGGGGGGTTGGTTTTAAGGTAAATATATCGAGTACTAGATCAATTTTGAAAAAATAAATAAAATCTGATTTTGTGTGCGACAATAACAAGTTTGCGCATTTTTAAATAATTACTACGTTAGTGAAATAAAAATTTAATCTTTAAGATATACTGTTAGTATATTTCACTGCGCAAACCTTAAAACTGTTCATTTTTGTACTAAGATTTACTAAGATTAACAGGTACTGCAATATTATAAGAAAATAAAAGCGGTGAAATTCATTAAAATCAAATTCTTTTAAATCTAATTCTATCGGTTTTCACACATTGACATAATAACAACACCCGACACAAAAATGCAGGAGCAACAATCGGTTTAAGTATGCCTTTCAAGATGTAATCGCCGTCGCCGGAAAAATGTAATGTTGTCCCCAGCCGTCCTTGAGGCCGTAATCGTTGAGCACATGTCAGCTGTCGGTGGCGAAAGTCATTATCTTGCATCTCGAGGATATTGTTCTTTTCTGGAGTGGCAACAGTGTCGACGGTGATAGAAGATGGAGTATGTGAGAGATAATTTGAAGGAATATGGCGTGAATTCCTCTTAGAGCTCTAGTTTATAGATGACTTTTATTATAGATACATAACCCCTTTAAATATCAGCATAAATACGGCTGTGTGCAAAATATCATTTTTATTCGGAATTTATCTTTAAACAAGAAAAACCAGTCATGCATAAATCATTGATTATAAAACACTTTCCATCTGAAATGCAATTTTATTTAAACAGCTCTAAAATGCGACACATTCAGCACTGATATTTTTTAAATTATCACATTACTACAATACTTTATTGTACTTGGAAATTTTAAACTTTATAAAAAAAATGAAATGCTGTAAATCGTCTGCTTTTCTATTTAAAATCAACGATTATTTCAATCATTTCACTTATATTCTACACTCCAGAACTAAATAATTTTGCGTAAAAAAATTCAGCAATTCTTATGCAACTCATCTTACAATCGCTTGATTTGTTAACATTATGCTTGCTATAGAAATTGGGCTTCGTTGTAGGAATAATCAAAGTTTAGTGATCATTTAAAGTAAAAAATATTGTAATTGTGTTGGTACAGAATTTGGATACACAGATAATATGCAAAAATAAAGCGGCCTTATGATGGATGCAACACTAAATATAAATTTAAGTGATCTTCAAACATCACGGATTTTACACAGGGGGCGGGGGGGGGGGAATTTCGGGCGCGGTAGCCCGGTGGTTTGCGCGCTGGATTTGCACGCTGCCACAACTGCCACCGTGTTCACGTGGAGTACGATCACGTTAAACATGTGGGTCCGTAGGTCCTTCCGAGAGATTGGTGGTAGGGGAAGGAGGGTACGGTCCCTGTGGACGCCTCCCCCACTGGGTTCCGGTCTAAATTGGGTGGCACTTCCCGGCCGTCCAAACGGTTACCTTACACCTTCCTGGTAGGTCGGACGGTCTGGGTCTGAACAACAACAGGGGGGAAAATGGATGTCATACTTTATTTTGCTATGAGTCACGTGATCTCTTTTATAATATGGGTGTAATTATTTCAATTTTTATTTTAAAAACTGCCCAACATATTTTGCTGAAATATATTTTTTTTTTACACATTTTACGTGTTAATTTGAATATTTCCTAAAATTTTCAAAGCAATATTTGAATTTTAACTCCGATTAAAAAATATTTGAAAAATTATGTCCCATAGGGTTCAATGTATTTCATTTTTTCAACCCGGGTTAAATCCGAAACTAATTGGGTGATTTTATTTATTTCCATTCCCATATGTCCCACAGAGCGTCTCAACAATATACTAAAATTTCATTTTGATAAAGTCATTTTTACGGCAGTTATCGTGCGAACGGACAGACAGACAGACAGAATGATCAAAGGTATAAACACTTTGCAACTATGTTGGAAAGTGTTAAAATGGTTGTATTTGATAAATATCCCAATTATTTTACTTTTCAATAGGGACCTTAATGGAAGACAGATTTATAGGAAACAATAATAAATAATATCATTTTGAAGCCAATCTTATCCAGAATTCCAACAATTTTATGTTGAACTAGCAGCATACCCGTTCTTCGTACGGAGTATATAATATAATATAAAGAAACTTATAATTCGCAATCATGTGCAAATTCTGTTAAAATATTAAATTTATTGCTCCTAAAGAGAAGTTTAAGAATATCTGTTCTCACTATGCAAAATTATCTTCACTGGCATATCTGAAGAATAAAACATCCTGGCCCCTTTTGTAAGCAAATTTACAAAACAAAAAAGAATTGAATCAATATATGCAACCCCGTACTACTTATACTGTCGCAGATTGGAAAATATGCCATTATGTTAATAAAAGATTACCTGTATTACAATATGAGTCTCAAAAATCTTCGCCAAAATAAAAGAAATGACGTAATAAATTGAAAATATCAATAATCCCCGAACTCTTTATACCAGACAGCCCTAATTGATTCCAATATATGCCAATATATATATATCAAAACATATTCCAATATACCTGTACTACTTATATTCTCGTAGATAAGAAGATATACCCGTGTATTTGTAGAAGATTACTCGTACAACGTTATATTTTCGTTTTAAGAGGTTAAAAAAATGTGCAACTAAAATGTAGCCAGCTTAAAAATAACTCAAAATAATAAGTTAATCAAGTTAAGAATAACTCTGTTTCAAGTCATATAGTCTGTTTCAGTAACTCCTTTTATTATATACATATTCTATCAATTTTTTTTTCTGGTTTCCAATTAGTCACTTTTAATATTCAATTGAAGTCAAACCTATAACAGCAAAAAGGTATCAAATAAACACCATTGGACGAGAAAAAAAAATATCACCTGCGTATGCCTTTTAAAATAAAAGGACTGAAATGGGATTGATAACGGAAGGAAAAGAAAGAAACTTAATAGTAGTGACAAATCGAACTCGAATAAATAAATCACCCAATGATTGGAAGAAATAAAATATCGTCTAATGTTATTTGCAGAACGACGCAACAGACATGTCAGACATTCGTATGGAAATGAAGAGTTTTGTCGAAATTCTACATTTCCTTTTCTTTGGTGCATAATGTAAAACTTGAGCTGTGCGTGTTTATTTGTTGTTGAATAAAATTCCGGTAATTTCGCTTTTATTCTGAATTATATAGAAACTCTACAGTTACAGAAGTTTTAAATTGATAATTTTTAAAATGTACATATATATAGAAGTTTTATATTGATTTCTTTTTAATTTCTATAGAAATAAGGAAAATAAATATAAAACTTCTATAGAAATTTGAAAAATGATGAATTTAGAGCTTCTGTAACTTGACATTAAAAATGATGAATTTAGAGTTTCTATTGAAATTACAAAAGGTTGCATTTAGAGTTTCTATTGAAATTAAAAAATGATGAATTTAGAGCTTCTGTAACTTGACATTAAAAATGATGAATTTAGAGTTTCTATTGAAATTACAAAAGGATGAATTTAGAGATTCTATTGAAATTACAAAAGGATGAATTTAGAGTTTCTATTGAAATTACAAAAGGATGAATTTAGAGTTTCTTTTGAAATTAAAAAATGATGAATTTAGAGCTTCTGTAACTTGACATTAAAAATGATGAATTTGGAGTTTCTATTGAAATTACAAAAGGATGAATTTAGAGTTTCTATTCAAATTATAAAAAAGATGAATTTAGAGTTTCTATTGAAATTAAAAAATGATGAATTTAGAGCTTCTCTAGAAGGAAAAAAAATGAAGAATTTAGAGTATTTAGGTAATTTCGCTTTTGCCATGAATTATATAAAAAATTTAAAATATAATGAATTTGGAGCTTCTATAACTTTGAAATTCAAGATTCTTCTATAGAAAAATAAATTGATGAATTTAGAGTATTTAGGTGTTTCTCTTTTGTCCTGGATTACATAGAAGCTCTACGAGAAGTTTTAAATTCATTATTTTAAAAATTTCTATAGAAGTTTTATATCCATCTTATATTTCTAAATTTATAAAATAAGTAAATAGAAATTAATAAAAGAAATAAATTATAAAACTTCTATAGAAATTTGAATGATGAATTCAGAACTTCTATAAAAATTTAAAAAATGATGATATGGAAGGCATTTTCATTGCAGATACCAGGCGTCCACTGACAGTATTCGTGCTTATTATGAGCTCATCAGCATCAGCATGGAGTAGCCGGTATCTGCAATGTCATTAAGAAACTTGCTATAAGCTCCAAATTTTGTTAACTTCGGTGGAAACCACGTGACCGGCATGCAATTCATATGCAATTCAGCCCAGGTCACACGAAGCTGCAAAGGCAAAGTTCATAAAATATTTTTGTGCTGCTTACTTAACCTTTTTGTGAAAAGTATTATATGCTGTGATCTTAAAGAATTTAAATAAAAATACATGTTTTAATTTTCTAAAAGAGAATATATGCAGCAAATTCTTAATAATTGTCCAATCGAAGCATCGTTATCTCAGTCTTCTCAGAAAGTTTCAGGGGGCTTTACTAATGTGTTCATGAGATACCATGCGCGAAAGAACAGGAAACACGATTAAAGCAGCATCAAATTAACGAGGTTTTTTTTTATATATATAATTCTTAAATATCCCAAATTAAATAATTGATTTGCACAGTAAATTTCCGATATTCCAGCATCTTCGGGACTTCAGTAGTGCCGCGATACCAAATTTTCCGAATTATTGGATGTCAAACTGAAATTAAGAAAAAGTAATTTAAGACAGAATAATGCACAATCAATGTGATATTTATTCACCTAAAACGTTACACGAATAGGATTGTCACTGTACAGGATTGCAACTGTACATTAATTTAAAGATTATAAGGAAAACTTTAATGAACAGAAATTTGTATATAAAATCATGTAGTCTATTACTGTAAATATATAAAATCATGTAAATTACCTCAGCACAGCTAAGCAGACCTGAATGCTGCTCGAAAGGCATGCCGTACTATCAGGCGTGCCAAGCCATTAGATGCCGGATTAACGAAAGTTGAAAGTTCATTGTATTAATCTTTTTTAGAATTTATTTGGCTACAAACAGATGTTAAAATTATAAAACATTTTACTCAAAAATATTTAATATTAAAATATTTAATTCACAAATATTTAATATTAAAATATTTAATTCAAAAATATTTAAAATATTTAATATTCAAATATTTAATTCAAAAATATTTAATAAAATATTTAATATTAAAATATTTAATTCAAAAATATTTAAAATATTTAATATTAAAATATTTAATTCAAAAATATTTAAAATATTTGATAATTGTTTCAGTATATGAACATTTTTAAATTAATTTAAATATCATAAGGAAAAATTTAATGAACAAAAATCTGCATATAAAATCATGCAGTCTATTACCGTAAATGTACCTCAGCACAGCTGAGCAGACCTGAATGCTGCTCGAAAGGCGTGCCATACTATCAGGCATGCCAAACCATTAGATGCCGGATTAACGGAAGTTAAAAATTCATTGTATTAACCTTTTTTTAGAATTTATTTGGCTACAAATAGATGTTAAAATTACAAAATATTTTACTCAAAAATATGTAATATTAAAATATTTAGTAATTATTTCAAAAATTTAATGCCATACTGTCTCTTTACTTACATACATTTTATGGTACATCAAATACTATTTTTTATTCCGCCAAAACTTTAATCTTGCACAAAGCAGACGCTTCTACTGAAGGAGGAGAATTGCTGTTTGTCTTTTCCATCAGTTTCCTGACTGTCACCGGCACGTGTTGACCTTATTCCTAACATCGACTACTGGCCCTCCCCTGTCAGAAGAAAGAGAAACACAGGCCCTTTATTGGGAAAAAATGTCTGTTCGAGTAGAAACAAGAGATAATGAGGTTTCAGCCTCCAAAGATGACATGTTTTCTATGTCTATCTAGTAATATTGCAGACTTCCTGTATGTATCTTGCATAGCATAGAAAAAACATACAATAGATGGCGCGCACGACTTTGCCGACGAAATATTCCATAGCTTTGACGAAATATTTGTGAAATAGAAAATTGTTCAGATTTTATTTATTTTTTTTTTAAGAGTAATATGCGAGAAATTCGCGAGGGAGTCTTCATATGGTAGTAAATAGTACATACACTTTCATTTTTGGCTGAATTATTAAGCATTTGATTATTTTTTGCATGCTTATTTCGTACAATCATGCGAATTTTCGGGAAAAACCGGAAGTGGCTTCTGAAGAACCGGAAATAGAAATCCCTAGTGAATCCACCTCATCCCCTCCAGAATTCGATACTGAATTCACAACTGTCATCATCTTAACCAGTCTATTACCAGTTCTGAGAATTATGTTTCAGGAACATTTTTGGACCGAAAGTGAAAAAAACACACAAATCGGAATTGGAAATATTTAGAAAACTCCCCACCTCTCTTGGTGTGTAATGCTGAATTCATATCAGTCATCATCTAAGCTCTACAGAAGATCCCAAAATATAATATTTCAAGGGAAATGTAATTTTTTGAGTCTAAAAGAAATATAAATCCTCTCTTTGGAAAGTCTTTTACTCCCTTCTGAATTTGATGCGGAATCTACATTATTTATTATCTAAGCTATATCTATAGCCGATCTTGAGAAATAGATGTTTCAAGGAAAACATTATCGTGAAAATAATAGTATAGCAAAATGTTCGCTACTAATGAACTATGTTAGGAAATAAAAAAAAAAAAAACTTTAATAGTTGTTCCTCTAATGCTATTTTTTATAATTATTAAAATGTAAATTAAATGCAAATAATTATTTCTCCCTAATGGAATTGTTTTAAGTCGATCAAGTTTTCAGTGTCCTTCGTTATCTTAGTTAATCGTGCATATGAATATTTTTTTCTTTCTGTTCTGCACTTTATACTTCCTGTTTATTCATTACTTTTTTCCCCCTAGGTATGTCTAATCTACTTTTGTGTATTGATTTCCTGTTGGGGTAAGGAAAGTTATTTTTCATTTATTAAGTAATATTTTATATTAAAATTATCTACAAAGTGTTACTTCTTAAAGTGCTTTTGGTACAGTAATTGAGCAAATTGTGGAATTTTACTGTATACCTCCATTTGTATATTCCGTACATGTATAGTGTGAGTGAACTCCATAAGAATAATTTCCTCCAAGTATAAAATCTAATTTTGAAATTTAATTTTATTAATGTGATTCTTCTTTTCGTCATAGCTTCTTATAAAAATAAATGAATAAATACATAATTTACATTCTGTAAACAAAACTAGTCTGTTTTCAGTTTTTCATATTGTTGAATTGTATAATATTTGTAAGATTATTTTTTATAAAGATTGACCTTTTATAAAAAGTGGTAGATATGAAATCCATTACAATTTCTCCCATCTTGGAAGTAAATCTGATAAAACTAAACGATTTCTCGATTACTTTTGTTTCTGATGCGCAAATTTTTTAATCAAAAAGTTCTTTTTAAACTTTGGGAGGAGGGGGCGTCATGGATTAAACTAGATATTTTCTTGTTTTTTAGGGTTGAAATTCAGTAGATTAATGTGTGTATAGGGGGATTGTAATAAAATTGAAAGATGGACTCTAAAATCATTTTTCTGGATTTAAGTTTTGTTTGTGGAAGGGTTGCTATTTTAGAAGCTTCTTTGTGTGAAAAATCTTAAACTGGCTATAAAATATTGAGTTTATCAAAAAAATGCCATTTTCTATTTGCCGTACATGACAGACAAAAAAGTTTGTATTCTTTTAATATTTTTGAAATACTTTATACTGTGGTGATATTAATGGTGTGGAATAGAATTTAATGTGGTCACTGTAAGCGCTGGACAAGAGATTGGAATCTGGAATAAAAATTATGAAAGAAAAGGGTAAGTTAAATGAAGAGCTTAAAATTTGTGTGCGTGTGTAATATATATATATATATATAGCATAGTAAACATAAATTAATTCCACAGTTATCCAATTATTCTCCAGAAGTTGGCGCAAAGCAGCACACTCTCCTAAAGTAACATACAAGATTCATATGAAAAAAGGTGAGGAAATGACCAAATGCAAGGCATAAAATGGTAGAGGGGGATGGCGACGCCTCTTTCCCGTTTAAAAGACTGCTTTTATGGCCGGGCAACACTCACGGTACCAATGCCATGCAGTAGCCATACTTCCGTAAATGTGTCAAGTCAAAAACACTCGAAAAAGTGCAAAGTAAACAAATAGGAATCAACCAGGATCGCAAAGGAGAGGAAAAGAATGGAAATGCAGCAAATGCCAGAGTGCATTATATATAAAAGCAGTTTACGCATGCGTAATTCGTTATTTTCACCTTCATCGTTCTATACCTCTGCTATATCCTTTAAGTAAGCATTTTCTCCCTTTTCTGTATTAAATAGGGAATTATAATAACATGTCAGGAAGCCAATTGGATAATTCCGTTTTATTGCCTCCTTCATAATATTCCTATTATGCATGATGCAATCAGACTTGAAAGTATTAATCCGTTGATTTCTTTTGAGGTGACCAATGACGACATTTCTGAAAATGTTTTTGGTCAAATTAGACCTCCAATCAATAATGTGATTGATTTCCATATTGAAATTGTTTCTCTTGTCATATAAGACGGTATAAGTACCATATCTACTGTCATGTTTTAGAGTGATGTCTAGAAAATCAACACTATCTTCCTCTTTACTTATATTCTCGATCAATTCCAGTTCTTTTGGATAAAAAGTAAAATCAAATTGGGGTGTATTCTTATATTGCCCAATAAGGACATCGTCAGCATAACGAAAGTATGGTATTTCATGTAGTATATGAGTGCCTTTTTCAAATTTGTACAAGTATAGATCGGCGAGCAGGGATGAACAGCCCCCCCCCCCCCCATGGGAATACCCTTAACCTGTTGAAAATAGTTGGTGCCATCAAATAAGATATTTTCAAACAACACAATGCGAATCAAGTCTTTGTATTTTCTGAATGTAATATGCTCTTTTAAGTCATATATTTCATGTAGTTCCTTCAAAATTTCATATAGATTTTCCAGATTGATGTTGTTGAATAAATCACGGAAATCGTAACTTTTGAAACGTATATCCTTGTTATAATATTGAAGTCGGTTGATGACATCGTAACTATTATTTATCATTACTGTTCCTTGTTTCTTGAGTATAATCATAACATTTTTAAGTATAGTCAAAAGTTTTTCATTTGCAATTGTTAAATAGGATCCACATCCCACTGTCACCGGCCGGAACTTGACTGGATTTTTATGAAGTTTTGGTATTAGTACCATATATGGAAAGTTAACTGCTTTAAGTTCGATACCAATGCGTTTATACAGATCTTTAATTTTATTTACCATACAATTTCCATTTTGTTGTAAAGGGGAGTACATTTGTTTGTCAAGATAACTATTTTTTAAAGTATCAACGTAGTATTTTCTGCATGTGAAAGCGTAATTTGATACTACTTTATCAGTATAAGTTATAACATATTTATCTTCATATTTATTGACTGCATTTTGAAGACAAGGATAATACGTTTTTTTACACAATGTTTTGTAGTGGAGATTGAACATTTTAGCAAGGTTGAAGGCCCAGACCACACGACCAACCCTAGGGTTTGCGGTAGCAAGATGTGTGGCCGGATTTTAGCAAGGTTGTATTTCCATTCTTTGAAAGCTTGTATTGGCATGCTGTATTTTACGGCAAGTTTATATGTAAATTTCTTCAAATCTTGTTCAAAGTCCTTTTTTAATATTTGTGAAATCTTGTATTCGAAATTTCGTACCAAGTTGAAACATAGATTTTAACTTGTGATTATCCAATAGATCCAGGTTTCCAGTGATAATGTGCCCATGATGGGTATCTCTATAGGGGCTGTTTTGACAATTACACACTTCATTTTTATATACATTGATGTTTCTACTTATGCGGTTATAATTAAATATTTTTCGACCATTTGTTTGCACAAATTTATAAATCAGTTTTACTTCGATGTTAGGTATTGGTAAGAGATGTGCCAAGTTTTTTATATATGTTTTGATTGGTAATCCATCATAATTTTTATTTTTGTAGGTTGTAACAAAAGGCTCTGCTGTAGTAGTTTTCTTCTGAGTAGAGGATTTCAATACTATGTTTAATGTACTGGCTTTTAGTTTAAGTAAATCCATCATTATAGCGTAGTTTGTACATGCATTTTCATTATTATTAACAATTAGTTGTTCTTCGAGTTGATACACTTTCAAATAACACCAGATGCGTTGAATATAACGTTTTTTTATACTAAATATTAGATTTTTGATCCAACCGGGTTTTATTATTATTCCTGTACACACATTTTTTATGAACGTTTCGATCTTTTCAAGAGTTGCTTTATAACTGATATTTTTCTTTAGTGAATGATGCCAATACAAGCTTTGCCAATACAAGCTTTCAAAGAATGGAAATACAACCTTGCTAAAATGTTCAATCTCCACTACAAAACATTGTGTAAAAAAACGTATTATCCTTCTCTTCAAAATGCAGACAATCAATATGAAGATAAATATGTTATAACTTATACTGATAAAGTAGTATCAAATTACGCTTTCACATGCAGAAGATACTACGTTGATACTTTAAAAAATAGTTATCTTGACAAACAAATGTACTCCCCTTTACAACAAAATAGAAATTGTATGGTAAATAAAATTAAAGCTCTGTATAAACGCATTGGTATCGAACTTAAAGCAGTTAACTTTCCATATCTGGTACTAATACCAAAACTTCATAAAAATCCAGTCAAGTTCCGGCCGGTGACAGTGGGATGTGGATCCTATTTAACAATTGCAAATGAAAAACTTTTGACTATACTTAAAAATGTTATGATTATACTCAAGAAACAAGGAACAGTAATGATAAATAATAGTTACGATGTCATCAACCGACTTCAATTTTATAACAAGGATATACGTTTCAAAAGTTACGATTTCCGTGATTTATTCAACAACATCAATCTGGAAAATCTATATGAAATTTTGAAGGAACTACATGAAATATATGACTTAAAAGAGCATATTACATTCAGAAAATACAAGGACTTGATTCGTATTGTGTTTGAAAATATCTTATTTGATGGCACCAACTATTTTCAACAGGTTAAGGGTATTCCCATGGTAGGGGGATGTTCATCCCTGCTCGCCGATCTAAACTTGTATAAATTTGAAAAAGGCACTCATATACTACATGAAATACCATATTTTCGTTATGTTGTCGATGTCCTTATTGGGCAATATAAGAATAAACCCCAATTTGATTTTACTTTTTATCCAAAAGAACTGGAATTGATCGAGAATATAAGTAAAGAGGAAGATAGTGTTGATTTTCTAGACATCACTCTAAAACATGACAGTAGATATGGTACTTATACCGTCTTATATGACAAGAGAAACAATTTCAATATGGAAATCAATCACATTATTGATTGGAGGTCTAATTTGAAAAAAAACATTTTCAGAAATGTCGTCATTGGTCACCTCAAAAGAAATCAACGGATTTAATACTTTCAAGTCTGATTGCATCATGCATAATAGGAATATTATGAAGGAGGCAATAAAACGGAATTATCCAATTGGCTTCCTGACATGTTATTATAATTCCCTATTTAATACAAAAAAGGGAGAAAATGCTTACTTAAAGGATATGGCAGAGGTATAGAACGATGAAGGTGAAAATAACGAATTACGCATGCGTAAACTGCTTTTATATATAATGCACTCTGGCATTTGCTGCATTTCCATTCTTTTCCTCTCCTTTGCGATCCTGGTTGATTCCTATTTGTTTATTTTGCACTTTTTCGAGTGTTTTTGACTTGACACATTTACGGAAGTATGGCTACTGCATGGCATTGGTACCGTGAGTGTTGCCCGGGCTTAAAAGCAGTCTTTTAAACTGGAAAGAGGGGTCGCCATCCCCCTCTACCATTTTATGCCTTGCATTTGGTCATTTCACCTTTTTTCATATGAATCTTGTATGTTACTTTAGGAGAGTGTGCTGCTTTCCGCCAACTTCTGGAGAATAATTGGATATCTTTATATATATATATATATATATATATATATATATATATATATATATATATATATATATATATATATAAAAATTAAATGATTTTAATCGAAAATTTTTTGCATAAACTACTGTATGTACAAAAAAACCCATCTCTAGCATATCTGTTACAAATGAGTAACTATAAGCCAAGTCTAAGGATAAAGATAGAAGGTTACATATCACTACATTGGAAAGGGGGATGAGAAGAATATTAGGATTCAAAAATCACAATTAAAAGTATATAAAAGTAAATAAAAATAAAACTCTGCAAAAATGAGAATAGGCAATAATAATCAGCTCAAGACAAGAGATCAAGAATAGAGAACAATCAATCGAAACCACACAAAAAATGGCGGTCAGTTCGAAATTGCATTCTCATCAGGACAGCCATACAATTCGAATTAAAACCGATAGAATAGCCAGTTTCTGACAATGGCGATAGTATTTAACTATAGACACCATTGGAGCTGTCTACTGGCTAGTGGAATTAGAAAAATAAATCAATTGAATTATACAAAAGCTGAAAAACAATACCTCCACGAACTGTAATGTGAAATAATAGCAGCACGTGTAAGATAAACTAGTAACTGAGCATTTCACCTCACTTCGTCTATGCGAGTGGGCGAGCATTTCACCTCACTTCGTCAATGCGAGTGGGAATGAATACAATTGAACGATACATAATAAGTATGGAGACTTTCGAAAATAGTAAACAGTATAGGACTCAGGACAAGTGGAAAATAGACATTCTAAAATAGTAAACAGTATTAGTCTCAGGCCAAGTGGTAAGTAAGGTGATAAGAATGGGTGAATTTTCAAAAATGAGTTAACCAATCAAAGATAAATAATGCATGTGTAAAATTATTACGTGGTATATTTGAAATTATTAATAATATTATTTACAAATACTTCCGGATATAGGTAGTTTTGACAAATGCGTTTAAGTTTATTGATGTGGAGAAAGTGAAACTGAGGATCAGAAAGTCGATGTATTCGAAATAGCTGGTTTAAAATGATGTTTCTAAACAATTGAATAGAATTACAAGATTGATATGATAGCAGCTTTATGATAGTGAAGTTGTAAGAATCTTTTTTATCATATATAGATTGGTGATTACATGATTATTGAGGGTATCTAAATTGAGGTCTAAAAAATTAACAGTTTGACTAACGCAAGGCTCATTAGGAATTAATTCTAGGTTAGACGGGTAAAAATCAATATTAATGGGATAGGAATCATCAATGATAATACAAATTAAGTCGTCAACATATCTATATATAATATATGAATTAGAGTTAAAATGACATTCATAATAATAAAGATATAAGTTAGCGAGTATACTACTACTACAGCCACCTTGTGGTACACCAGATGTTTGTAAATAAATGTTATCACCTTGGATAATATAATTGTTGTATAACACAAAGTGCAAGAGCATAGGAAAATTTTTGACATTAAAAGCATCATGATTGGAAGATATATAGTCATGATAAAGAGAGATAATAACTTTATGTAAATCTTTAATGACAATATTATTAAATAGGTCTTTAAAATCAAAGGTTTGGAAACCAAGAATTTGTGGTAACTTGCTAAGGTGATTAACTAAATCAAAACTATTGTTCAAAATGAAATATCCTGAATTCCTGAATTTAAGAGATTCATTAATTCGATTTAAACAGTTAAGCAAGTACTTACTAGCTGTAGTGGTAAAGGTATTATGTCCACAAGTGACTGTTCTAAAACTGAGAGGTGATTTGTGGAATTTAGGAACCAAAGTAACATAAGGAAATTTAAAAAACTTACAATTAATATTTAATTGTGTATATAATTTTATCATTTTAGTTTTGATTTGGATAGACTGATTATTAATGGGTTTATAAATTTGATTATCTTTTAAGTAATTCTGTAACAGAGAAACATAATATTTTTTACAAATGATGGCATAATTATTAGAAGCTTTATCTACATAAGTTATGACAAAATGTTGTTGTAGTTCTTTGATAGCAGATAGGAGTTGTTTATAAGGATACCTAGGCTTCGTTAATTTAGTGTTTATAATAACATTTTTAAGTAGATGTAAGGTCGTATACTTCCATAGATTGAATGCTTCAATAGGAATAGAATGTGAACAAGCAAGTTGATATATGAATTTATCAAAATCAAATGATAGAGACTGAAGAAGTTGTTTAGGGTGATGGCAGAATGGAATGCGAAATTTAGACCCTTTATTCATAATATCCCTGAGTATATCATCCTGAACTATACTGAGATCCCCAGTAATAATGTGACCATGAGTGGAGTTGACAAAAGGGGCAAGATTTTGATTGCTGCATACACATGATGTAAGATCATCGGAGTTTAATGTCCTAGAAACTTCATTGTAATTGTAAATAGTTCTACCAATTGGTAAATTATATTTGAATGATTTTTGTATTTTGATATCATTTACTGGTAACAAGTGCTTATGTTTTGCAAATAAATTATTGAAGTTAAGAGAATTAAGAATAGGGTGTTTAAAAGAGATTACACAGTAAGCTATTTTAGTATGTGGATTTGGTGAATGGAGTAGGTGGTAATTTAAGAAATGTGTACGTGAAAGAAGCAGATCAAAAAATAAATGTTTAAAATGCTCATGAGTTAATTTTAATTTTAAAAAATGAGTATAAACAATACTTAATTTGCTTTTTCTGACTTTATATAACCATGTTCTAACAGGTAGAAAATTGAAAGTTTGAGAATAATTATATTGTAATTTCAAAATGTCTGCTTTGTAATCAATAGTTTTACTTAAGTTACTTTTTCCTTTGCCACGCTTATATCGCTTTTTACTAGGAGATGATGACTTTGAATAATGAAAAAGATGTTTATATACTGAAGATTTATGAGAATTGTATTCAAAACTATTGTTAACAACATTATTATTATTATAAATTTGATTTAAGCCATAGGGGAAGAGAGTTTTATATTTTTTAATGTAATAATTTTCAAATACTAATCTATCCGTGAGTGAAATTTTAATATCTAAAATATGAAGGGATACATTTTTAAATCCGTGTGTAGCAAAGTGCTGATATTCAAATTGATTTTTGGTAGGGAGATCATTAAAGACTTTATGGTCAAATTTTTTAATATGATCCCTGTGGACATTCATTCTCAGATGTAAAGGGTTGCTGGTTTGGCCAATATAGGATAAGTTACAAATAGTACAATTAAGTTTGTATATGCAATTAAAAACTTTGCAGAATTTTTGTGAAGTGGAATTATTATTAATTTGTAATGGGTCAGCATAAGGACAAGTTTTGCACCTAAGATTGTTGCATCTATTGAAGGAATATGATTTAGATTGAGAGAAGGTATGGTATTCTTCCAAATCGTCTATAACGCTTAATTGGTCAATGTTTGTCGATCTATAATTATCCCAATTCATAATAATAATAGACCGGACACTAGGTAATGAAGAAAATTTACATCACGAATTCTAATTAAAATTCCCAATATAAACCCCCCCAAAAACTATTTTGTCAGGTACGAATTTCAAATGTTAACTAATACCATAAGAATTGAATCGAAATTTTGGAGAGTAACAAAACAAGCATAGTAGAAAAGAGATTTTCATACGAAATATTCATAAATAAGCGAAGTGTGGACAAATAATTATATTCATCCGGAATGGAAGATATACAAAACTGTTAATACGTATGTGTCTGACTGAATCCCTACAACTGCGGGCAAAAGAGGGCCACATATAGTGGAAATACTTGTCTAGATTAAAATGTAAAAATAAGCAATAAAAGATATTGACGTCTGGGTTAACTAAAAGATACAGAAAAGAAAAAAATACACAAAAAAACACAATAAACTCTAATGCCTGCCGAGAGATGTCAGCACTATACACACATATATTACGATTGAATAATCGAGTGTGAAATCTACCAAAAAGAGCAATAACCCGCAGAAAAAATCATAAAAGCGATGAGAGAACTCAAACCAAAATTTGAAAGTCCAATGGAAGAAAAGTGTGGAGCCGTAACTCGAAAAACCTAACTTTCTAACAAGTTTACAAAATAAAAGTGTAAATCAGCAAATTTTCAAGCAAATGGAAAAAAAAAATACAAATTTCGAATCAACAAGTCAAAGAAAAGAATCAAAAAACAATGGTATGGAATAGGTAAGAGAAAAACAAATGAAATCCAAGCACAAACGCTATACACGTGGACATGGTTTAAGCCTAAATCAAGATTCGTTCACTTCTTCAAAACTCTTTTTCAAGTCCAAGTGTCTTGTAGAAGCAAACGCAAAAATGTATGTTTCTGAAGAAATAGATAGATTATATATATAAACTATTTCTACTTGGACAACATACGTAAAAAGTAAAAAAGAAAAGGAATGAAGTATATCTGTAATCTAACTCAAAAAATACACGAACCTATCGATCTCGGTATCCCAGAATGAAGAGACCAGTGTTGCCATTCACAAAGGAAAAATATATGATCTACCGTTGCCATACGTAAGAAATAAATAACAGTATTGCGAAAGGACAAGTATAAGAGATAATATATAATCAAGAGGGGCAACAATAGAAAGGCTAATGTGTAAGTGGATGTAAAAATAAAATATAATTAAAACAAGAGTATGGAGATGTCAGGCTAATATATATATAAAACACCATGAAAAGAATTCATGAAAATCCAGTTATTCTAAATTTTTTAACTATACCATTTACAAAATAAGAGGGATATTTATATAAATTGCTGGTAATTTTTAGATTATCTGATAAAAAATTTCATGCTTTATATATTGATAATCTATAAATTCTAAAAAGCTGATTAAGAATAATATTTCTAAACAACAGAGAATCGAGTCGCAGGAATTAAATGGTAAGATTTTATTAATGTTAAAATTAAAAAAGTATTTTTTATCATATAAATTAGTAACAATTCTATTAGAAGGTTCAATAATAAGATTTAAATCCCAAAAATTAATATTTTTACTAATAGTAGCTTCATTAGGAATTAATTATATATATAACATATTTAAAATATTCAAACAGTAAAATCTATTTAAATGTTAAATACAAAACATGTATTACGTGTTAGATGAACAATACACAATCCTTAGTAATATAACTGTATATTAAAATTATATCTATTGCTCTAATTGTAGCACATAAATAAGATGAAATTCATAAGTTAACTATAAGAGTGAAAATTGAAGTTGAGACTTAGTATATATAGCATCCAAAACTAATCAAAATAATCGTATTGATTACTCGATTAAGAATTCAATGGAGTGCAAGTCAGTAAAATGAAAATTAGACAGGGGTAAACAGAAAAACAATCTGTATGAATTAAAAGTAATTAAAAAAGAAAATAAATAACAATGAGTCGAAGGCAATGGCACTGTAAAATCGCCAGGAGGTGTATACAAAACATACCTTCTAATAGTGCTTTCCATTGAATAACTTTGCTACTTTGAACAATATATCTTTCCATACAATTTTAGCGTCTTCATTTTGGAATATATTGGAAACAATTGGGGCCTTCAGGTTTAAAGATTACGAGGATTATTTGAATAATTTTGCTACTTTGAACAATATATCTTTCCATACAATTTTAGTGTCTTCATTATGGAATATATTGGAATCAATTGGGGCCGCCAGGTTTAAAGATTACGAGGATTATTGGTATTTTCAATGTATTACGTCATCAATTTATTTTGGCAAAGAATTTTTTAAACTCATATATTTTAGTACCGGTAATCTTCTAATATACGGGTATATATCTTATTAAACTACGAGAATATAAGTAGTACGGGCATATTTTCCCATGCAATTTTAGCTCTTTTATTTTGACTTATATTGATTTAATTTCATGTTTTTTGTAAATTTACTTACAAACGGGACCAGGATATTTTATTCTTTAGATCTGCCTGTGAAGAAAATTTTGTATAGCGAGAACATAAATTCTTAAACTTCTTTTTAGGAGCATTAATTTAAATATTTTAATATAATGTTTTGAATAACGGTATCATTTAGAATACTATAGGAATTTGCACATGATTATGCATTTTAAGTTTCTTTATAATGTGTATTCCGTATAAAGAATGGATATACTGCTAGTTTTGTAATTAAATATTTTACTTTGTGTAATCTGGCAATTCATAATATGCACATTTTGTTCTCGGTTTCTGACAGGATATAAAAAGCTAATGCATCTTCTTCGCAATGTTCATGATGGATGTTTTATGTACGAAAGCACGCGGGGGTTTTAATGTGATTATAACGTCTTCAAATGTGTTCAAATAAACACTTTATAATAAAAGTGTTTTTTATTCTTTTGCATCGCTATATTATGCTGTAATAGCGTTGTTTTGAACGAGAACACGTTAAAGTGAATAAAGTTGTAACAGAGGCTTGCTGTGTTGCCAGATACCACTGTAAAAATTATTACAATTTTTCCAAAAATTACAGTACTTGCTCAATACATATGCGTACTTCTAATGTTAAATAACGTAACACAAACGAACTATGTAAACAGAACGAAAAACGTACAATTAAATTGTAAGTTGTCATTTGCGCATTTAAAGAAAAGAAAAAAAATCATGTTCTACTACCAATAATGTATTTTTAAGGAAGCAAAACTTTTGTTTTAAGTGGCAACGAGTCTGTAATTAACTCTAAACTTTTCCGCTTTGATTAAAATTCTCAGCACAGCACTACACTCAATTTAAAACTCCATGTGACACTACAAAATCCCATTTTTAATACATAAACACCATTTTTAATGCTTCATTTTATTTTCTTTGTTCAAAATTGACACTACCCAGTCCAAACAATCGGGAACTCCCTTCAATCCGTGACAAAATTCTTTTAAAGCTCAGACAAATGATTCCTGGGTTGCAATTGGTTGCTATGACAACTGCTTTGTCAGGCAAAAACATAATCGTCTGCACTTCTGAAAAAATAAAACAAACGTTGTTTAAAAAGAGATGGGGAATAGAATGCAAAATGATTCATTGCTAATAGTTTTTAGCAGATACTTATCGGCGTTTGTTGGAATTTTATAAAATTAAGGGTTTATTTAGGTGTCAGTCATTGGAGTGGAACTTTTTATTCAATTCTAGAAATAAGACTTTTGTGAAAAAGTATTAAGAAATTAGTGTTTAATCTTGTAAATAATGGGTAAACTAATACTTTTAAGATATTAAATTGCAACTTTTGTTAATAAGTTTTTAATTGTTTACTATATATGGTGTTTCCCGTCGAAAAAAGTCGTTTTTATCGAAAATTGACTTGGTTGGATTAGATTTTGTATCATGGTTTTTGAAGTATGCACAGTTTCACTGTTCTAAATCAGCGGGTGGATTTTAGACGGTCTGGAAACATTTTTCGATTCCTCTACCATGGAAAATCTGGTTACGTTAGTTTCTGCACAGTAGACTAGTGTTTTTCAAACTTTGTGAAACCGCGACCTGGTAAATTATTATTTTATAAAAGACGAGAGACCGGTACCAACAAATTTACTCGTAAATACCTAAGTGTTTTTTTTAAACTCATGCATTGAATAAGGATTCGTAATTAATCATCGCATAATCATAAAACGTATTGGACATTTATGTATACGGTGTGGTACGCTGACAAATATAAAATTACATTTAAATAAATTATCAATCGCAGGACTGATTTTCATTGACCTATCCCATTCCTATTATCAAAAATTTGTAATATTATTCAATATAAAATGGATTATTGTATTATTAAATTGAATTTACTGATGTTGGTTTAGAAGGGGGGGGGGGAGACGTTATTAAGAGAAAAATATATTTTTATCCAATATAATTCATAGAAGTCAAACTGAGCAGTCTTTTATTCATATTAAAATTTAAATGCAGCTTGGTCACTGGCAGTTGTTACAGAAATGTCATTTAGGCTGTCTGGTTCTGAGCTTTTAGACACATTCACGAATATTATTATCCTTAGATTACTTCCACTATGAAATAATTATTCTGCAAATATTGCCCTTTTGGTAATTTAAAGGAAGGGAAGGGGGGGGGGGGTCTTGGAAGGTCTGAAAAAACTTTTTAAAAAGACTACGTTTTCTAGGTTCCCCACGAGGATCGGATTGAGCATTCGGTTGCTTTAGTATCTGACTCGTAGACGATATTATTACAAGTGTGCAAAGATTTAATTTTCAAGGTCGTCGTGAGGGGGGGGGGGGGGTCTACTGGAGAGTGTTGCAAGACAAAAACACTTTAGACAATTATATTTGATAATGTATAATGAAATTCAGATTCTTATAAATTTTCATAGCCGTTTTAAAAATTTCGGTGCTTAAAATCAAGCTTATATTCACATTTAAACCAAAGCTTGACCTCAATTTTCGAACATTTTTACCCCCCCCCCCCCCCCAAGAAAAAAATGACAAAGATGCTTATATTCACAATACAAAAATAAATAAATAAATAAAATAATTAAAAAAAAAATAATAACTTTTAATACGAACATGCCTCAAAATCTCGAAATATTGCGCAGTTTTGATTAAATATGGAAAAGTAAATAAATATAATGGATCGATTCGTTGTAAATACGTTTAACCAGGTATGAATTCAAGCTAGTTTTATGAGTTATCTTCAGCCGTTCTCGAGATATTAGAAAATTTACTTCCCTGCAGGGCTGGAAAGAATCCCTGAAATCTGGTATGGCTATAATAAACTGTAACAATCATAAGCTTGGATCTAACTTGAAAAGGAGAAATGGTAACTGACGACAACAGCTCAATCTATAGTGGGTCTTCGGTGCTTCGACAAAAAGTTTAAAACAACGAAGAGCGATCAATTTAGCTTGAAACTGTTAGGTATCAATTATGTATGGGGAAAAAATGTATTCTTCTAATAATACTTTTAAGCTAGTTTTTTTAAATAAAGCTTTTGCAATTGACGTAACAATTGAGTAAGTAAATAAACTAGTGGCAATTACATTTGTAATTGACGCTAGCTTTTTGAATAACACATTTGTAATACTTTTCTGATTTAATTCGTCACGACCGATTTGTGGTTGTCCGTCCGTTTCAATTTCTTTGATGGCACTTTTAACATACTTTCCTGTGCGTCCTAGAAAGCTAAAATTTTGGTATACAGCTTAGTCTAGTGGGACATTTTAATATATTAAAATTTGAAGGATCGTTAAAAAAAAAAAAATCTGATGTGGGCAGCACATGCTTTCCTTATATAATGCAATGAATTTACTACTTTTACAGTTAAAAAAATGTTATTCTTATAGTAGATACTTATATTATTTCCAAGATATTGAATTTTCTTCAATTAGTCGTCATTTTCATTGATGTATCGTCATTTTTATCCATTTGGCGAGATTTTCGTGAATTTGGCAACATTTAAAAAAGTCCCCAAGTTGACGACATTCCGGCAAATTCGTCGTCAAAATCTCGCCAAGCGTTATGGACGGAGAAATAAGTTATTCTTACAGTAGATAAATGACTGTTGGCGTTCAAATACAAAAGTATTACTCAAAGTATCTTTTCTCGTGAATGGAACGAGTTTGATCCACGAAAATGATATCACCAAATTTATCGCATGATATTACATATGAAAAGTGAACATGTTTCTCAACAGTATATATATTTTTTTAATTTATGGGATTTTTTGATAAATTTATTTGAAAACTGTGCAATATCTCGAGAACGGTTAATGGTAGCGTCCTACAGTTTGCGTTAATCGTTTTCTAGGGAAAAATTACATAAGAAATGTCTATATGCGTAACTTTGTTAAAGGTTTTGATTTTTTGATGATTTAAAAATTACACTCGAAAATTTAGGGGCAGGGGGGTTCTGAACATTCGATTGTGTGTAAAAACAATAGTCTTCCAGTATTCCCGGATTGTGATTTTTTTACCAAATTTCATTCGAATCGCTCCATTCGTTCGTGAGATATCGTCTCCACACACACAGACATCACCTCAAAAATGTTTGATTCGTGATTAGGGATGCTTGAAACGTGCTCTCCCGTCGAAAACTCGAATTCGAATTTTCAACCCCGTCACAATACTTTCCTTATACCTTATGTATATAAGGAAAGTAATAGAACCGGCATTTTTTGCGAAATGGCTTGCAAAAATCCCATCAAGAGTCCAATATTCAGCTTCACTAGAGAATAATTAATGCGTGATAATGAAACTTAAGCACTAATTACAAAAGTTAAGCACTAATTAAAGTTACTAATGTAACTGTATAAGTCAAGCTCACAGATTTATGCCAATATACCTAATGTTAATATAAATTGTGCTTTGCCGTAGAACTAAAATTATTTTTTATTTAGAGTTCCCATTTTTCAGATATTTATTATGATTTGCCTCCATTGATGCTGATCATAGCGAGTTATGAATAAAAGCTTTCACCTAAAAAACCAAGTTTTCAAAATTACTTGCTAATGCATAACCACCACTTTTCGTCTATTTTATTTTCTTTGTTCAAATTTGACACTGCCCAATCCATACAATCGGGAAATCCCTTCAATCTATAACAAAATTCCTTAAAAGCTTAGACAAATGATTCTTAAGCCATAGCTAGGCAGCTGTAGGTTGCTATGACAACTGCTTTGTGGAGTAAAAACATAATCGTCTGCACTTCTGAAAAAATAATTCTGGAACATTGTTTAAAAAAGAAAAAAAAAAAAAAAGAGAATAAAATGCAAAATGATTCATTTCTAATAGATTTTAGGGAATTCTTATCGGAGTTAGTTGGAATTTAGTGAAATTGTTTATTCAGATGTCTATCATGTGGATTTTTTTTTTTTCTATGCTAAAAAAATATTAATTTGTGAGATAAAATGAGCTGAATAAATTGCAGCGCTTATCAGGAATATATGGCTATTTATGTTGAAGGCATGATTATAAGTAAATGGTAGGCCTTTTATATCATGTGTGCATAAAATTACGTCAAAATACATTCTTATCCGCCCGTCTGCTAGTCCGCTTTCAGTTCGTACATTAAAGATTAAAGTGGCATTAATATTATGGCACTTATTTATACGTATTAGGCTTGCTCTACAAGTTATTTACTTTTTGTTCAAAGCGGTCGTTTCGTTAAAGTTTTCTTTGGTTATCGAGAATTTTCGTTATCCAGTGTAATTTTAATCACATGTCTGCATTTTATATCCCAAGCAGCATCGGGTAATCGTGCTTATATAATATAATTCTCATAAAACTACATCGGTTATCAGAGAAATTCAGTTTAATTTTCATAGATATCGAATTATCACCAATTTGATAATATAATCCAAAAGTCGCCACGTCTGGGATAGTACGCGCCAAAATAGTCGTCAAACGTGACAAATAGAACTTTTTTACACAAATAAGTGGAGAACGTAATTGAGCAAAAGCACGTAAACAAGACTATTGCCCAAATAAAATAAAGCTATCTTTTCAGTAATCGGTTCAGGGCGATCAAGTAAGGAGCAGAACGTCGTAGGAAAGTGAGCTAGGGAAAACGTCTAAATACAGGAATGTTGACTTCTTTGTGTGGTAAAAAGCAATATGATGTAAAATAAGAAATTTATTTGCAACTGTTTCTTGTTTTATCATTTTAACTTGGGTTTTGCACACAAGGTGGCGCTAACATCTTTTGTCGTTCAGATCTTGATTTTTTCATGAGTGGGCTCTTGTTTCCGGTGCTGCTGATACTCGTTCATTATTGAGAAGTATATAATACTTTTTGAATTTCCTAGCACACAATTTCCTAAACCGTCGGTACATATCTAAGTCGTAAAATGTATATTTCTATTAAAATTTCTGTTGAAAGTTTTTAAAAAACAATAGCTTAAAATTTTGAGAAAGTAAAATTGGAAAATGAAAAGAAAGCAAAACTCCTTAACAGGAGGTAGAAATCCAAAACGAATGGGAACAATTCTACAATAAAAGGGAATTAAACGAAAAGGAGGAAACAAAATTCTAAAAGATGAGATAAAAATCTACAATAAAAAGAAAGGAAAGATAACATGAAAAGAAAAAAAAATTAAAGATAAGGCAAGAATCGAATTAAAAAAAAAAAGTAAAAATATATTCGTCTTCAAAGAAAAGTAAAAAAAAAATCTAAAATAAAGATAAGATAAAAATCTATAATAAAAGAATGCAATCTAAATAAAAGTAAAACATATAAAATAAAGAAAAGGTAAAATCTGAAATAAACAAAAAATGTATAAAAAGATAAAAATTAAATCAAGAAAACATGTAAAATGAAGAAAAGGTGAAAATTGGAATAATAATATAAATAGAAATATGTCTAATACCAAGAAAGTGAAATATAAAATGAATATAATGAAAATATTGGCACACAAAAAAAAAAAAACTTATTTCAACCCGCTTGGATATTTGTAAAGAAATTTCCTCTTTTTTTTTTAACGCATTCATTGACTAGATTCAGTTTTATATTTTAAAAATATTTGATATCATATTATTTAAATGTCACATTATTTAAACTTAACATGCGCATAATTTTACCCAAATTAAAGTACATAAACTCTCAATGGAGCTAAGAATACTGTCTGATCAAAGAATAAAATAAATCTTTCATTTCATGGAGTCTAGACTTCATGGGGCAAAAAATAATTTACTACTTCAATGGTCTAAAAAGTCTATTAGAAGTAGTCTGGCAAGTTGTACTGAAAGCTATTGTGTTAGCTGTTTCCACTGTCTGTTCCAAACATATTGCCAGATAAAATCAGTATTTTTTCTTGAAGAATTCTTTTAAGTTTGAGATGTCAAGAACTATAAACATGAGTGTATTTATATAACATAATAAAATCAATACTCTGCCTGTCCAGTTACAATTGACGAAATATTTTGATGCAATATCGCCAATTCCGCTAACTTTTAAGAAATCTCCCCAAGCAGTGTTTCTTTCAGAACTTTTGGGCCGGGGTGGGGGGAGGCGAATGAACGTTTAAGGGAAAGGGGAAGTTATCTATTTGCCCTATATAAATATATCTAAATGCTGTCACATATATAGAAACTAGGTTAACATAAAATGTCTCCGGGTGAGGGGGGGGGGGGTTATAAAATCCCCTGGATGTATGCCTGAAAGAAACACTGTCCCCAAGTTGTCGATAATTCACTCTGAAAATTAAATCTAATTTCTTTGATAATTCCTGTCGCTTTGTAAAAATTATTTACTATTTTTGATCCAATGCATAACGATTACCATTTTTGATTCAATGTATGACGAGTTTCCAGATACGTTTTGTTAGGGGGGTCATAAAGTAATTTCGTTTTTACTTTGAACTTCAGTAATTATGTTTTGGGAGTCGTATAACAATTATGTTTTGTTAAAGGTCGTATAGTAATTATGTTTTGTCTAACGTCGTATAATAATTTTGTTTTGTTAGGAAGTCGTTTAGTAATTGTTTTGTTAAGAATTGTACAAGTGATTATGTTTCGTCTGGAATCGTATAGTACATATATTTTTGTTATGAAGCCGTATAGTTTTATATTTTGTTAGGGAGTGTATAGTAATTATGTTAATCGGTTTGTCCGGGGTAGTTGAGGAGTGAATTGTTAAAAATCTTAAATTTTCTGTTCTAAGTTGGCAACAGTTTAGCAACGATAGTGAGTTTGATATACAGTGACACCTGACTATAATTATAATTGCCCTAATTCTGGCCATATTGCGTATAGTACTAATGCATATCAAACTTGTTTAACAATGATTTGTTTTTGAGTAAACTTGTATATAACGATAATTTTGCTCATTTCACGACTTTTCAAAGCCATAGAGCCTTTGACAATCCATTAATGTTGAAGAATATCGTACACGAATTTCAATGGATCCTGTAGAATCATCCTCCAACTTATCGTCTGTAGATGTTGTTACATTAATTGTAGGTGTTGTTGCATAGGTTATAGATGTTGTTGCGTAGGTTGTAGATGTTGTTGCGTAGGTTGTAGATGTTGCATAGGTTGTAGATGTTGTTACATTAATTGTAGATATTGTTGCATAGATTGTAGATGTTGTATTGATTGTAGATGTTGTATACATTGTAGATGTTGTTGTATAGATTGTAGATGTTGTTGTCGAGACTTATAGAATAATTTTCATTAGAGATCAGTGGACTGTATAGAATAGACTGTTTTTAGATTTCAGAATTGTGGTTCTACAGTCATATAAAGATTTAAAAAGGAATAAGTGAGTAAGCACTCACCTTTGATTTGAATATCCAGCAACAAGAATACAGGACACCTCCTTCAACTTCCAAAGAATTTATTGTTGTACTTCATGGATAAGAATTGAGATTTTATTAACAAAGAATAATTAACCGCCTAAAGCGGTTCACAGATAGACTTGACTCTTGGTTTTTTAACACATGGCTCATAGCGCTACACTTACCACATTCCTTTAAACGAAACTCAAGTTCGCGTGGTTCAATGCGCCATCTATTCGTAAATAATTTGAAAGGAGCATATTAATATCAATAAACATACAGTAAAATATAAATGACAGGATTACATAAAATAATACTTAAGGAATATTAATTAGTATAATTGAAAATAGAAATATAATGTTCTGTAATGAGTCCTTCTCGAAACTGTAGTGCTGCCATCTGTTATCGATTTCTACGATCTCAGCTCAAAATCGAACATCCTCCCGCCCCGGGCAAAGAAGAGTCACTTTGGAAATCGGACGGGTCACTTCACAGTCACGTGTTTGGATGGCAACTACACGTATTCGATGATCAGGTCCTGGAAATGTTTTCACAATTGTACCGAGTTTCCACTGCATGGGGGAAGACTGAGTGTCATGAAGAACGACCACATCTCCGATTTTGAGGCTTGGCTGCTGAGACCTCCATTTAGGTCGCTGTTGGAGATGATGAAGATAGTCTCTGGACCACCTAGTCCAGAATTGATTCTTCTGGTTGTGAACTACTTGCCAACGAGCAGCCAAATTGAGTGTGTAGGGCGGTTTTGAATCAGGTATTTCCAAGAGGGGAGTTCCAATCAGAAAATGTCCAGGTGTAAGAGCTCGTGGGTCAGAAGGATCCGATGATATAGGTGTTAAAGGCCTAGAATTAATGCAGGCTTCAATCTGACACAACAGAGTAGTTAACTCTTCGAAGGTGAATATGCTCGCTTTGCAAGATTTAAGCAAATGATTTTTGGTAAGTTTCACTGCCGCTTCCCAAAGGCCACCAAAGTGTGGAGAATACGGCGGAATGAAATGCCACGTGATGGAATGACTAGAAGCAAAATCTTGAATGTCTGCCTTTTGAAGCATTTTAAAAAGCTCTTTCAATTGATTTGAAATACCTTTAAAGTTTTTTCCATTATCAGAGTAAATGTTGGAAGGCAGGCCTCTCCGTCCAATAAACCTTCGCATTGCTGCGAGTAAGGCTTGTGCGGATAAATCAGAAACAACTTCTAGATGTAGTGCTTTGGTGCACATGCAAATGAAGACACAAATGTACGATTTTAATTTGATTTTGCTTCGAGGAGCGTTTGGCTTAGTTATAAATGGACCAGCAAAATCAAGTCCCACATTGGAGAATGGACGTACTGGTGTGATTCGATGAGCAGGCAAATTACCCATAATTTGCTGGCAAGATTGAGCCTTAAGTCTTTTGCACAAAACGCACTTGCTTAAAATTTGACGCACAGTTGATCGTCCACCAACAAACCAAAACTTTTGTCGAATAAGGGAGAGCACTAGTTTTGCACCCGCATGAAAATGCTTTTCGTGATAGTGCTTAATGATCAAGCCCGTAAGAAAATGACCTTTTGGTAAAAGCATCGGATGCTTTCGATCAGGGTTCAACAATGGATGCTGTGATAATCGCCCTCCAACTCGAATGAGCCCAGATTCATCCACGAAAATGTTCAATGGTAAATATTTATTATTAGAAGGCAACGGTTGCTGAGCTTTCAATAGCCTAAGCTCGGTATGAAATGAATGCTCGTGAATGATCTTAACTATACACAAGTTAGAATTAGCTAGCTCTGATGCACTTAAATTCCCTGTGCGTTGTGCAGCTGGATTCCTGGAATTATGAATGAAACGATGACAAAATGCCAAAACACGTAGTAGCTTAGTAAAGGATGAAAACTTGTTTAAAAATTCCGGAATGATTTTAACTTGTGCGACGTGGCTCAAACTTTCATCTGGGGCTTGAGTCTCAACCATCAGCGATTCAACTTCAGGATTTGGAAGGGAGTGATTTGAATAAAGCCATTCAGGGCCGCTCCACCAAAGGTGATGATTTAAGAGTTTTTGTGGTGGAATGCCCCTGGAAGCGCAATCCGAGGGGTTCATGGATGATGCCACATGCCTCCATTTTCCCAATGGGACAAGGATTTTGATCTGATTTGCCCTGTTAGTTACGAATTGATTTCCCTTGGTGGGTGGTGCATGAATCCAACTCAAAACGATTTGAGAGTCTGACCACAAGAATATGTCATGGATAGTTTTGGGCATAGCTTCAATAATTGTAGCACATAACTGTGCAAGTAACATAGCAGCGCAAAGCTCAATTCGAGGCAACGTGATATGTTTGAGAGGACTGACACGAGTTTTTGCAGCAATCAAACTTACTGAAATTTTTTCATCTGCAGAAGTAACCCGCAAGTATACAACCGCAGCATAAGCCTTACCAGAACCGTCACAAAAACCATGCAACTGGACTTGAGAATCAGATGGTATGAAAGTTTTCAAATGTCTAGGAACTTTAATTAATTTTAGAATTTTGATTTGAGAACGGAATTCAGTCCATGTTTTAAGGATGGAAGTTGGAATTTGATCATCCCAGGAAACTTTATCTTTCCAAATTTCTTGCATCATTATTTTCAACATGATGGTGGTGGGTGACAAAAATCCTAAAGGGTCAAAGATCCGCGCAACCACTGACAACAGCTCTCTTTTGGTGTGTACCGATTTAGGCTCAGAAATATTAATGTGCAGGTTATCTTCCATGGCGTTCCAAACCAGACCTAGAATTTTAACCGAAACATCATCATCAATGTTTACAGTGTGAATTGGAGACTTAAGGTCTTCAAATAGATTATCGAGTACTTCAGGTACGTTCGATGACCATTTTCGAAGTGTGAAACCACCTTTCTTCATCACATGATTTAAGTCAGCCACCAGCCGTGTAGCTTCCTCAACAGAATTACATCCAGTCAAAAGGTCATCAACGTAAAAATCCTCAAGAATGACTCGTGCCGCTTCTGGAAACTCTAAATTGTTATCTTGTGACAACTGATGTAAAGTTCTAATTGCTAAAAACGGTGCACAAGATGTGCCATAAGTTACAGTTAGTAATCTATAACTCTTGACAGACTCCTCTGCACGAAATCGCCAAAGAATTCTTTGAAAATCTGCATGAATTGGATTGACAAGTATCTGGCGATACATTTTCTCTATATCGCCTGTCAATGCGATTGGATATGTTCGGAATCTTAAGAGAAGCTTGAACAAATCAGGTTGCAATTTTGGACCTATTTCTAGGAAATCATTCAATGAATGCCCCTCGGATCCGACCGCAGAAGCGTCAAAAACGACTCTCAGCTTTGTTGTAGTACTATCCTCCTTTAGGACCCCGTGATGTGGAAGGTAAAAATGTTTTGGGTTTGACTTTATTTCTGAAGTTGGAACAGGTTCCATGTGATTTAACTCAAGATACTCTTTCATAAATGAATCATATTTTTCTTTAAGAGGAGGGTTTTTTCGAAGTTTACCTTCTAAGAATTGCAGACGCTTCAAGGCGTGTGATTCTGAATTACCTAGAACAGGAGTTGATTTAAAGGGTAGATCAACCATGTATCTCCCTGATTCTGTGCGAGTAACAGTTTCTGAGTAGAGTACTTCAGAAGAAGAAGTTGAAATAGCCTTGGGAATGGATTCTAACTCCCAAAACCTTTGAAGATCATTGTTCAGTTGTACCATAGCATGACAACTTAGAATAGATTTAGGAGCAGAATTACTTGAGTGTATTATACCAGATAATAACCAACCAAGTTTCGAATTTATGGCACTTGGTGCTCCTTTTGGACCGAGAATAGATTGACCAATAATGACTGAGGGAAATAAATCTGCACCGATTAATACATCGATTGGCCTAGAAATGTGAAAGTTAGGATCAGCCAGTTTCAACCCTTCTAAATGTGGCCAAGTTTTTGTTGGTAATGTAAAGTTAGGAAGATTTACAGTAACCTTATTTACAACTAATGCCTCAACCTTGAACTGTTCGTGATTGAAGTATGGTGTAAAATCCAAACTAACTTCGTGGAGTGAGGTTTCCGCAACGATGTTATTAATACCAGAAATTTTATGATTAGTGTTCTTTACTGGTAGACCTAGTTTTTTACAACAGTCTTTGGATATTAGAGTTTTCTGACTTCCGCAGTCAACCAAGGCCCTACATGGAATCAATTCCCCGGTATTAGATTTGGCCTGAATGATCGCTGTTGATAACAATGTTTGGCAATCTGTATTTGTGCTTGCGCAAAAACTAGTCTGGATTGGGGATTCATTTTGATTACTTATGTTATGATTTATAGAATCTTCCACAGTAGGTTGGTCATTCACTGCAGACCCGGATTTGCCAAAATGAAGCAGCGTATGATGTTTATCACTGCAAAATCTGCAGTGAGTTGTGATTAAGCATTTGGCAGCAAAATGATTTGCCCTTAAGCAATTAACGCAGACCTTATGTCTCTTAACTGCACCCCCATCTCTCATCGAGATTCATTTTTTGGAACTTTGGACATTTCCACAGAATATGATTATCTTTACATTCCGGACATGATAACCGAGGTGATTTCCCCATCGTACTTGTAACAACAGCATTTGACAATGATTTCTTTACAAACCCTTTAGGTTTAAATTCTAGTTTAGAGTTTGATTCCTGAATATCATGTAAGCTTCTAGCTTGCTTCTCTAAAAACTCAATAAGATTTTCATAAGTAGGGAATGATTCATTATCTAACGATAGCTCCCACTGTCTTCGGAGTACGTCATCTAACTTCCCTTGCACTATATAAACAAGAATTAATTCAACAAATGGATTCGATTCAAAATTTAAGCACTTTAAATTTCTTACTGCTTCGTTGCATGTGTCTAACAGCTCCAGGATTGACCTTTGACTATTTGATTTCACAGGTCTAACGTTAAAGAATTTGGATAACTGCGCATATGCTAGATTTTTCTTGTTGTCGTATCTGGAAATCAAAGTTTCCCAAGCATTTTTATAACTAGAATCAGTTATCGGAAATCCTTTGATTAATTTGCTAGCTGATCCAATAACTGACGCTTGCAAATATTGCAATTTCTGTAATTCCGATAATTTTGAACAATTATGGATTGTTGTCAGAAAAATCTGTTTAAAACTGAGCCATTCATTAATATTCCCACTGAAACTAGGCAAATCAAATTTCGGCAAGTTGACATTTCCTTTTGAACCTTCAACATTTTCACCCGATGAATTATTTGCCGATTGACCTCCTCCTGCAACTCTATTTTCTAATTTAGTTTCGATTTTGATTTTATAACAAATAATTTTCTCTGAATATTCTTGACTGCTCTCAATTTCTGAATCTAATTCATCCAAATCTTCTATTAAATTTTCAATTTCCCTATCTAAACTTTGAATCTGATCCTTTTTCTCCAATAAATTTTCCTTCAATTCCCTCAATTCATTTTCATCAACAGTGTCAGTATCTAAAATTTCCTTAATTTTATTTATCAATTTAGTTGTTATACTCCGCACTGTCGATCTTTTGCGTTTAGTTTTCTCCAAATTAGAACTCATGTTGAATAAGAATATAGAATTTTCAAAAGACTTAAATATCCATAGGTCCTCCGGTTATAGACGGACCAAAACCATGTCGAGACTTATAGAATAATTTTCATTAGAGATCAGTGGACTGTATAGAATAGACTGTTTTTAGATTTCAGAATTGTGGTTCTACAGTCATATAAAGATTTAAAAAGGAATAAGTGAGTAAGCACTCACCTTTGATTTGAATATCCAGCAACAAGAATACAGGACACCTCCTTCAACTTCCAAAGAATTTATTGTTGTACTTCATGGATAAGAATTGAGATTTTATTAACAAAGAATAATTAACCGCCTAAAGCGGTTCACAGATAGACTTGACTCTTGGTTTTTTAACACATGGCTCATAGCGCTACACTTACCATATTCCTTTAAACGAAACTCAAGTTCGCGTGGTTCAATGCGCCATCTATTCGTAAATAATTTGAAAGGAGCATATTAATATCAATAAACATACAGTAAAATATAAATGACAGGATTACATAAAATAATACTTAAGGAATATTAATTAGTATAATTGAAAATAGAAATATAATGTTCTGTAATGAGTCCTTCTCGAAACTGTAGTGCTGCCATCTGTTATCGATTTCTACGATCTCAGCTCAAAATCGAACAGTTGTTACATAACAAAATTTTGTTCTTACATTACCGAATGCCCCGGGTGTATGGGTGGCTCAAATTAAACGTGAGAAGTTTAGACCTCTCTCTAAGAAAACTGACTGGGCGAATCGTAATCAAATTTCATGCACATACTTTTCCGAGAATGCGGTTTTAATTTCTAAAGAAAGAAAAAAAAAGTTTGAATTTCAACCGCTAGAGGCGAAATCTGCCGATGTAATTTGCATATTGCGAACTATATCTTAAGCCCTTATTACACGACAGTAATTTGGGACAACAAACCGTTATACTGTTTTGGAATGCAGAAATGGAAGCTGATCGTATTGAACTTATTCAAACCAAACGGAACCTTTGGGATGTTAAGAGTATTCTTTACAGTAAGAGAACTCTAAAGCTTCCCCATTTGCTGCTTGGAGTGACGTCACTTTCGTTCTGTGCTGCGTGGGGTGACGTCACAAACTTCCCAAAGCTGTTTTGCGAACGGTTTGTTGTCCCAGATTACTGTCGTGTAATAGGGGCATTACATTACAATCACCGCCTCTAAAAGGAGTCACCACAAAGCCTTTTTCACAAATCCACGACTAGCGAAGGATAATGAGACTCACCTTTCCGGATAGCGTTGCCATTACTTGTTTAAACTCTCCTATCAAGGAAACAGCAATGCTTCTGTTGCACTTAAAGCATTCCGACAGTTAAAAGGTTTACGTAGATGTCCTATCTCCATTTGTAATCTTAAGAACTTTTTTTTTTTTTCCCGATATTTGTTAGATAAGTTAGTTAATATGCAAGTGGCGGGGACTGCAGCGTTCAAGCCTGGCGGCTGAAATTTGAACTATTTTTTTTTCTTTAAAAATCGAAATCACATATTCATTGAAATTCGTCTAGTAGTTTTCCCTAAAAATCTGGCGTTTAATTTGAATCACCCTGTATATCTAAATTCACTACACGGTTTAAAAAATGCATGTGGCGGATGTGTTTGTTCTCTGCAAAAACCACACAAACGAAAATATCCGTGTAAATTAAGTCTATATTTTTCTTGGATTATGTTTAACGATCCAGATTCTGTTTCACTTAAGTATAACTCGATTATACAGTAGCTATTTAGCTTCTGTCTCTATTTACTAATTTAATTTTTATTGCTGAATAAAAAATCTGTGGGCAGCACATGACTTTCCCTGCAGACTCATATTCATGTTCTCTTCAATTCTTCAATAATTCGTTAAATAGAGTTAAATTACACAAAATAACACACATAATTATTTTAAATGACTCTGAATTTGCACTTTTAATTCAATTTCCGTTTTCATTTGGTAACTGAATTTATTTTCAAAGATGGCGTAGCGAAAATGCGAAAAAACTAAAATATCTTGACAGTGGCAATGTGTAGAGTAATGCGGTTGGTCTTATTCATTTCTTCATCAAAAATTACTTTTAAAAAAGCATTTAATTGATACGCTTGAGCATACGTACGCTTTTATTTTTAGATTTAAAGATTTTTTCGGGCCATTTCGCAAAAAAATGGTAGGTTCTCTTTTTCCGAATCGTACCAAAATCTAATTAGCACTAGGGTAACCTACAAGTGATTTATCTACCAAATTTTGAAATTTGGTATATTAGTTTTTCAGCTAGAGTGGATACAGCAATTTTTGCGGGCCATTTCGTAAAAAAAGGCATGTTCTTTTATTCCGCATTGTACCAAAATCTAATCAACCCCACCAAAGACTTACCTACCAAATTTTATGAAATTCGGTCAATTAGTTTTTCAGTTAGAGTGCATACATACATTGCACAGACAGACGCACACACAGACGTCACGCTAAAAATAGTTTTCTCGTGTTCTAGAGGTCCCAAAACGTGTAGATCCGTCGAAAACTCGAGTTGCGATTTTCGGCACGATTCCAATACTTTACATATACGTTACTATGTATTGCAGGGAAAGTAAAAAACATAATTCCCTATTTTATTTTTACCATTATGCACATGTATTTTTAGATTAATAGAAACGTAGTTATAATACACACGTTAAATTTTCGAACTAGAATTATATTCTTATGATTTATGCTAGTCTACATTCTTAATCAATAATATTATTCAAAACTAAGTTTTAACACGATATTATTAAAAACAAGGTTACGCCCATATTAAATAATTCCTATTATAAAGTGTATCAGGTTTAACCATTGTCTATGACGATAAACTGTCTAAAGCGATATTTTTTTCCGGTTCCCAGAATATCGTTATAAATGGTATTTGGTTCTCCATTTGTGCTCTACTATTGTTGCGACGTATTTTCTGGAATCGTGGGTGTACGCTCAAGATACAATGAGCCCAAATTTCTGGATAACTAACACGTTTATTCACAAGCACAGCTTAAACAGGAACAACATACAGTAAACAAATGACGAAAGTCATTTCACAAAACAGACACTACTAAAACATTGACGAAAAGTACAGTTCAGTGTAGCTCGTATCACGTCAACTGCTCCAAAGGAGTGATGACTCCTTTTATATACTCTATAAACTTCCGGAAATCTGTCATATGTCGTAGAATATAGGTTATTTCGAGGTGTTTCTTGAACCTTCGGAAACTTGTCAAATATGGCAACCCTTATTTGAACTTCGGCATGTTGTTGTTGAGACCCAGACCGTCCGACCTACCAGAAAGGTGTAAGGTAACTGTTTGGACAGCCGGGAAGTGCCACCCAATTTAGACCGGAACCCAGTGGGGGAGGTATCCACAGAGACCGTACCCTCCTTCCCCTACCACCAACCACTCGGAAGGACGTACAGACCCACATGTTTAACGTGATCGTACTCCGCATGAACACGGCGGCAGTTGTGGCAGCGTGCAAATCCAGCGCGCAAACCACCGGGCTACCGCGCTCGAAATGTGCCAACAGCACGCAGTGTTCCCAGGTGGTCACCCAAGTACTAACCGCGCCCGATGCTGCTTGACTTCGGTGATCTAACGAGAACCGGTGTTTTCAGCACGGTACGGCCGTTGACTGAACTTCGGCATGTGGCAACCCTAGACTCATGTCATGGGAAAGAATGCCTGTACGGCTGTTTTCTCTGTCTGATCTTCAAAAGAGACGAAAGTGAGGGGGGGGGGAGGGGAGACTTCACGGCATTTTAGAAGTTCATAACACTATTCTAATACCATTTACATTCATAGTGTAATTCAAACTATCATTTTCCCTCATGCACTAAAGTCAGAAAGCAAAGTAAAAAATCTGATGTGGGCAACACATGACTTTCCTTATATAATGCAATGAATTTACTACTTTTACAGTAAGAAAAAATGTTATTCTTATAGTAGATACTTATATTCTTTCCAAAATATTGAATTTTCTTCAATTAGTCGTAATTTTCATTGCTTTAGCGTCATTTTGATCAATTTGACGAGATTTTTGTTAATTTGGCAACAATTAAAAATGGCGCCAAGTTAGCGATATTCCGCCAAATTCGTCGCCAAAATCTCGCCAAGCGTTATGGACGGAAAAATAAGTTATTCTTACAGCAGATAAATGACTATTGGCGTTCAAATACAAAAGCATTACTCAAAGTATCTTTTTTTATGAATGGAACGAGCTAGATCCACGAGAATGATGTCACCTAATTTATCGCATGGTATTGCAAATGAAAGTGAACATGTTACTCAATAGGAAATATTTTTTTTATTCTATATAACTTTTTGATAATTTTTTTGAAAAATGTGCAATATCTCGAGAACGGTTCATGTTAGTGTTCTATAATTTATGTCAATCGTTTTCTAATGAAAAATTACATAAGAAATGTCTATTTGCGTAACTTTATTAGAGGTTTTGATTTTTGATGATTTTTTCAAAATTTCACTCGATAATTTAGGGGGGTTCTGAACATTCGATTGCGTATAAAAACAATAGGCTTCCAGTGTTTACGGATTGTGACTTTTGTACCAAATTTCGTTCGAATCGGTCCATTCGTTCGTCAGTTATCGTCTCCAAAGATTAACTGACACACACACACACACACAGACATCACTTCAAAAATGTTTGATTCGTGATCAGGGATGCTTGAAACGTGCTCTCCCGTCGAAAACTCGAATTCGAATATTCGACCCCGTCACAATACTTTCCTTATACATCATGTATATAAGGAAAGTAATTAATACCTAGGGGCGGTGTGTATGTTACTGTTCTTAAACATTGATGTCTCGAGGCAGTATTCATAAGTCCTTCTCAGCTTAGGGCATCAAAGTTAAGACCAACCAGCTCCTTAATTGTTTTCATTGGTGTGGCGGTATGGTCATCAGAGTATATAAATGATTGAGCGAGGTAGAAGATTTTGGAAACGACACTGGAGGATATGAATGTGTCATACTGATAACATGATACAGGCGTCTGCTGGAGATGGTCAGCTGAGGACATGAAAAGGGCATTAATGTCAAGCGGAGAGAAATTTGCGGTAAGTAAAAGTGATAGAGGCCTGTAATGGCCCATTATTTAGAGTTTATAGTGCAAATGAAGGGAATAGAGTGGGGAAACAATTCAGAGGAGATATAGTGATCGAAACTTGACGGTGAAAATAAAATTGATATATTAGCAGTGCCACTAACTTTATAGAGTTTAGTTCTACTTGTATCGAAATTAAATATCTTTCAGATTTCGTTCCAAGTTATTAATATCTTAATATAAAATTGAAAGTTTTTCTGTCTTCCGTATACAAATTCAAAGTTTTGATGGTGTTTTTTTTATTTATTTTTCATATTTTGTTTGGTACGCAACTCCGCTCACCCATCTTCCATTAAGGGTGAGCGTCAGTAAATCGTCTGCCCTATCCGCGCTTTAATTTTCGCAGAACACGTTTTTCGCCGAAATTCTGCTCGAACAGTTGCGAAATATTTTCTGAAAAATAAAATGCAATGCTTAGATTATATTAAAACTAAATTTAATACTCAATAAAATATAGAATATATATTTTTATTGTAATCCAAAATATTTTTGGTGCTGCCATCTGTTGTCGTAATTTAATTCATAAGAGTTTAATTAATAAGACACAGGAACTTGAAGCCAAAACTGCAGTCCTCAGTGATGTACATTCAGATCCCTTATCAAATTTATAGAATCATAAATTACCTTTCCGTGATTGTGGCATTATTATATATGATCTGTTGTTGTATTTAGCACTGTATTAGAAGGAATAGATATTTAAAAATGTTCATTATAAAATAAAAATAGTCGGTATGAATTAAATTGCGACAACAGATGGCAGCACTAAAAATATTTTGGATTAAAATAAAAAATATATTCTATATTTTATTGAGTATGAAATTTAGTATTAATATAATCTAAGCATTGCATTTCATTTATCAGAAAATATTTCGCAACTGTTTCAGCAGAATTTCGGCGAAAAATGTGTTCTGCGAAAGTTAACAAAGCGCGAATAGGGCAAAAGATTTACTGACGCTCACCCCTTAATAAAAAATGCAATATTAAACCTTTCATAGAAATATCATTATGCAGACGACTTTTTTTTAATTATTTTTTTTTTTAAAGAAAATTATATCATATTGCTTGGCAACGGAATCACATTATTATATCATGTGGCCTATCATTTTTACTCAATTTGCACGATTTTAAATTATGAAGAAATTTATGTATAAATAAATTGAATTAACGGTATGATATTTTTGGTTGGATTTTATGACGTTCTTGGGAATTTAAGATTAAGGGAATTACCGATATTTTCAATTTCAAGTCATCTGCTTTGTTTTGGCAAATATTTTTCAAACTCATTTTTTCTATTGTGTTTTAACCATTCCTCTGGGAATTGTTCTTCATAGAAAAAAATGCTATGAAAATTTTCAAATAAGAATAATTTCAGTTCTAATCTTGAGATTACTAAATATTCTATCTGGTTCTAATTTTTTACATGATGTATTTATACATAAAATTTTATAGTGGTAGCCATACTTGTTCGTCATTTATCGTGTCCGAAACGTACACGCGCGCACACACACACACACACACACACACACACACACAGACTAAATCCAGGATAAAAGGTTCCAACACACTTTGAAGTAGAGAAAATTCGGTATAAATGCACATCTACCAGAATTTTTATAGCAGAAAAAATGTTTAAATGAATAAAACAGGCTGAGCCTGGTCTTTCGCTGCAGAATATAGAAAAGAAAAGGTCGAATTCTAGTGAAAGAGCCTTCATTTCCATATGGATGTCTGATGTGTGTGTTGCATTATTCTACAGATAGTATTCGTCTGTCTCTTTTCATTTGTTGTCAAGCATTCGGAGATTTGTTCGAATCAGATCTCGATTTATTATTAGGTTTCGCTTTCTTCTCTCTCGGCGCTGTATTTCATTTCTGCGCTTTGCATTTAAAAATGCATACAGATAAAATTATTAATATTATCTAACGTTTTTAATGTAAATTTATTTATGCTTGGAATCTTTTGAAGTCTAATTTTGTTAGGATTTTGATCGATTAGACAGCTTAATGATTTAAGAATGGTCGAATAGAATTTGGCAAAAGTTTCTGCTAATTTAGCTTGATTTTATTATACATATATATATTTTTTTCAAGACTCTGTTTTATTTGTTGCTTCTTAATTTTTTAAGAATATAATAATACAATGTTTCACAATTTTAATAGTTAAGGTAAATGGAACCTTTTGATGTTATTTTATTAGCTCGTTGCCTGCTAAACCAAATCGTAAAACTTAATTCTAGGTTTTTTAACATTTTCCAACATAGCTGCAAAGTGTTTATGACTTTGTTCATTCATTCATTCATTCATTCATTCATTCTGTCTGTCTGTCTGTCTGTTCGCACGGTAACTGTCGTAAAAATGACTTTATCAAAATGAAATTTTAATATGTTGTTGAAACGGCCTGTGGGACATATATGAACGTAAAAAAATAATATCACCCAATTAGTTTTGGATTTAACCCGGGTTGAAAAAATGAAATACATTGAACCCTATGAGACATATACCCTATGAGAGTTTTCAAAAAAATTTTGAGTTGAGTTAAAATTCACAAATTGCTTCGGAAATTTTAGGAAATATTCGAATTATCAACGTAAAATGTGTAAAAAAAATGTCATCAAGATATGTTAGGTAGTTTTATGAATAAAAACTGAAATAATAATTACACCCATATATGAAGAGATCACGTGCTGATTTCAAAATAAAATATGGCATCCATTTTTTCCCCTTGTCAAAATCGTGATGTTTGAAGATCTTTTAAATTTACATTTAGTGTTGCATCTGTCCTGAAACCGCTTTATTTTTGCGTATTATCGTATGTACTAGAAATACAATTCTCATTATAAGTGGCCGTGTGGTCAGGGTACAGCAGTGATTAAAAAGATTTTAGAAACGATACTGGTGGTTATAAAGTTGCCATTGTGATGATATTTGGTTGCTGGTGATGGTCATCATGAACATGAAACGAGCATTGATGCCAAGCGCAGATAAATTTGTGGTAAATAAAAGCAGATATGCCGTAATGGCTCTTTGTTTAAAGCATGGAGTTAGAAGAGATAAAACTCCTATGGATGAAATGTTTGTTATAAAAATACCATAACGCTTTGAGAAATATATCTTGTCGCTAGTGTTAGTAAAGCGTTTGTAGTTTCCATTTGACATAATATAGAAAGGTATAGTATCGAGTATATGTATTTTTTATTATTTTTAAATTCAGATTCCCTAATTCTCGGTATAATTAATCTGTATTTTTTCAAAGTTGTAAGACAGCTCAGAATATAGGGAGGTAAAAATAAATTGAAGGGTAAAATGATTTTGAATACGTAGGAATATTCCTTATTGCTTTAGTTCTAATTTGCATTGCGTTATTAATTAATTTCTACAAAATTGACAGTTTAAATAAATATTTTCAGTCTTTTGTCACAGAAATGCGTACAATGCAGGGGGTGCTTTTCGCATCGCAGCGCCACCAGAATGATTGTCTCAAATGATATAGGCATTTTCTCAGTATGGAGTTTGAACGCCTTACTTTTATTCCTCCATGGTTTAAAATTTATAGTTAGTTTGTAATAGAACGGAGGAAATAATGTACAGGATAAAGAGTTATCGAAATATAATGCTGAAAATAGCATTAAAAAATTCATAACAAATAGGATGTGTACAACAAGACATTTCTTAGACTAAAAAGTGTAGATATTAAGAGAGAATTACAAAAAATCGGTTATGTATACAGTCCGGTGGAGCTGAAATGGCTTTACGTGAATAAAGTCTTATAAGATAAAACCCAAATAAGGTTCCATTTATATATTCTTGTAGGGCTTTCGAAGTACTACAAATTACTCCACTGCTGTTTATAGCCTAGCACTTTCAATTTTTGAGATATAAGCATTCCGAACTTTAAGAAACGGAAAGTTTTCAATCTTCTTGAAAAGAAGAGAGAGAAAACTTTTAGAGAAAACTTCTTGATAAGATGATTTCTCTAAATTTATAAGAGCTTTGTAAAATCAAATTACTTCTATTTTACTATTTTTATTTATTTTTGGTAGTTTAGAAGATATTTAGAGTGAAAGCAAACAAAAAAGGAGGTAAAGACTCCCTCGAATAAACCCTTTTTGTTATTTATTTATTTTATTTATTTATTTTTTTTTTTTCGGAAAAAAAAGGTTCAAAATTTTGAAATGTACGAAGGTTGTTTTTTAAGTAAGGTCTGTTTGTGAATACCGGTTGAAATTTCGCATGCTCGTGGGAATGAGTACGCGCGGAGACTCCCGGCATTGTTTGAGCAGAACCCGTCGCCATTTGCATTCACGGCGTCAGTATGTTCGCTTCGTATGCTTCGTTAAAATGTTTAAGAAAATCGAGCGCCCTGCCAACTATAAAATACGGTCAGTTATCCGATTCTTAACAGCAAGAAACATGACATCTGCGGATATTCATCGTCAGATATGTGAAGTTTAGGGTGACAACAGTGGCGGCTCGTGCATAGGCACTGCGGGAGCGACAGTGCTCTCTCTCGCAGCCTCGCGAGCAGCTTCCTATCTGCGCATGCGCACAGCAGTCAAACACCACGCTTCACAGTTCCAGCGGCGTGGCGTTTGACTGTTGTACGCATGCGCAAGTAGGAAGCTGCACGCCAGGCTGCGAAAGAGAGAGAGAGAGCACTGTCGCTCCCGCAGTGCCTATGCACGAGCCGCTTCTGGGTGACAATGCAATGCGTGACAGTAAAGTGCGAAAATGGGTGAGATTGTTCAAGGTAGGTCGGAAAAACGTCCATGACGGATCGCGCGCTGGTTGGCCATCTGTAGTCATTGACGCTTTGGTGCAGGTAGTTGACGCCAAAATTCACGCAAACAAGAGATTCACAATTTCCAAGTTGTTATCGGAATTCCCACAAATTTCAAGGTCAGTTTTGTTTAAAATTGTGTCTCAGAATTTAGAGCTCAAGAAATTGTGCTGTCGATGGATTCCTAAACTTCTGAGTGAGGAGCACAAAAAGAAAAGATGTGCTCTAATATTTTTGACCCTCTACAACGAGGAGGTGATGACTTTTTCAGTCACATCGTCACGAAAGATGAGACATGGGTGTTCCACGTGACTCCTGAATCAAAACAACAATCGATGAAGTGGCGACACACATCATCGCCATGTTACTCAAGTCTTCGGATGAGTCGGTCGTTCTGGGCTTTCGACACATCATCGCCAGTCAAAGTGAAAGCAAAACAGACACTTTCACGCAAGATCATGGCAACTGTGTTTTGGGACACGCAGGGTGTGTTGTTAGTGGGCTTTTTGCCGCAAGGAACAACAATTAACTACTGTGCGACCTTAAGAAAGCTTCGTCGAGCAATCCAGAACAAACGACGTGGAATGCTGTTAGCCGGTGTTCATGACAATGCAAAGCCACATACTGCGGTTCAAACTCAAAATCTGATCGAATCTTTTGACTGAGAGGTAATCGATCACCTGCCATACAATCCATACCTTGCGCCTAGTGACTATACCACCTCTTCTGCCATCTGAAGACGTTAGACACTAATGAAGCGTTTAGAGACTAAGCAAGCGTTTAGACACTAATGAAGAAGTTAAAACGATCGTGAGTAACTGGCTATCATCACAGACGGCAGAGTTCTATGATGACGGTATCCAAAAACTGGTATATCGTTTCGATAAATGTTTAAATCGCCAAGGAAATTGTGTAGAAAAATAGAGAATTGAATGTAAATTCAGAAAGTAAATGCTTTTTTGAAAAAAATATACTTACTTCGTTTTTATTGCAAAACGCATCTTACTTAAAAAATAACCCTCGTATATTGTATATTCATAAGGGATATCCTATTTCCAACAGAACAGTGTTTATGTTTTTATCTATTACGTTCAGATATATGAGTGTATAAAGTAGTCCGTAACCCTCCGATTTCAGCCGGATACACCAACAATAGGCGTTATTCATGTCAAAATCTGCTCTATATAGTATGTATATGCAGTCACATAAAGTTGTCGGAATTGAATCTGATCATATGCCTATTAAAATGACCGCAAAAAGATATTGCTAAATAAAATCAGTTACTCCTACAAAAGTACAAAATTCACAATAAATGCACAATTACCAGAATTTCTGTAGCAGAAAAATAAATAAATAAATTGAACGGACTTAATCTAGCCTTTTGTTATCAAATGAAAGGAAAAAATAGTCAAATTCCCGTGAAAGAGCCTTCATCTCCATATGAATGTCTGACGTGTCTGTTGCGTTATTCTCGGAGTATTCGGCTGTCGCTTCTCCTTCTCCCAATCATTCCTAGATTTGTTCGAATCTGATCTCAATTTATTATTAGGTTTCTCTTTTTTTTTCTCCCTCGCAGCTGCAATTCATTTCAGTTCTTTGTATTCCAAACGGCATACGGATTTAAGTAATTTTTTTTTTTTACCTTTTAATATGTTTTCATTTACGTTTGGGAATGTCTTGAGGACATTGATTTTATTAGGATGCGACACGGCGTAATAATAAAAGAAAAAAAAAATGGCTGAATAGAACACGGGAAAGAATGAGCTTCAACTATCTTGTTTTCATTCAAAAATGTTTTTACAGACAGTTATATTTGCATGCTATTGCATATTAACTTTTCAATAATATGTCGCAATGTTTCTCAATTTTAATGATTAAAGCAGGTGTACCTAACTTTTTATCATAAAGATTATCATAAAGACTTTTTTATCATAAAGACTTTGTATCTGCAATACTTTTATAATGTTAGACGTATCGCTTATAGCGAGCAATTAGATACCAATAATACAATTGATACTTCCTTAAAGAAAGCAGATATGTGGACATGAGTACTAATTGTGTTATTTTCACAAGCAGCAATTTTATATTTTGTACTTAGATATCTGTACATCGGATATTGCGAAGTAAAAAATTCCATTTTGGAGTAAGGGCAAAATTCCAGGAGCAACAAAGGTTCATCCCCAGATACGTTGAAATAGCCTAAACATATACAGGGGGATTAAAAAAAATGGACCAAACTTTACGAGGTGTGGTACACACCGAACTAAGTACCGTTCCCTGCCACTCAAACTGCTACTGTAAGCCCTCGGGTCAGTCGCGTGGTCTGGGTTTTCGACACCAGACCAAGTATTTTCCGTCATAGTTTACCGGGTCGGAAATGAGACGTAAAGGCGCCAGTGGGCGCTTAATGGTGAAACCGATGAAGTAAGGCGAAAATACAAGAATGACTTAGAAGTTTTAAAATGGCATTTAATAAATAATGATTACAGTAGTGGCTCAGAAGAGAGACCGCCAACCTGAATGCACGTCTCACAACGGCGCTGGAGGGATTGGCGAACTCTCTCGAACAGACCAGGCATGCCGCGCACTTCGGCAGCAGCGGCCGAAATTCTGGCAACGAGTTCCTCTTCAGATTCAAGGGGGGGGGGAGGGGTCATTGATGAGATTCTTGCGATATCCCCACAAAAAGAAGTAAAGAGACGACAGCTCGGGTGATTGTAGGGGCCAAGCTATGAGAGCTTCCCGACGAGTAAGCGCCGTGTAACGCCTTCATTTCCGACCCTGTAAACTATGGCGAAAGATTCTTGGTTTGGTGTCGAGAACTCATATCGTCCGACTCGTTCTAGAACATGAGCAGCTGTTTGGACGGCTGTAGCTTTGGTTTGTCGAAAGCCCAGACCATCCGACTCGTCCAAGGACTAAGAGCAACAAAATGGATGGTCGGATAGCTTTGGTTTGTGTACTATCACCTCGTAAAGTTTGGCCAATCTTTTTTTAATCACCATGTATAGGAAAAGAATATAATAGCCTAAAAATCGTCTTCGAACTTTTAGGTTATGCCTGGCTTAATGTTCATCCGCTAACAGAGAAAAACTGCTGGAAACACGCTGGATTTTTATGAGAAATCCAGCAATTCTTTATTTTCCATCTTGTGTTTGAATATAGTTTAATGCGGATACCAGAAAAGGGAGTTTTGCCAGGAGATCTTACTTTAGACAATAATGCTGCAAGCAATTGTTATGTTGAAACGGAAGCACAAGAAACCGATAGTGCAATTATTGCTACAGTTTCTGCTGATATGCCTGATGAATCCGGTAAAAGCGAAACGGATTTGAAAAGAGGGAGGATGGCGTATAAAATTGCTGTGGGAAGTCTCCGAAATTTCTGTGATTTCTTTCGAAGTCCGCAACGTTAAGTACAGTATTGCAATAGATACCTTAGAAGAAAAGAGTTTATGCTGCGGTTCAGATTATTTGCTGCTACTGCAGTCGACGAAACTTGTGAATTGCTTTATTCAGGTGTAACACAAATGGCGCGGGTGGAAGGTAGCCAAAAATCTGATGTGGGCAACACATGACTTTCCTTATATGATACAATGAAATAATACTTTTACAGTAAAAAAAATAGGTTTTTCTTATAGTAAATAATTATATTCTTTCCAAGATATTGAATTTTCGTCAATTAATCGTCATTTTCATTGATCAAATGGCGCGGGCCCCCACTGGGTTCCGGTCTAAATTGGGTGGCACTTCCCGACCGTCCAAACAGTTACCTTACACCTTTCTGGTAGGTCGGACGGTCTGGGTTTCAACAACAACAACAACAACAAATGGCGCGGGGTAGAATTTACTAATGTTACAAACACGTGAAATGATAAATGATTTTAGGATAAGAGTTAGAAGGAAAAACAGCGTACTTTAAAATGGGTAGGTTAACACTAGAACAGCATATATTTTGAACTACCTAGAACGACGGGCAGCGGTCAATTTGACCGCCATAGAAATAATCTGATGTGAGCAGCACATGACTTTCCTTATACGATGCAATGAATTTACTACTTTTACAATAAAAAAAAAATCTGATGTGGGCAACACATGACTTTCCTTATATGATACAATGAAATAATACTTTTACAGTAAAAAAATAGGTTTTTCTTATAGTAAATAATTATATTCTTTCCAAGATATTGAATTTTCGTCAATTAATCGTCATTTTCATTGATTTAGCGTCATTCTTATCCATTTGGCTATATTTCCGTGAATTTGGCAACATATAAAAAAGACACCAACTTGGCTACCTTCCACCAAATTCGTCGCCAAAATCTCGCCAAGCGTTATGGAAGAAGAAATAAGTTATTCTTACAGCAGATAAATGACTATTGGCGTTCAAATACAAAAGTATTACTCAAAGTATCTTTTTTCATGATTGGAACGAGCTAGATCCACGAGAATGATGTCACAAATTTATCGCATGGTATTACACACGAAAAGTGAACATGTTTCGCAATAGGAAATATTTTTTTTAATTTTATATGACTGTTTGACAATTTTTTTGAAAAATGTACAATATCTCGAGAACGGTTCATGTTAGCGTTATAAAATTTGTCAATAGTTTTCTAATGAAAAATTACATAAGAAATGTCTATTTGCGTAACTTTATTAGCGTTTTTGATTTTTTGACGATTTTTTCAAAATTTCATTCGAAAATTTAGGGGTGTTCTGAACATTCGATTACGTTTAAAAACAATAAGCTTCCAGTATTCACGGATTGTAATTTTTGTACAAAATTTCATTCGAATCGCTCTATTTGTTCGCAAGATATCATCTCCACAGACTCGCTGACACACACACTTTCACACACACACACACACACACACACACACACACACACACACACACACACACACACACACACACACACACACAGACATCACCTTAAAAATGTTTGATTCGTGATCAGGGATGCTTGAAACATGCTCGCATGTCGAAAACTCGAATTCGAATTTCCCACCCCGTCTCAATACTTTCCTTATACATTATGTACATAAGGAAAGTAAAAATACACCATACCTTTAATTCAAAACCCAAACATTATAGTTACAGCATTTAAGATGTTTCTTCGACACATTTTTTGACAATATTAGAAAAGTCATAAAATTTCAATGGGCTGGGATTAGCCGCTTTAGAGGAATCGTTTCTCAAAGTAGTTATGCGGTCAAAATGCCCGCTTCCGTCGTTCTAGTGTTAAAAAATTTTGTATCTTATATTCATCACACTGGGATCAATTTTAGTCACGATATCAATTTCATGGTAGTCTTCAAAAAGAAACTACGCATTATTTACAATAGAAAAACCATGAAAATTTTGCACATGCAGCCTGCCAATAGGGGATCCCTCAATAAAGGAGGAACATGCTTCAATGGAATTATTATTATTTTACTGGTATGTATACAATCTTGATAAAATCGAAGTTACCAAAACTTAAGAAAATATGTGGTACATGAAATTTATGCAGGAACTTTCATATTGTGGTTGAATACACTTCTTTTGTATACACTTCTTTTTTGTCGGAGCTGTGAAGTATTTTTCTTTCTTTCTTTCTTTCTTACTTATTTCGTACAGGCATATGACTTTTCGAAAAACCGGAAGTAACATATGCAGAACCGGAAGAGGAACCTCGGGATCCCCCTCAGGAATTCGATACTGACAGTCATCACCTAAGCTTTGTCTATAGCTAATTTTGAGAAATAAGTGTTTCAAGTAAAATGAAAAGTTTTTCAACCGGAAGTGGAAAACATTAGTGACGCTCCCGCTCTCCTCCGGAATTTGTTTGTGAATCCATACCATATATCATCCAATCTCTATGGCATATCCTGAGAAATAAATGTTTTGAGAAAATATTTTAATAGTAAAATTTACTCCATATTTTTTTTATCAATAAATGCAACACTGATCCTTTGTTATCTATTGTAGACAAGAAAATGTGAAATTCCTGGGAATGTCATTTACTTAATAGAAAACAGTTACACAAGTGTTGAATTCGGGATGAAAGTAAGGTTATCGGACCTTTTATGGGAGGAAATAAATATGGAAAAATGCAACTCCAATCCTTCTCTATGCGACGCAAGGCAAGTAAATGTCAGTTCGGTTCAAATAGCTTTCATTCCATGTGAATGTCTTTGACGTATCTGTTGCGTCATTCTGCAAACATGTTCTATTCCCAATATTTTCGAAGGAAAAGATGTACATTTATTCTATAGATGGGCAAATACTATCCTTGAATACCTTGAATGCTAGAAAGTGTTCGAGGTATCGAATATAACGCCACTATAGAAGAAATTCAAATGCCTCAAATAGCCTGCCATGATTAATAACAGCAAGTTTTGGAATAGAATGTCGTGATACTCAAAAGAAGAAATTCGAAAGTATCTAAAAGAAAGTTTGTTTCCAACGTGGCTACAGAGGGGCGCCATCGAGATGTAATTTTTTTTTAAATGTATAAATTGGAAATATTTATTTAATAAATAATTTTTAATTAATGTTTTGTAAAAAATATGAGTTTTATTTTATATAATAAGAAATATTTTATGATTCTATTAAAGGTTTTCAGTAAGTCTTCTGCCCTACCCGCGCTTTGTTGACTTTCGCAGAACACGTTTTTCGCCGAAATTCTGCTCAAACAGTTGCGAAATATTTTCTGAAAAATAAAATGCATTGCTTAGATTATATTTAAACTAAATTTAATACTAAATAAAATATAGTATATATATTTTTATTGTAATCCAAAATATTTTTGGTGCTGCCATCTGTTGTCGTAATTTAATTCATACCGACTTTTTTTTTTTAATGAACATTTTTAAATGTCTATTCATTCTAATACGGTATTAAATACAACAGATCATATATAATAATGCCACAATCACGAAAACGTACTTGGACTTGAAGACAAGGCTGCAGTCCTCAGTGATGTACATTCAGATCCCTTATCAAATTTATAGAATGAGAAATTACGTTTCCGTGATTGTGGCATTATTATATATGATCTGTTATTGTATTTAACACTGTATTTAGAAGGAATGGACATTCAAAAATGTTCATTAAGAAATAAAATAAATCTGATATGGGCAGCACATGACTTTCCCTGCAGACTTATATTCACGTTCTCTTTATTTTATTTAAATTTAATTCACTTTTAATTCAATTTTCGTTCTCATTTGATAACTGGACTTATTTTCAAAGATGGCGTAGAGAAAATACGAAGAAACTAAAATATATCTCGAGAACGGCTAGTCCTAGTGTAATGGGGTTGTCATATTATTTTCTTCGTTAAAAATTACATATTAAACGATCATTTAATGGATATATTTGAGCATACGTAGTTCTTTATTTTAAATTTTGGCGATTTTTGCGGGCCATTTTGCACAAAAAGGCAGGTTATTTTTTTCCGAATCGTACCAAAATCTAATCAGCACCAGCGTGACCCACAAGCGATTTATCTACCAAATTTTGTGAAATTCGGTCCATTAGATTTTTAGCTAGAGTGGATACAGGCCTTTGCGGGCCATTTCGCAAAAAAAGGCGGGTTCTTTTATTCTGAATCGTATCCAAAACTAATCAGCACCAGAACCGCCCACAAGTGATATACCTACCAAATTTTATGAAATTCGGTCAATTAGTATTTTAGTTAGAGTGGATACAAAATCTGCACAGACAGACACACACACACAGACGTTCGGCTAAAAGTAGTTTTTTCGTATTCTAGAGGTCTCGAAACGTGTAGATCCGTCGAAAACTCGAGTTGCGATTTTCGACATGATTCAAATACATTACCATGTATTGCAGGGAAAGTAATAGTCGGTATGAATGTAATTATGACAACAGATAGCAGCACAAAAATATTTTGGATTAAAATAAAAAATATATTCTATATTTTATTGAATATTAAATTTAGTTTTAATATAATCAAAGCATTGCATTTAATTTTTCAGAAAATATTTTGCAATTGTTTGAGCAGAATTTCGGCGAAAAATGTGTTCTACGAAAGTTAACAAAACGCGGATAGAGCAGAAGATTTACTGATGCTCACCCTTAATACAATAAACAAATTATATACGAGACATAAATCACAGATAAATCAATAGCACTATTTTTATTATGCTTGTATTGAATTATTCAGCAACAGGTATATAAAAAATATATTTTTGCCCTGGGTGCCAATACCTCAAGGTTTTTCTTAGCGGTTTTGCAGGACTAGATCCTGAAGGTATCCGAATGTTTGTTTTCTTAAATAAAAATCTGCAGTATGGTTTGAAGCATGTGCAATCATTCAATTATCGTAGTTAAAACATTTTAAAATAATTAAATTTAAAGTAAGAAGTTTCATTTCGTAAATTGATGTAGTTTTATAATACTTTTTACTTTTATTTTATTAAATTATTTACCTTTCATTCATAAATTAATTAAGTTTAATAAAGTTTCATTCATAAATTAATGTGGTTTTATAGAACTTTTTATTTTATTAATTTATTTACCACTAATTAATAACATTTAATAAATGCAAGTATTATTTATTAACAATTTGAAATAACGGTTCGGGGTATTCCATTCGAGGTGTTCGAATATTTGAGATCTGGTTAATGTTTGATTTCGAGAAAAGTCTTATTAGCTCATCTTTAGAGAAAATATAAGGAAAAAATGCATCATGCCAGTCTTTCTGTACACCAATGAAGGAAATAAGATGTCAGTTGGGTTCAAAGAGCTTTCCATGTGAATGTGTGACGTGTCTGTTGCGTCATTTTGTAATCATTTTGTCGTCTTTTTTTCTTTCTTTTTTTTTCCTTTTCCAATATTTGAGATGGAAAGATTTATTCGAATTTGATCTCGATTCGTTATTAGGTTTCTCTTTCCCCCCTTCACAGCTGCATTGCATTTCATTGCTTTGTGTTTGAAAAGACGTACGGATGAAAACATTTTTTTCTTTTAAATCTTGTTTACTTCTGTGACTTTTGTTAAAGATTTTTCTTTTAATGGATTGGTTTTATATTGTATTCTCTTACGTTAGCCAATGGATATCCTTTGCACTTTCGGCAATATTTATATCATGGAGCTGTGTAAGACTGGATCTGACTGCGGTATGAATTACACAGCCCCTTTTTGCAGACACTTGGGACTTGACCTAAAATTAGCATACTAATTATTTCGCGGCATGAATTCCTGCTCCCCCCCTCCCCCGCTAATATCAAATACATTTGCTAATTTTATGATTTTTTTTTCTTATTGAGTAATTTTTATTATTTTCTGTCTCGCGACGCGAATTTTAGGGCTTTTTCATAAATTTTACGAATATCAAATATATTACATCCCTGGACCTTTTTAGACGACGAAGAATAAATATTTCATTCATATAAAGCAAGTGTGAAAAACCCAGACCACACGACAGACCCGAAGGCTTACTGTAGCTAGGTGTGTAGCCGGATATAAAGCAAGTGTAAAAGACCTTCTTGTTAGCACAGATTCGACAGATTTCTTGTATTACGAAAAAAAAATCGTTTTCCCTAGCTACATAAAGTCGCCATTAGTTTTCTGTCAATAATAAATATCCACAAAATGGATGTTTTCTAAACTTAAAGACCCGTTTTCTAAACTTAAAAACGTGTTACAGGGTAACATACACTGAAAGAAAAAAATCTGTGCATGTATCAAAATAATATATATTAAAATGTGTAAAAATTCTGTCCACTTCTTAATTTCATATAACGGCGTTGATAATTACCAAAATGTAAACGGTTTCTAAATGTATTAATTAAAAAAAAATAATATCATACTTGCGATAATATATGATTTACGTAGTAGTTACATGCATTATCTTTTCGTAACTAGTAATTTTTTTTTATATGGAAATGTTAGTGTAAATCGTTGGCCGCGAAATTATCGCGATTTACCCCGCGACCCCCACGCGAATTTCGTATATTTCCTGCGATAAAATTATTTTGCCCATAAGATAAGTAATGAGAAAATTTTTAAATCTTGGGAATAAAATGTATAAATCTCGTATTTTTTTGTTCCAATGTTATTCCCTCTGTTATATACATACAAAACTTCTTTTTATACCGTCATATGCAGAAAAAAATATCCTGCATTTCCTTTGTTAACTCTATTTGTGTACAATCACTCGTTGAGGTATCTTAATTTATAATAATCGCAGACGATATTTTTATAATTCAATATTTTACTCAGTTTTTGAACCCCTTTGTAACAGAGTTACACTTCAAATATCGAAATCGTCTGATAGCTTTTTTTGATCAAATTATTGAAAATATTTTTATTAATGATTGACTTTTAGATTAATATAGAAATAGCTATCGTTATCATATTGATTTATTCAAAATTAAAGAAAGTAAATAAACATCAAGTAACATACACTAAAGAAAATCAACTAAATAGTCAGTTATACACTTGTATGTATGTATGTATGTATGTATCTATATACATATGTGTGTGTGCATGTAAGATAGAACTATTTTTTATGAAAAATTAACTTCCTATGTTTTCTAAATATACAATGTAAATTATTGATTTTTTTTTTTTTGTTTCTTGAATATTATACCCATGTTATATGCATAGTAAAGACTGGTTTCAATAATGCATATGAGAAAAATTAATGGATTTCGGAATGTTTATTTTATTTCTATTCCTTAAATAATTTTTCAATTTTTATATTATAGAAACTCTAAATACACAGAGTTATAAAAGCTCAAAATTCTTCAGTTTTTTATTCTATAGACGTTCTAAATGAACCCTGAATTTCAGAGCGTCAAAGAAGCTTGAGTTAAAGAAGCCCTCAATTCATCCTTTTTTAATTTCTATAGAAACTCTAAATGTATCCTTTTTTAATTTTTATAAAAGCTCTAAAGTCGTCATTTTTTAATTTCTATAGAAGCTCTAAAGTCGTCATTTTTTAATTTCTATAGAAGCTCTAAAGTCGTCATTTTTTAATTTCTATAGAAGCTCTAAATTCATTCTTTTTTAATTTCTATAGAAGCTCTAAATTCATTCTTTTTTAATTTCTATAGAAGCTCTAAATTCATTCTTTTTTAATTTCTATAGAAGCTCTAAATTCATTTTTTTTAAATTTCTATAGAAGCTCTAAATTCATCATTTTTAATGTTAAGTTATGGAAGCTTTAAATTCGCCATTTTTAAAATGTCTATAGAAGTTTTATATTATTATTTTTTTTTTATTTCTATAGAACTTTCATAACTTCGGAATAAAAAATGAATATAAAATTTCTATAGAACATTTTTAAATGATGAATTTAAAACTTCTGTAACTGTAGAGCTTCTATATAATTCAAGATAAAAGCGGAATTACCGGAACATTTTTCAGCAAAAAATAAACACGGACAGCTCAAGTTTTACATTATGCACTGAAGGAAAGGAAATGTGGAATTTCTGTAAATCTCTTCATTTCCATACGAATGTCTGACATGTCTGTTGCGTCGCCCTGCAAATAGCATTAGACAATCTCCTTTTCTTTCTTCCAATCGATCGATTTATTCGAGTTCGATGTCGATTTGTCACTACTATTAAGTTTTTTTACCTTCCAGTGTCGACTGTATTTCAGTTTTTTATTTTAAAAGGCATATACAGGTGAGAGTATTTTCTTCTCGTCCAATGATGTTTGTTTGAGACCTTTTGCTATTATTGGTTTGACTTTAATAGGATATTAAAGGTGACTCATTGGAAACCAGAAAAAAAATATTGTTAGAATACGTATACAATAAAAACAGAGTTAGTTTTTTTTTTTTAACTCGATACAAGACTTAATACAGAGATTATTTTAAATTTGATTATCTTATAACTTTGCTGGCTAAATTTTATTTCCACAGTATTTTTTTTAACCAAAGTTGCTGTTAATTTGATATCATTGGTGGCAAAAAATTTGCCATTATTATTATTATTTTTTTTTGTAATTTTGCTATAAATCATATATTTCCCAAAATCTGCTATAAGTTAAGAGCTTAGATGTTTACTGATATAGATTTAACATCAAATTTTGAAGGGGGTGGGTGGGTTTTACCGAGGATTTCCACTTCCTTTTTTTCCATTTCCGGTTCAAAATTTTACATTTCACTTGAAACATCTTTTTTTTTCAAGGTTGGCTATAGATCTTAGAACTTAGAAGATAACTGATATGAATTCGGCATCAAATTTTGGAGAATATAGGGTAGTTCCCTAAGAATGTTCACATCCAGTCTCTTTACCACTTCCGGATAAATAATTTTCCTTGAAACATATATTACTCAGGATTGGTTATAGATAGAGCTTGTATAATAACTCATAATGATTCATCGTTAAATTATTGAGGGGTTAAAAGGACACACTGAAGATTTTCACTTCCGATTCTGGCGATGTCACACTTCTGATGCAAAACTTTACATTTTCTTTGAAATATCTATTTTTCGGAATCTGCTATAGTTATAGCTAGACGACGGCATATAAATTCACCATCAAATTCTGGAGGGGTTAGTGGAGATTTCTAAGGATTTTCATTTATAGTTTTCTTTCCACTTCTGATTCGTGTGTGTGTGAGGGGGGGGGGGGGGGCGATCATGAAACGTCTATTTCAAGATTGGCTACAGATAGAGCTTGGATTATGATTAATGTGAATTCCGTATTAAATTCAGGAGGAGGTCGGGGAGTTCACTAAAGATATCCCTTTCCGGATGTCTTTTCTATTCCAGTTCAAGAAATTTCTTTGAAACATCTATTTCTTAGGATTGTCTGAAGATAGAGCTTGAATGTTAATTGATTGGATTTCGCAGCAAATTTCGAAGAAGTGGAGGGGGTCGCCAAGAATTCCTACATCTGGTTCTGAAGTAGTCAGTTCTGTTTTTCCTTAAATTTATATGACTGGTTGAAAAAATGTGCAAAAGAATATAAAATGATTAGGAAAACTTGAGCAGCGTATATAAGCACAATAATGCAGCATATACTACAGCTGTTTCGAGGATAAGCTGGATCTTCTTCGTCAGAGAACCAAGAAACTCGAAGTCTAAAAGAGGAATGGACGCATAAGAAAGAAACAGATGGGTTTATGTACCAAAGACCTTGATTAAGAGACAGCCAATCGGAAAGCAGCATGAAGAGCAATCCAAACAATCTGAAACGAGAATCTGTTTCCCACCATTGCTCTTTTGCACTTCGGGTTTATTGCTTCTCTTGCACTGAAGAAGAGGATCTGGCGTATCCTCGAAACAGCTGTATGCTACATTATTGTGTTATATTTGCTTATATGCGCTGCTCAAGTTTTCCTTATCATTCGCGCAACGTATATTTTACTTATTGATAAAATCGATTAGTTTTTCATCAAAAACAAAGTGTACACACCATTTGTGATCATATGATGGTTCCTTGATAAATATTTTGTTTCATGTGTTATTTTGTTCTAAAAAATTTGAATTCATGCCTATGAAAAATGGAAAAGAAAAAAAAATAACTTCAAGTCTGCAGGAGTAGGAAAAGTCCTCTGCTGTCATCATCTTATTTATTTATTTATTTTTTTTTTTTTTTTACCTTTACAGCTGTATTGCTTTTCAGAGCTTGTATTTCAAAAGATTTACGTATAAAGGTATTTTTCTTCTTTAATGGCCTTTATACTTGAGACGTAATTAACTTCGTTAGGATATCAAAGGGAATATAATGTAAACATGGGAAAATTGATAAATAGAAAAGTGAAACTTCGCTATTTTTAACATGATTTCATTAGCTAGCTTTTGTCCGACTGTAATTATATTTGCGTTCTATTTTGGGTTCTTTTCTGGTAACCTTAAATTGCGTTTCACATATGGCGTGGGTTCTCTTTCCATTAAATGAAAATGTATGTGATGTGGATTGAACAGGATCTTCCCTACAGACTGAAATCCATTTCTTTCAGTATTTATATTGGAGTTTCAGCGCGCAAAATACTTATTTAAATTTATGTCAAATTAGAATTTATAACTGATATTTTTAGGAGCGCCCTGCCAAATCGTCATTTCCGAATCTGTAGTTAGTAGGTGTATATTACACGTGACAAAACACGACTTTCAGAAATCTATATCTCAGTCCCCAAGATAGCTATATATATATATATTTATTTATTTATTTATTTATTTTTTCAATCTTTATGTTTGTCGTCCAAATAACACGAGTTTATAGGTAAAATATATCTCGTGTTTCAGAAACAAGCATTTTTGTGTTCATTTTGATTAAATATTTGGACTTGAGAAATAATTTTTTCGAAATGAGCAATTCTTAAATCTAGAGCTTTTCCGCGTGCAAGCTTTAATGCTTGGTATTTTTTGTATTCCTATTTTCGATTCCACACCATTGATATTTGTTATCTTTATTTAGCTTGATGATCAGTAATATGCATTGTAATTTCCTCATTATGGTTGAATTTCATTTTTATTTCTTTGTATTTTGTAGGCAAATTTTAAATTAGTTATGTAGTTAGTTTTAAATTAGTTTGTATTATGAGTTACTACTTCTGTTCTATCATTGGATTTTCAATTATATATATATATATATATATATATATATATATATATATATATATATATATATATATATATATATATATATATATATTACAATTATAATGTGCGCGGTAGCGCAAGAGTAAAAAGAACTTTAAAAATGCACTTTTTGCGATTTCGACCAGATCCTTTAAACTTTCCCTGCAATACATGGCAATGTATAGGGGAAGTATTGGAATCGTGCCAAAAATCGCAACTCGGATTTTTTACGGATCTACACATTGTGGGACATCTAGAACAATAAAATTTTTTTTTTCGTGACGTCAGTCTATCTGTGCAGATTTTGTATCTACTCTAACTGAAACACTGATTGACCGTATTTCATAAAATTTGGTAGATAAGTTTTTTTGCGGGTGACCTTGCTGCTGATTACATTCTGATACGATTCGGGGGGGGGGGGGGGGGGGGGGGCTTCCGTTTTTGCGAAATGGCCTGCAAAAGTCGTTAAATCTGAAAACAAAAAACTACGTATGCCAAATATATCCATTAAATGCTTATATTATACGTAATTTTTAACGACAAAAAGAATAAGACCAACCCCATTACTCTAGAATTAGCCGTTCTCGAGATATTTTAGCTTTTTCGCATTTTCGCTACGCCATCTTTGAATATCTGTCCAGTTACCAAATGGAAACTAAAATTGAATTAAGAGTGCAGATTCAGTGTCATTTTAAATAATTATGGTCGTTATTTTGTGCAATTAAACGTAATTTAATGAATTATTGAAGAAATAGAGAGAACATAAATATGAGTCTGCAGGGAATGTCATGTACTGTCCACATCAGATTTTTTTCTTGAATGATGTTGACGAACAGATTTAACTACATACAGGCTTAACTACTGAACCGATTTTACTGAATGATGGCTCATTTTGTGTGTCCTCGTTGAAGTACATATTTTTCTTTTGAAAGATATAATTGATTTCGAATTTCAAGAATTGAAAAATGATCGTGAATAAATGGTGCTTGGCGGTTATGTAAAATGTGCAATGTATGTTATTATATCATTGTTGCGCACATCATGTTGATACACAGTTCTAAAATATATTATAATCTCTTAAAACCACCACTTCGTGGTAAGAAAACTTCTTCAAAAGAAGACGTGTAAAGAAAACTTCTTCAAAAAAGGTTATGACTTATGAAATTTCATAATGCTTTCCGCAGAACCGAAGTTGTAAACTTGGCACGGTTATGGAGTGCGGTAATGATTTTGGCTTATAGCAGGCGATTTGGAAATTTAGTGGTGTTATAAGTATCTATATTATTTACGTAGCAGGCGCTTACTTAGGACTCGAGCTACGCTGGATAATTCCTTTTAGTATGCTATATACGAGGCAGTGTAATGAAATGAAAATCAGGATAAAATGAAAGTTGTTCGGCATTTTATTCCAGAAAATAAATACTATAAATTTAACTCGGTTTTTGTTGTAGCGGAGAAAAGAAAATGTGGAATTCCGATGAAAGAGCCGTCATTTCCATGTGAATGTCTGGTTTGTTTGTTGCGTCATTCTCCGAACAGAATTCGCCGTTCTCCTTTCTTTCATCCCTCATGAGAAAAGGGCATTTGTTCCAATTCGATCTCGATTTGTTATAAGATTTTTCTTTTATCCATTCACAGCTGCATTGCAATCGGTGCTTTGTGTTTATAACGACATACAAATGACGGAATGATTATTTATCATTATTATTATTATTATTTTTTTAATGTGATTGTTTACATTTGAGACCTTTTGATGTCAATGACTTTGTAAGGATGTTGCAGCACCATCAGCGTAAACGTGACAAAAATCAGTGACTAGAATCCGGAGACGGTTAAACTTAACTTTATTTTTAACTTGAGTTCTTTACTGTTGTTTGGAATAACTTTTGCATTCTAGTTTGGGTCATTTCTTCTGTTAACGTGCATTTAGAATGTGCATTTAGAATGGCCATACAGTCATTAGTGTAATACGTTTTATTAAAGACTTTTTAAGGTAAACTGCAAAATATTTTACGTGAAAGTTAAAAAATTCAGTGATTTGATTTCGTCAACAAAGGCTTGATCTTGATACCACCCCAGCTACATAGCTGTCAATTTTATTGTTGTTAAAGAAAATTGTCAACCCACAACCCGACCCGAACCCACAGATTGTGACCCTAATACCAACCCGCTACCTTAATGGAATTATATTTCAAAATTCTAATCAGTAGATTTTAAGTCTAACGCATATGCACAATTTTCTACTGTTTGCAGATTTTAACCCCCATTTAAGCATTTATCCAGTTACTCTCATAAAAATAAATGTGATAAGATACATATTTTAAAATTAATTTTTGTGGGTAGCCTAACTAACACCATTAAAAATAAAAAAGACTCAGCCCGAACCCAGCACACAGTTGTAAAAATAAAGGAATTGGAAGCGAATCCAACCCACAACTTTAAGAAAATTAGACCCGAACTCAACACATAGCTTAAAAAATAAAGGACATTCGAACCGAACCCAACCCATAGCTTGAAAAATAGAGGAAACTCGACCCAAACCCAACTCACAGCCTGAAAAATTAAGGAAACTCGACCCGAACCCAACTCACAGCCTGAAAAATTAAGGAAACTCGACCCGAACTCAAATCACAGCCTAAAAAATTAAGGAAACTCGACCCGAACCCAACTCACATCCTGAAAAGTAAAGGAAACTCGACCCGAACCCAACTCACAACCTGAAAAGTAAAGGAAACTCGACTCAAACCCAACCTTTAAAGCAGGTAACCCGTGGGTACCCGACCCGATGCAAAATTTTTTTTGTAGAAGAAATGAAATAAATGCAACTCCCTCTTATCAAACGAAGGATAAATAATGGCGAATTACTGTTATCAATAGAACGTTCGTTAGGACATATTTATTTACATAATAGGAAATAGTGCCGCAAGTGCCCAATTCAGAATGAAATAATAGTTACCAGAATTTTTTTATAGAAGAAAATATATAAAAAGATGCATCTGCCGTTTTCCCTTGTCAAATAAAGGAACAAAAAAGTACCAATTCTGTTCAAAGAGCTTTCATTTCCATACGAATGTCTGACTCGTCTGTTACGTCATTCTACAAACAGTCTTTGACTTTGTTTCTTTCCTTCTTCCAATCGTTCGGAGCTTTGTTCGAATTCGATCTGGATGTGTTATTAGGGTTTTCTTTTTTTTCCCCCTTCTCAGCTGCATTGCATTTCCGTATTTTGTATTTATTTCTAAAGGTATTTTTTCTTTTATTGAGATTTTTTGATGTCACTCACTTTGTTAGGATATGAAAGCTGAAGAAATGTAAACATAGGAAAACTGTAAAATACGAGAACAGCAGAACTTTAATAAAATTGTATAGAAACACGTCAAAATGATCAATACTTTAAAAATAAAGACAACCAAAAAATTGGCCATAATTAAAAGTATTTTATTAGAATCTCCTTTTACTGTGTACTAAAATTACGTATAAAATAATTTTACTACGTCGTATATATAATTTTATACTTACATAAAGTAATTTTAGTACGTCGTATATATAATTTTATACGTATAACGTGATTTTAGTACGTCGTAAAAGGAAATTTTAATAAAATACTTTTAATTATGGCCAATTTTTTGGTTGACTTTATTTTTAAAGTAGAACTTTATTTCATTAGCGTTACTTTTACAAGGATTTGTTACAATTACATGATATGTGATTTACTGTGTTAAATGTATTTGCGTTGGAAAGCGAGATTTTTATTTGCCAGTTGTTTTTAGGAGAAGGTCCGGATTGCTTATCTTTGGCGGCAAATTTAGTGGTCTTGGCTACAGTTTTGGCGAGATTTTGTGAACACGGTGACTTTTAGCGTGTTTGGAAACTTCAAGAGTTGAATTTATGTGTTAAGAATTTCACGAGTTACAATTTTATATATATATATATATATAATATATAATCTACAGAGAATATACTGTTCATTATTTAAGGAACTGTGATAGCTAAATAAGCTGTGATAAGAGTAAAGAATTTTGTAAAGCAACATATGCAGGCATTAATCTGATAAAGGGGCGTACATATAATTTTGGCGACAAATTTCTCGATATTCGGCGAAGATTTTCGAATTGGCGGAACTTATCGACTTTTAATAACAGCTGCTATGGGACACGACTGATTATTTATCATTGCTATAAACATTTGTGCAGATATTTTGTTGTACATCTAATTGATTTCTATGAATTCTCGTATTTTGTCCTAAACACTTATTTTTGAAATAAATAGCTGTCTTTTATATAACCTGATAGTTTATAAGACCTACAAATGAGTATATTTATACAGCATTTGAATTGAATCAAAAATTTTAATTAAAAGTTTTCTGTGAATTTATACGTTTGGATCGTTCCAGAATACGATTCGACTATTAGTGGCATCTCTAGGTAACACCTGTTGATTCTGCCCCAAAACCGCTGCACGGGTTTTCGCGAAATTTAGAACCTGAGTCAGTTATGCAACCTTGGTGCTGATCGCATTTTGGTGTAAACCAGAATAATTGAACTAGATTTTTTTTTTCCGTTTTCAAAATGGAGAAAATATTAAAATTTTAAACTATAATTTAACTATATGTAATATCCATATTCAAAACAACAGTACAGGATGGAACAATTTTAGATGGTAGATTGTTTAACGATTTATATTAGAAAGAAACATCAAGAACTCCTTTCCACTTTAAATTTGCAAAATTGCCACATTCACAGCAGCATTATCCTTTCCCTGCACACCTGCTATAGAAGCATTAATAGTAGGATCAGAAGCTTTAATATTAGCATCATAAGCACTAATATTAGCATCATAAGCACTAATATTAGCATCATAAGCATTAATATTAGCATCATAAGCATTAATATTAGCATCATAAGCATTAGTATTTGCATCATAAGCATTAATATTAGCATCATAAGCATTAATATTTGCATCATAAGCATTAGTATTTGCATCATAAGCATTAATATTAGCATCAAAAGCATTAATATTAGCATAACCTTTAATATTAGCATCATAAGCATTAATATTTGCATCATAAACATTAATATTAGCATAAGCTTTAATATTAGCATCATAAGCACTAATATTAGTATCATAGGCATTAATATTAGCATCATAAACATTTAATATTAGCATCATAAGTATTAATATTTGCATCATAAGCATTAATATTAGCATCAAAAGCATTAATATTAGCATCATAAGCACTAATATTAGCATCATAAGCATTAATATTAGCATCATAAGTATTTAATATTAGCATCATAAGCATTGATATTAGCATCATAAGCATTTAATATTAGCATCATAAGCATTAATATTAGCATCAAAAGCATTAATAGTAGCATAAAAAGCTTTAATATTAACATCAAAAGCATTAATAGTAGCATAAAAAGCTTTAATATTAACATCAAAACCATTAATATTGGCATCAAAAGCATCCATTCAAAGAAGAATACTGTTTGAAAACTTGGGAAACATTTGTTGAAATTCTGAAGCAAAGTTTTAAAATCAGGGGAAATCAAAGGAGTTAAAATCAGCATCTCAGTACTCGGCAAAAACAGCTGTGTTTTAAGAATTTTTCAAATGAAAGTTTTTCATAGAGTAAGTAATCAAACGATATAATGCTGGCTTTGTGTATGTTTTGCATTTTTAAATAAATTCGTAGTGTTAACCTATTTTCATATTTTTTTTTTTTTGGCGCATTTGCGTCATTTGAAAGTTTGTGAATTCGGTAAATAAATTATTAAACACCAAACCATTATTAAGGCCATAATGTAATTCCTGAAGGCGGTAATGTAATTCCTGAACTAAATGAATTGCCCCCAAATCAAATCTTTTTGCAAAAGCGCTTATTCCCTTTTCTAAATTCATAGATTTTGCCTTAAGCAGTCGTCAGCTATATTTTTGCTCCTACTGTTTGAACTATTAAAGATATATTTTAATCTCAATTTTGCTCTGTTATATAGACATTTTTTCAACACACAATTGCCAAATTTACTTCCAAATTTGCATCTAGATCCATTTTTGATATAATTCGAATTTAAAGTGGAGAAATAACCAACGTATTGATATTCCATTCATCATAATTTTAATTTGGAAAATTGCCAGCAAACGCCAAGTTGTGAAAAATTAGCACCATTTCCCCCCGAAATCTAACATTTCATAATTTAAAAGCCTGTCTCGTTGCCATTATTAAGAAAAAGAAATATTTTAGCGATTCTAAAAAATTAATACACATTTTTTCCCCTTATCCCTTATTATTCCCTTTTCTAAATCCATGGATTTTGCCTTAAGCAGTCGTCAGCTATATTAAGAATAACTTAACGTATTTCAAAGGGGATTTTTTGATTTTTACGGGTTTATTTTCTAAAGGTGTATTATCTCCCAGATTTTTAGTTTAATACCATAAAATATGAAAAATTTTAAGCTTTCATTGGTATTTTATACACGTGTGAGCGATAATTAAAAAAAAATGTGTATTAATTTTTTAGAATCGCTAAAGTATTTCTTTTTCTTAATAATGGCAACGAGACCGGCTTTTAAATTATGAAATGTTAGATTTCGGGGGGGGGGGGGAAATAAATGGTGCTAATTTTTCACAACTTGGCGTTTGCTGGCAATTTTCCAAATTAAAATTATGATGAATGGAATATCAATGCGTTGGTTATTTCTCCACTTTAAATTCGAATTATATCAAAAATGGATCTAGATGCAAATTTGGAAGTAAATTTGGCAATTGTTTGTTGAAAAAATTTCTATATAACAGAGCAAAATTGAGATTAAAATATATCTTTAATATTTCAAACGGTAGGAGCAAAAATATTGTTAGGACGCATCCTTTGGAATCGTGGATGTGCCCGCAGAATACAAGAATGAGTTCAACTTTCTGGATAATTAACACGTTTATTCACAGGCACAGCGTAAACAAGAACAATATGCAGTAAAAAGCACTTAAATGCAGATATTAATTTCACAAAGTAACCGATATTATTCTCGAAACATTTGCGAAAGTCATTTCACAAAACAGCAGCTACTATTTTCAAAAGTTCAGTGTTCACAGTTCAGTGTAGCTCATATCGCGTCAACTCATCTCCGACTGAGTGATAACTCCTTTATAGACTCTCCATAGAAACTTCTGGAAATCTCTCATATCACGTAGATCAAGGTGTTTCTTGAACCTTGGAGAAGTCGTCAAATATCGCCAAATTGACGATAAATCGCCAAATCTGGAAACCCTAGAGCACGTCATAGGAAAGGATGCCTGTACGGGTGTTTTCTCCGCCTGGTCTTGGAAAGAGACGAAAGTGAGAGGCGGAATAAAGACTCCGAAGTGTTTTACAAGTTCGTAAAAATATGTTTTCAGTATTTGTTCGATTATTCAAAAATTACTTCATGGTATTTGTATATAAATCGCAATTGTATTGTTTGTATTACTTATTATGAACATTTATGCGTCTTATTAACTATATTGTTGTAAAAGCTGCGTCAAATATGCGCTTTTAAGTGATTTAATTTTCAACACTTTACAACAAAGTTGAAAAGTGTTTGACTTTGTTCATTCTGTCTGTCTGTCTGTCAGCACAATAACTGCTTGTAAAAATAGCTTTATCAAAATGAAATTTTAGTATGTTGTTCAGAGGATCTGTGGGACCTATGGGAATATAAATGAATAATATCATCCAATTAGTTTAGGATTGAACCCGGGTTGAAAAAATGAAATACATTGAACCCTATGGGACCTAATTTTTCGAACATTTTTTAAACGGACACAGATCGCTTCACAGATTGCTTCGAATGTTTTAGAAAATATGCAAATAATACCATAAAATATATAAAAAAAATTTCAGCAAAATATATTCAGTAGTTTTTAAAATAAAAATTAGAATAATAATTACACCTTTTATATAAAGCGATCACGTGGAAGACCTAGACCACACGACTGACCCGAAGGCTTACAGTAGCTATTTGTGTGGCCGATGAAGAGATCACGTGACCCACTTCAAAATAAAATATGGCATCCATCTTGTGTCAAAATCGTGATTTTTTAAAGTTCTTTTTAATTCATATTTAGTGTTGTATCCGTTCTAAAACTGCTTTATTTTTGCTTAAATTCTGTGCATCTACATACTGAAACAACGTAATTACAATATATTTGAGTTTAAATGATCATCCAACTTTGATTATTTCTACAACGAAGCCTAATTTTCACTTATGGAGAATGTAAATACCAAAAGATGTAGAATGAGTTGTATAAGAATTGCTGCATTTCTTTAACGCAACATTATTTAGCTCATGGAGTCTTCAATTTAGCTGATATGAATGAAATATTCATTGATTTGCACAGAGGACGACGATTTTTCCGATGAAGTTTTAAGCATAGTGTTTAATTACTTGTATGTCCATGGTCTTAAGTTTTTAAATAAAATAAATTATTATAGTATTGTGATGAATGATATGAATGGAAAACAGTTTATGAATGAAATGCGCTTTTATAGAGAGAGCCAGGCGTGTTATATTTCGATGACGTCATTTGAATAAATTTCATTTGTTTCCGATGAAGTTTTCAAATATAATAAATTATTGTGGTATTATGATAATTTTAAAAATATTACCGAGGAATGTATCGCATTTTAGAGATGCTTAAACCCGGCAATTTATATTTCAATGCCGTCATTTGAACGAAGTTCATTTTTTTCGATGAAGTTTTAAGTTTTCAAATATAATAAATTAATGTAGTATTGTGATTATTTTAAAAATATTACCAAAGAATGTATCGCATTTTAGAGATGTTTAAATAAAATTGCATTGGAGTTGGAAAGTGTTTCATAATCCATGCTTTATGCATGGTCGATCTTTCTTGTTTATTTTATATGGTCGATCGTTAAGCCTTTACTATGCTGGTTATAGCCGGCATTTGATAGAATCATATTAATTTACTTCTTATGAGATACATAATCAATAATGAACTAAATTCATCCAAAATTTTAAACCTACATAAATCGTAATATTGATTAAGAGATTTAAACATAGTACATTTAAAAATGAATATTTTCTTGGACTGGTCTCTTTACCTACCCCTACATCGACTCAATTGGTTCGGCATACTAGTTTTCGTATGAAATTTTTAAAATAATGCTCTTCTTCCAACACAAAAACAAAAAATCTGATGTGGGTAACACATGACTTTCCCTGCGGACTTATATCCACGTTCTCTTTATTTTAATTAAATTTAATTCACTTTAAATTCAATTTTCGTTCTCATTTGATAACTGGACTTATTTTCAAAGGTGGCGTAGAGAAAATACGAAAAAACTAAGATATCTCGAGAACGGCTAGTCCGAGTGTAATGGGATTCGTCTTATTCTTTTCTTCGTTAAAAATTACGTATTAAACAAGCATTTTATGGATATATTTAAGCATACGTAGTTTTTTATTTCAGATTTTTGCCGGTCATTTTGCAAAAAAAGGCAGGTTATTTTTTTCCGAATCGTACCGAAATCTAATCAGCACCAGGGTGACCCACAAGTGATTTATCTACCGAATTTTGTGAAATTTAGTCTATTAGTTTTTCAGCTAGAGTGTATACAAGCTTTTGCGGGCCATTTCGCAAAAAAAGGCGGGTTCCTTTATCCCGAATCGTACCCAAAACTAATCAGCACCAAATTCGCCCACAAGTGACTTACCTACCAAATTTTTTTAAAATTCGGTCCATTAGTTTTTTAGTTATAATGGATACAATATCTACACAGACAGACACACATACACACACAGACGTCACGCTAAAAATAGTTTTTTCGTATTCTAGAGATCTCAAAACGTGTAGACCCATCGAAAACTCGAATTGCGATTTTCGACATGATTCCAATACTTTCCCTATGCATTACTATGTATTGCAGGGAAAGTAAAAATCTGATGTGGGCAGCACATGACTTTCTCTGCAGACTCAAATTCATATTTTCTTTTTTCTTTAATAATTCATTAGATTGAGTTTAATTGCATCAAATAACACTAAATTTGCATTTTTAATTCAAATTTTGTTTTTATTTGGTAATTGGACATTTTTCCAAAAGTAGCATAACAAAAATGCAAGAAATCTCAAATATCTTGAGAACGGTTAGTCTTAAAGTATAATGGCGTGTGTTATGTTCTTTTTCTCGTCAAAAAATGCGTATGAAAAAAGAATTTAATTGATACATTTCAGCATACGTAGCCTTTATTTTTTTTAGATTTTGGTGATTTTTGTGGGCCATTTCGTAGAAGACAGGTTGTTCTTTTCCAAATCGTACCAAAATATAATCAGCACCAGAGCATCCTACAAGTAACTTATCTACCAAATTTTGTGAAATTTGGTCGATTAGTATTTTAGCTAGAGTGGATACATGAAATTTTTACGGGCCATTTCGTAAAAAAAAGCGGGTTCTGTTTTTACGAATCCTACCAAAAACTAATCAGCACCAGGGTCTCATCCAAGTGACGTACCTACCAAATTTTATGAAATTCGGTCCATTAGTTTTTTAGTTAGAGTGGATACATACATTGCACAGACAGACAGACAGACACACAGACGTCACGCTAAAAATAGTTTTTTCGTATTCTAGAGGTCTCGAAATGTGTAGTCCCGTCGAAAACTCGAGTTGCGATTTTCGCATGATTGCAATACTTTCCCTATACATTACCATGTATTACAGGGAAAGTAAAAATCTGATGTGAGCAGCACATGACTTTCCCTGCAGACTTATATCCACTTCCTCTTTATTTTAAAATTTAATTCCCTTTTAATTTAGTTTTCATTCTCATTTGGTAAATGGCTTTTTTCAAAGGAGATGTAGAGAAAATACTAAAAAACTAAAATATCTGGAGAACGGCTAGTCCTAGTGTAATAGGGTTGGTCTTATTCTTTTTTTCGTTAAAAGTTACGTATAAAACAAACATTTAATGGATATATTTGAGTATACGTAGTTTTTTATTTTAGATTTTAACGATTTTTGCGGGGCATTTTGAAAAAAAAGGCAGGTTATTTTTTTTCGAATCGTACCAAAATCTAATCAGCATCAGAGTGCCCCACAAGTTACTTATCTACCGAATTTTGTGAAATTTGGTCATTTAGTATTTTAGCTAGAGTGGATACATGACATTTTTGCGGGCCATTTCGCAAAAAAGTCAGGTTGTTCTTTTCTGATTAATAGCAAAATCTAATCAGCACCAGGGTCATACGCAAGTGACTTACCGGCCAAATTTTATGAAATTCGCTCCATACGTTTTTGAGTTTGGATACATACATTGCACACACACAGACAGACACACAGACACACACACACAGACGTCACGCTAAAAATAGTTTTTTCGTATTCTAGAGGTCTCGAAATTGTAGATCCGTCGAAAACTCGAGTTGTTATTTTCGGCATGATTCCAATATTTTCCCTATACATTACCATGTATTGGAGGGAAAGTAAAAAATACATAACATACAACCATTCAAATCGTGGCTATTGTGGTACTCTACCCGGTGCGTGACTACAGCGAAATTATAGAATACTTAGAGTGGAAAATTGCACTCTGAAGAGGCTCGTGGCAAGGACTATTCAAATTGCAAACGAGTTGACTGGACTTGTGTAAACACTGCAATGTATACCCAATGAGATGGAAAGGATGGAAATTTTATCGAGATGTTGCCAGTTTATCTAATTAGAATAACAAGTTTTCGAAAATTGTATTCGCTGCTTATTTTATAAAAGAGATCACTGCGGGTAGTTTCCACATTAATGAAATGTCATTAATGAAAAACCGTATTTTCATGTAAAACAGCGCCCCCTTCCCCAAACTTTCATCATTCCTCACTTTTAAGGCATTGGTGATATCCCGTACCCCCCTTTAGCACATTGATGCTACTTCCGGTTCTAGTGATATTACATTCGATTAAAAAACTAATATTTAAGCCCGTAAGGGAAGCTAACATTCTTAAAAATATGAAGTTGCAACTTTTTTAATAATTTTATTTTATTAAACAATGTATGGTGTTTAGCGTCAAAAATAGTTGTCGCAGTTGAAAATTGAACCTTGTTGGTTCTGCTCCGTAGTAGAGTTTGTCTTTTACGTGTCTGATGAAGACTTTGTGTGTGTGGGGGGGGGGGGGGGAGGGGGGGGTCTGTGAGACTTTCCTCCTCCCCCACCTCATTTTGTCCGTAGACGTACTATATATGTCTATGTAAACGTACTATATAGGTCTATGTAGACGTACTATATATGTCTATGTAAACGTACTATATATGTCTATGTAAACGTACTATATAGGTCTATGTACACGTACTATATAGGTCTATGTAGACCTACTATATAGGTTTATGTAGACGTGCTATATATGTCTATGTAGACGTACTATATAGGTCTATGGAGACGTACTATATAGGGCTATGTAGACGTAATATATGGGTCTATGTCGACGTACTATATAGGTCTATGTACACGTACTATATAGGTGTATGTACACGTACTATATAGGTCTATGTAGACGTACTATATATGTCTATGTAAACGTACTATATAGGTCTATGTAAACGTACTATATAGGTCTATGTAGACTTACTATATAGGTCTATGTAGACTTACTATATAGGTCTATGTAGACTTACTATATAGGTCTATGTAGACTTACTATATAGGTCTATGTAGACGTACTATATAGGTCTATGTAGACGTACTATATATGCCTATGATTTTGTTCTCTTTGGGAGGAAATTGAAAATTCAGCTTCGTTCGGCAGGCTTCAGTGGTCGAGAACTATAAATGTACACAAATTTATCCTTCGTTACCAGGGCGACTTCTGAAGGATCTGAAAAGACAAAAACACGTTAAATAATTATAGTAATTTATATTCCTTACAACATCTATTTACAGGGCGATTAGATAGATCTCAGAATCCTGATATGGATTCATCACTGGATTTCCAAGGAAAAGGATCACTAAGGATTACCATTTCCGGATCTTGAGATGCCAAAAAATTATATGACTGTACAAAATAACTGTGCAAAAAGTTATAAAAGTATTTAATAGTCCCATTTAAAATGAAATGTACCATTTGCTACCATATGAAGTCCGCATAAATTTCTGGTATTAGTATATGTTGACCAAGTTTTGTACATTAGTTTACAAATGGAACCTAGACGTTTTCCCTTTATAACCCGTGAAGATAATTTTGCATAGCGTGGACAGAAATTATTTTTCTCCGATTTTTGTAGGGAAATTAAATTTGCTATTTTAATGGAAATGTTTTGAAAAGCTACAGAATGTAAATTCTATTTGAATTTGCATACATTCTAAATTTCGAACATTGCCAGTCTCATATATGCTCGTAGAACATTATTTTTTAAACCATAGAATAATTTGCAATTGTTAAAATAACATTTTTTTTATTGCGTTTGCCTGTTTGTATAAATAAAAAATTGAAGTAATATATAAAATTTAACTTGGAAGCCCAGCTTAGTGGAAATACTCTTAACTGGTTTTTAAATCTGGCAATTGTCTGTGGCTAGACAAAATGGCGCGACATTGGAAAACTTCCAAAATTATAGTTTTCTGTGGAACTTGCGAGACATCTGCAGTTGGCTTAAGTCTCTGAAATTATTTTTAGACAATGACGTCGTCTAGACCCGAAAAACAGTTATATTTTTTCACATAAAAGTAATAATGTTTTTAAAAGTTTTTGGGATTTAGTCTGTTAAATGAAGCACATTTTAATTCCATCTTAATGGGAATATCACCAAATTTGCAATTTTTTTCACGAGCATTTAACGAGGTTTTTTACTTAATTATCTTCTTCGACCCAAACTGTCCGGCCTACCCGAAGTTGTAAGGTATCTATTTTGACAGCCGGGACAGTGCAATCCAATTTATACCGAAATCCAGTGGGGGCGGTGTCCACGGGGACTGTACTCTCCTTCCCCTACCACCAACTTGTCGGAGGGACTTAGACCCACATATTTAACGTGCCCGTACTTCAAGTGAACACGGGGACAGTTTAGGCAGAGGCGAGAATCGAACTTAGGCCGTCCGATAACCACCGCGCGCTAACCACTGGGCTGCCCACCTTTATTAATTGATTTGAACTCTTACAGAGTACAGTTAAATGTTTGTTTGTTCGAATCTGCATTCGAAAATTCTTCATATGTTCCGAATAGAATTCTGTACTCTGTTCGATTTTTATGGGTCGTTTGTCTCTTCTGACGCTTTGCCACCGCAGATACCGTCTACCCAAATAATTTGCAATCAAGTAACTTTTATTTTTATTATATATTCTCTCTCTATAGAAAAAAAAGTCTGATGTGGGCAACACATGACTTTCCTTATATAATGCAATGAATTTACTACTTTTACAGCTAAAAAAATGTTATTCTTATAGTAGATACTTATATTCTTTCCAAGATATTGAATTTTCTGCAATTAGTCGTCATTTTCATTGGTTTAGCGTCATTTTTATCAATTTGGCGAGATTTTTGTTAATTTGGCAGCAATTAAAAATGTCGCAAAGTTGGCTACATTCCGCCAAATTCTTCGCCAAAATCTCGCCAAGCGTTATGGACGGAGAAATAAGTTATTCTTACAGCAGATAAATGACTATTGGCGTTCAAATACAAAAGTATTACTCAAAGTATCTTTTTTCATGCATGGAACGAGCTAGATCCACGAGAATGATATCACCAAATTTATCGCATGGTATTACATGTGTAAAGTGAACATGTTTCTCAATAGGAAATACTTTTATTTTTTATTTTATATAACTTTTTGATAATTTTTTTGAAAATTGTGCAATATCTCGAGAACGGTTCAGGTTAGCGTTCTAAAATTTATGCCAACCGTTTTCTAATGAAAAATTACATAAGAAATGTCTATTTGCGTAACTTTATTGGCGGTTTTGATTTTTTGACGATTTTCTCAAAATTTCACTCAAAAATTTAGGGGGTTCTGAACATTCGATTGCGTATAAAAACAACAGGCTTCCAGTGTTTACGGATTGTGATGTTTGTACCAAACTTCGTTCGAATCGGTCCATTCGTTCGTCAGTTATCGTCTCCCCAGACTCACTGACACACACACACACAGACATCACTTCAAAAATGTTCGATTCGTGATCAGGGATGCTTGAAACGTGCTCTCCCGTCGAAAACTCGAATTCGAATTTTCGACCCCGTCACAATACTTTCCTTATACATTATGTATATAAGGAAAGTAATATAAAATTTGGTACATTTGTAGAAAAAGTTAAGGGAAACCGCTGAAATAAATTACTTTTCGATTTAAACTTCAGTTTAAGAAATATTTAACGTCAAAGACAATACCAAAGACAGAATATTTGAGCTGCGAGTTCGCGTCCTGGACAGATTAACAATAGCAAGACCACGAATTTTTGCAGGCATGTACCTACATAGGTGAAGTTTTGCAAGATGGAGCCCCTTTTTTTAAATTTCGATGTAGTTTGAGTTATTATACTTTTTATACATTTCTGAAGTGAAAAATTTTATGTGTGGGCGCGACCTTCAAGTTTCTCTGTCTGGTATCGAAAAAACTATAGCATACAAAAGTATGACATTTGGAACATTTGCAGAGGAATGGTAGGGGAACACTTAATAACTTGGCAAAATAAACCGCTTTTCGATTTAAACATTAGTTTGGCTTGAAACGGTTTGCTGAGCGAGCTCAGCGATCGTCATCAGCGATCGCCGAAGCCTACCGACTATTTAAGCAAGTTAGGGGGGGTTGGCGAAATGTAGCGAGCAGGGAGGCGGTGCCCGGTAGTATTCGAAATAAATGTATAAAACGTTTTCTGTTAAAATAAACGAAAATAGATGCAAATGGAATTTTGCTGAAACTGGCACTTGACACTCTTTAAGAGCACGCGTATTGTTCGGGAGAGACGCAGCTCTAAACGTCTATCCACGACCTGATATGTTGCATTTGAAAAGGAATCGGAAAGTAATACGCACACATCTGTCACTTAACTACCGTAATGCGGAGATACTAATCTGCAGGATTTCGTTGTTTTTATTAATCGTATCGTTTCCACCCGTATAGTGTCCGGTTCCCTAAGATTTTATCCCGTGGTCAATAGTATACAAAGATTCAGTTGTCTAGGTCACACAGAGGGGGCTTCTTGAAGGTCTAGAAAAACTTTTCAAAATCCCTCATTTTCTTGCCACATCCCTCCCCTCCAGGAATATATCAAAATTCTGGTTCCGTACAGTACGTAGTCGATACTGTAAGTGTGTGCAAAAATTCAGCCTTCTGAGTCACCAGGGGGCTTCTGGAAGGTCTATATAGGACTAAAGACAAAATCACGTTGGATAATTATTATATAGATAGCAAACATATCTTTAAGGGGACGGTGGACGTTGAAATGAGAAAAAATCGAGCAAAAAAGTTTTAATATATAATTAATATATAAAAGTTTTAATATATAGCAGCCATTGGCGTCCATGGAAATCACTGACAGAAACATTGCACCTGCTGCAGCAGGTGCAATGTTTCTGCAAAGGGGGTTGAACTGTTTGGGATAGGGTATGTAAAATATTTGTCTTTTTGGGAGGTTCTTCGTTTGGGATGGACGCTGTCCCACCCGTAAGCAAAAGGTTGAATGCATTTTTTTCGAAATGGAATTTTCAAAGGTTTTACATTTTTTAAATGCCCCATGCGTCTTAATTTTTGTCTGAGATGCATGAAATTTGGCAAGAAGACACCTCTCATACTTTTTAATGAAACTGGGTATGCGTTTTATAATTGGACTTTATTAATTAAATGATGAAATTTAAGTTTTAATGCAGAAAAATATTTTCAAAAAATTAACTTTCTAAGGGATTTAAAAATGAATACCCAAATTTGTTCATAAGGTGTTTTTGAGTGATCATAATGTAAAGTTCATCAAAAATGTGAACAAATGGCACGCAAGGACCATTTTCAAATTTTCGTTAAAAAAAAAAATTAAATTAAAAAAATACAAAATTATAACAAAATTGAAAAAAATCTTTAATGGTATTGTATGTAGTAATGTTAAGAGCAATATTTATACAAATTTTCACGTTTCTAAGTCAATAAATAAATAAAAAAAAATTCAACGTCCACCGTCCCCTTAATGCTAGCATAAAATTTTTTTTGACCACATTATAATACGATTGCACTTTCTATTTATCTATTGCTTCACTTTTAAATATCTCGTTCTCTGTGTATCCCTGTATCTCTTAACAATTAAACACAACTTATTCTCTAATTATAATGCTGCTGTATATCGCATGCCCTAATTCGTTTCCCATGGCTCCAGAAAATCTGTTCTGCACATCCTATCAAATTTATCTGCCTCTGCAGTAATCCACCAACATTTGTGAACTTGGCGAAAATAGCTTATCGCCCCGTATCTCATTGACACTCAAATTTGTCCGAGAGATTGTTTAACTAACTGTCAGGTAGGAAATGCCAGCCTGGTTGTATTTAATTTTGGATTTTTACTGTGCGTTCGTGACACTAAGTGACTCTAAAGCTCAGCAAATTTATTGCCATGGAATTTCATGCAAATTATTAATAACTAGAAGTTACGCCTGTCATATGACGGAATAAAAATTTTGCAAAGCATTGCTTCCCATTTAGCGTTATTTTTTATCGGTTTGGTGACGTTTTTATCAATTTGGCGACACTTTCGTCAATTTGGCAATATTTAAAAATGTCGTCACGTTTGCAATATCCCGCCAATTTTTTCACCAAGCATTTCGGACGGGCGGATTAGTCGTCATTTTCATTGATTTAGCTTCAGTTTTATCAATTTAGCAGCATTTAAAGACTCGCTAAATTGGCGATATTCTGCCAAAATTCGTCGCCAGAATTTCGCCAAGCGCTACAGACGAAGAAATAAGTTATTCTTATAGTAGATTCTTTTATTTTTTTTTCAAGATATTGAATTTTCATCAATTAGTCGTCATTTTTACCAATTTAGCGGCATTTTTCTCAATTTGGCAACATTCAATTTTTATCGCCAGTTTGGCGATCTTCCGCCAATTTCGACACCAAAATTTCGCCAAGTGTCACCTAGAGATGAATAAACAGGCAGATAACTGTTTATGTTATAAATTTTTATGAAACTTTATTTTGCGTGAGATTGCGTGTACGAGATTCAATTTTTACTTTCTAATAAGTAGTATTGAGATAGTATTGTTTTCACGAAAATTTCCGATTTCGAGATTTTGATGCCAATGTATGTTTTACGACCTTCTGAACACGTTTTGACTATTTTGAAGGGATGTCCGTCTGTCTGTCTGTGGTCAATTTCTTGTGTGTATGCACGATATAACGGCCACAAATATTAATGGATTTTCACGAAACTTTATATCCGGCTTTGTCATGAAAAAAATTTAGAACTTGATAGAATTTTTTTAAAATTCGAGCGGAAACTTCGAAGTTTATTTGAAATTTTATATATTTTTTAACATGGCGGCATATGACAAAAATTGACTTAATCATGCATGAAAGAGTTTATTTATGGCACAATGATCGCGATACTTTACAGTTTCAATCGTTGTGAAAAATAACCGCGATACAATTTTTTTTGTTCGAGACAGCATTGGTTCTCCTCGGGTGGTAAGTCCCCCCCCCCCCCCCCCCCCCCGTTCATTTAGTATATATGTTACCGGCAATGTATGAAATGCCGGCATTCTATAAAATAACTAGGCATTTTATAGAATACTGGCCGTTTTTAGGCAAAGTATGAAATATGAGAATTATTATATACTTTCCCTAGGCATTGTATATAATACCTAGGCATTCTATAGAATGACAAATGATATTTAGGCCAAGTATGAAAAAAGGAATGAATCGGAGATGTATTTCATACTTTGCCGGTTTGTCATTTGGCATTCTATAGAATGCCTAGGAAATGTATGAAATGTTAATCGTTTCATAGATTGCCGACCAGTTTTCGATATTCTATATAATGCCTAGGTATTCTATAGATTGCCGGCTTTCATACATTGCCGGTCATGTTACCCGCAATGTATGAAATGCCGGCATTCCATAGAATACCTATAGGCATTTTATAGAATACCGGCCTTTTTTAGGCAAAGTATGAAATATGAGAATTTTTATATACTTTCCCTATAGGCATTGTATATAATACCTAGGCATTATATAGAATGACAGATGCTATTTAGGCAAAATGTGAAAAAAGGAATGAATCGGAGATGTATTTCATACTTTGCCAGTTTATCATTTGGCATTCTATAGAATGCCTAGGATATATGTGATATTTTAATCGTTTCATAGATAGCCGACCAGTTTTCGGCATTCTATACAATGCCTAGGTATTTTATAAACTGCCGGCTTTCATACATTGCCGGTAACATATACAAACGGGATCAGGATATTTTATTCTTCAGATCTGCAAATTCAGAGCTAAGAATTTTGCGGAATTTCGCTAACCTGACAACTTTTCTTAAACGTTGCCAAATTGATAAAAACGACGCAAATCAATGAAATTAAATGTTTTTTTTTTCAAGAGAGTACTGAAACTATATTTAGGTAGCAATTGTCTGCCAATCTATCCATCCTACTTAGTAACACATTTATCGAATTTTTAAAATGTCACAAAATTGATAAAAATGTTTGTAAATCCATAAAAATATCATGAAACTGATAAAATTGCGCTTAATAAATGAAATTTATTGTGTTTTGTTAGGGGATAGTATTGTGATGATGTTTCGTCAATTTGTCGCAAAATGGGACTGTCGGATCTATAGTCCCACTTGGCGATAAATTTGGCGATTTTTTAAATTGTCGCTAAATTGACGAAAATGCCGCCAAACCTTCCATGGAGATAGAATTATTCAGACGATAAGATTTCCATCAATTCATTTGAAGCAAATGATATCATGTCGTTTAGCAAGGAATGTAAATCCAATGTGTTTATGCCGCATATGATTTTTATTAAATCTTTTATGATTTGAATAATAAAGATATGTATATAAAATAAATTTCACTAACATTGCATTTTTGTCTGGATAATATCAATTTCGGTCTTCAGATTTAAACATTATTATTATTGTTATTTTCGGAGACCGTTGATTCAGGGATTATTGATATTTTCAAGTTATTATGCAATTGTTTTATTACGACAAAAATTGTTGAAACTCATATATAGTACGTTGTGCGAGTAATCTTCTACAAATGCATGGGTACTATATCTTCTAATCTACGAGAATATAAGTAGTACAGGTATATTGGCATATATTTTGATATATATTGGCATATATTGGAATCAATTACGACCTGCTGGTATAAAGATTACGGGGATTGTTGATATTTTCAATTTATTACGTCATATGTTTTATTTTGGCAATGATTGAGACTCATATTGTAATACGGGTCTTCAACTGACACACAGGCATATTTTCTAATCTGAGACAACGTAAGTAGCACTGGGATATATATATATATATAATATAAATTATTAAATCCGAAGTTAGAATGTATGTAGTAACTCATAATACACTATTCCAAAATTTTCTACAAAATACAAAGAAATAAAAGAAATTAAGACAAAAAGAGGAAATAATAAAGCATAATGCAAGTCATAAAGACAAAGACAATCAACAAATTTCAAAAATGAGGAATGCAAATAAGAAAACAAAAAAATCAAGCAAAAAAGCTTGCACATGGAGGAGATTTAGGCTTACGATAAGTTCATTTCGAAAAAATTCTCTTCGGGTCCATATATCCCTTCGAAATGAACACAAAAATGCTTGTTTCTGAAACACAAGATAGATTTTATCTATAAACTTGTGTTATATGGACGACAAGCATATAGATTGGAACAATAAAGGAAACATAAATACCTCAAAACACACCTCTTCAGCGCAACCATGACGAGCAAAATATGACTGGACCAATGTTGCCATATGCCAAAATGAAAAGATGTGATTTGCTGTTGCCCAAGAGAGTAATAAAAACTGTACTGCTCAAATATATATATATATATATATATATATATATTACCATATAATTTTAGTGCTTTCATTCTGGCATATATTGGAATCAATTACGGGTTTATTGATATTTTCAATTTATATATGTAATCTACTAATACAGGTCATATCTTCTAATATTTGAGTATATATAGGTAGTCCTATCCAATTTTAGCGCTTTTATTTTGTACATATTGATTCAATTTCATATTTTTTGTATATTTGCTTTCAAAAGGGGCCAAGATGTTTTATTCTTCAGATCTGCCCTTGAAGATAATTTTCCATAGTGAGAACAGATATTCTTAAACTTCTCTTTATGAGCAATAAATTTAATACTTTCACAATCACGTGCAAATTATGTTAATTATAGGTTTTTTTATATTTATACTCCGTACGAAGAACGGGTATGCTGCTAGTATATATATATATATATATATATATATATATATATATATATACACATATATATATACACATACATACATACATACATACATACATACATACAGAGTGTCCCCAAAAATTGAAAAGGCTTTAATTTTTTACCTGTTGGAGTTAAGTGGGCAATGTAAATTACAAAAATGTTGAAAGTAAGGTAGGAAATAAGACTACGTTAATGAAATAGTCCTCCTATTCATTTGCAAAATGTTACACTTTTTAAACTTTAATGTGGCCCCCTTAGACAAATTTGGTCAATCAGAAAATTGTTATTTTTAATGCAACAAGATCATTAAAAAAAATCGCATATCTGTATCTTTAAAATTGAGCGATTTATATTTAATTGAAAATTGAACATTGTGAATGGGGACCCTATATCAAATTAGAAATGTAAATTTGTGACATATCACAAAAAAGATAAAACTGCATGATAATACATAGCATACCCAACCGCGTAGTGAGTATCACTGCTTCATATGATCTCTGTCTGTGTAATGTTTTATTTAGATGCATTTGTGATAAAAAATGTTGACACATACTAACGTATTTTTGATCTAAACAATTCCCATCGTCAATGTGTTTCTGATCCCTATTTTCACTGATGAGACAGCCTTTCACTTGGTACGGTAAAGTGGCATAAGTCAGATTTTTTTTCCTTTATCATAATTCAGTTGATTTTAAAGACACAGATATGCGAGTTTTTTTTAATGATCTTGTTGCATTAAAAATAAAAATTTTCTGATTGACTAAATTTTTTCTAAGGGGGCCATATAAAAATTTTGAAAGTGTAACTTCTTGAAAATGAATGGGAGGACTATTTCATTAACGTAGTCTTATTTCCTACCTTACTTTCAACATTTTTGCAATTTACATTGCCACTTATCTCCGACAGGTAAAGAATTAAAGTGCGTTTCAACCTTTTGGGGACACTCTGTAATATATATATATATATATATATATATATATATTAAATAAAATAGTTAAAAAAGGGTTAAAATTAAGAAATATATAAAAATATTTTAGGCACAAAAATGTCTTAATACATATATACTGAAGTCATCAGTTGCAATTTAATATTTTCATTGAGGGCCTGTGCTTTTGAAGAGTTATAAAGTAATTATATTTTATCTATAACAATAGAAAAAAATATTATTGTCAATCATAAATTTAAAACAATGCACAAAATAAATAATAAATTAAAAATAAATAAAAATTGCTAAACCCTTGCTGAATTATAAATAATTTACTGTTTATTACAAATGTAAGAACGAAATTATTAAATATATAACTTTCATGTGCTTTCTTTCTTTAAGGAAATGTTTGAAATTTTTATTCTTACAAGCAGCAGTTTTATTTATTGTGATATAAAAATATTATAAGGAAAAAAATTGCTTATAATTTAAAAATGAAGTGTTATGTGTTGTATTAACAATGTTTAAAAAATGCCTGTTGTCCAGGGTTGGGAAAAAAGGGGGTGGGCTAACCGAAATCCATGGTTTAAACAAACAAACAAACAAAAACATTGTTTAGACTAATGGGGTTTTAATACGGCAACCCTTCTGCTGATAATTGAAAGAGAAATCTGAAAGGCTTCTGTTTATGCCCTATAGTACATAAATCAACCCAGCATGAGCCCTGAATCTACCACTTTATTGAATGACTTAAATAATTAGCAATAATAATAATAAGAAGAAGAAAAATAAATTGTTCAGTTTATTAAAAGCATATGAAATAAATAAAAATACTTATAATTAAACTTTTTAAAAAATAATTCCTCTATATAATGTTAAAAATTGTTTAGAAAAATAATTGAATGGGTAAGTACCATAAGATAAGAGGCAATTTTGTGGACATTGAGTTAAGCATGTATTTAGTGCTGTTAAAATATTTTATTTCAGCTGAATCACTTGCAAAAATATTTCACATTACATTTTCATAAATTTTACTGAATTAATTTCTAAAAGAAAATGCCTCTAAAAATATTGCCAGCTGTTTTACGTAAAATCTCACTTGTACCCTTATAGTTTTTGTCTATCCCTTTTCTTGAAAATGAAGCATTATTCCCGAACTTCTTAAAAATTAGAAAACTAAATAATCAAGAACTTCTTGTAAAGTTACCTACATTTCACAAAGTAGTGTGAAAAACATATTGCATTTCATTTTCAAATGAATTAGAGAGAAGGAAAAAAGCGGAAAATTTTCGGGAAAAAGAAGGTGGAAATAAGCTTCCACTGCTTAAATAATACATTTGAACACAATTTAAAATGGTTTCAATCCTAAAATTGCTTGAACCAGATCGCACGCATTCTCCTCAAAAACAAATATGAGAATTACAATTGACCGTATATCCAGCCGCTTATGAAACAGGCCATTTCGCAAAAATTTACATGCACTCTAATAAATATGAAGGGCCATCCGTCTGCAATTTCCGGTTTCGCGACTGAGACGCTCGTCTATGATCTCGCCCCCGTGCCTCGAATGAAATTCGAGCCACGTTTTCCCCCACGCGTTTTATTGAGTTTTTATCGGTCGCAAAGAAAATTCAAGCCTATAAAATAACAAGAGAGATCAATCATGCTTAAAGTATTGATTATGAAACACTTTCCAACTTCAATACAATTTTATTTAAACATGTCTAAAATGCAATGCATTCTTCGGTAATATTTTAAAACTTATCACAATACTACATTAATTTATTATATTTGAAAACTTAAACCTTCATCGAAAAAAATGAACTTCATTCAAATGACGGCATTGAAATGTAAATTGCCTGGTTTAAACATCTCTAAAATGTGATCCATTCCTCTATAATAATTTTAGAATTATCATAATACTACGGCAATTTATTATATTTGAAAACTTCATCGAAAACAACTGAAATTCATTCAAATGACGTCATAGAAAAAATAACACGCCTGGCTCTCTATAAAAGCAGCATTTCATTTATAAATAATTTCCCATTCATGTCATTCATCACAATACTCTAATAATTTATTTTATTTAAAAATTAAGACCATAGAGCTACAAGTAATTTAACTCTATGCTTAAAACTTTGCAGACTCCATGAACTAAATGATTTTGTGCAGGAATTCTAATACAACTCATTCTACATATTTTGCTGTTTACATTTTACATAGGTGAAAAATAGGCTTCGTTGTAGAAATAATCAAATTTGGATGAGCATTTAAACTCAAATATATTGTCATTGCGTTGTTTCAGTATGTAGATGCACAGAATTTAGGCAAAAATAAAGCGGTTTTAGGACGGATACAACACTCAATATGAATTAAAAAGAACTTTAAAACTCATGATTTTGAGACAAGATGGATGCCATATATCATTTTGAAGTGGGTCACGTGATTTTTTCATATCATGGTCACGTGATCGCTTCATATAAGAGGTGTTATTATTATAATTTTTATTTAAAAAACTACTGAATATGTTTCGCTGACTTTTTTTTATATATATATTTTGTGGAACAATTTGAATATTACCTAAAAATTTCGAAGCAATTTGTGAATTTTAAATCCCTTTAAAAAATGTTTGAAAAATTAGTTCCCATAGGGCTCAATGTATTTCATTTTTTCAACCCGGATTCAATTCAAAACTAATTGGGTGATATTATTCATTTATATTCCCATAGGTCCTACAGACCGTCTGAACAACATACTAAAATTTCATTTTGATTAAGTCATTTTTACGGCAGTTATCGTGCTAACGGGCAAACAGACAGAATGAACAAAGTCATAAACACTTTTCAACTTTGCTGTAAAGTATTAAACAAGAAAGATCAATCATGCTTAAAGCATTGATTATGAAACACTTTCCAACTTCAATGCAATTTTATTTAAAAACGTCGAAAATGCAATACATTCCTCGGTAATATTTTAAAACTTATCACAATACTACATTGATTTATTATATTTGAAAACTTAAACATTCATTGAAAAAAATGAACTTCATTCAAATGACGGCATTGAAATATAAATTGCGTGGTTTAAATATCTCTAAAATGCAATACATTCCACGGTAATATTTTTAAATCTATCATAATACTACGATAATTTATTATATTTGAAAACTTCATTGAAAACAACTGATATTAATTCAAATGACGTCATAGAAAAAATAACACGCCTGGATCTCTCTACAAAAGCAGGATTTCATTCATAACTTTCTCCATTTCATTCGTCACAATACTATAATAATTTATTTTATTTAAAAATTAAGACCATGGAGCTACAATTCATAAACTTTATGCTTAAAACTTCATCGAAAAAAATCGTCCTTCTGTTTAAAAAATCAATTAGTATTTCATTCATATCAGCCATGCAGACTCCATGGACTGAATTATTTTGTGTTAAAGAAATACAGCAATTCTAATACAACTCATTCTACATATTTTGCTGTTTACATTTTACATAGGTGAAAAATAGGCTTAATTGTAGAAATAATCAAATTTGAATGAGAATTTAAACTCAAATATATTGTCATTATGTTGTTTTAGTATGTAGATGCACAGAATTTAAGCAGAAATAAAGTAGTTTTAGGATGGATACAACATTCAATACGAATTAAAAAGAACTTTAAAAAATCACGAATTTGAAACAAGATGGATGCCATATATCATTTTGAAGTGGGTCATGTGATCGTTTCATATCATGGTCACGTGATCGTTTCATATAAGATGTGTAATTATTATTTTAATTTTTATTTAAAAAACTACTGGATATATTTAGCTGAATTTTTTTTTATATATTTTATGGAACAATTTGACTATTACCTAAAATTTTCGAAGCAATTTGTGAATTTTAAATCCGCTTAAAAAATGTTAAAAGAATTAGGTCCCATAAGGCTCAATGTATTTCATTTTTTCAACCCGGGTTCAATCCAAAACTAATTGTGTGATATTATTCACTTATATTCCCATAGGTCCTACAGACCGTCTGAACAACATACTAAAATTTCATTTTGATTAAGTCATTTTTACGGCAGTTATCGTGCTAACGGACAGACAGACAGACAGACAGACAGACAGACAGACAGAATGAACAAAGTCATAAACACTTTTCAACTTTGTTGTAAAGTGTTAAAAAACAAAACTAAACAAAAACTAATTACAAATTAAAATAAATAATAATAACGTCGAGGTGCACCTATTCAGGTCTTGAAGTACCTGTGTACCAAATTTCATGGTCGTACGACGCTTAGATTTCCTGCTACACAGACAGACAGACAGGCAGGCAGACAGACATGTTTCCTATTAAGAATGTTGAGAAATTAAAATTTTTTTTGTAAAATCTAAATATTTTTTAACAATATTCAAATGCATTCCGTTTTATTTGAAAGTCACTAATGTATGAAGAGGAAGGTTAGTTCCCTTTCCTTCATACCCATCTTGCAAATAAACAAACAGTGGAAAATACATGAGCGAATCAAGCTCGTTTTACCTTATTTCAAATGTAGCAGGTTTGGAAGAAAAGATTTTGGGCTTGAAACGCAATGTTTCTTTTACTGGCAATTTCGGTTTTTATGTTCCCGCTAAGTCGTAAACGTTTCACATGATGCGAATACAAACAAGACTCTTATCAGACTGTAAAACGTTGAACTTTTTTTTTTTTTTTTTACGGAACGGCTTCATTTTTATAAATAAAAGAATAAAGAAACAAGAAACTTAAATGAGGCGAAAATCTGGTTGTTCTGGATACTGTTAGAGTTCATTGTGAGGGGGGGGGGGGGGGTCAAGTTGTGAGGTGAAAAAACCTATGTGTGGTGAAACCGTCTTTTTTCTAAGCGGTAATTTGTACAACACTATAAAAAAAATAAGTAGATATTTAATATTCAAAATTTATACAATTTTGCAAAAATTTTCTTGTCAAACGCAAAATATTTATTTGCAGATAAAAGGGGCAATAAAACGTAGAAATAAGTTAAACAAGATATCCATGACGGAGTCTTCATAGGGTGGTAAATGATGTTGTTAACATTTCATCTCTGACGGGAAAACCGGAAGTGACATCTCCAGAACCCGAAATGGGAGTCATTAGTAAACATCTTAACCCATCTGGAATTTGATGCTGTATCCACATTAGACATTATCTGAACTCTATATGTATGCCAATCATAAGAAATAGATGTTTCAAGATATGTAATCTTGAGAAATAGACGTTTCAAGATATTTAATCTTGAGAAATAGATGTTTCAAGATATTTAATCTTGAGAAATAGATGTTTCAAGATATGTAAACTTGAGAAATACATGTTTCAAGATATGTAATCTTGAGAAATAGATGTTTCAAGATATGTAATCTTGAGAAATAGATGTTTCAAGATATGTAAACTTGAGAAATACATGTTTCAAGATATGTAATCTTGAGAAATAGATGTTTCAAGATATGTTTTTGAACTGGAAGTGGACATCCTTTGTAAATCCCACTATCTTCTCCGGAATTTGATGCTAAATTTATATCGATTATCATCCATGTTTTATGCAAGGTTTATTGATACTATCAATACGTATCAATTTATCATGATTTCTATCTATAGCCAGATTTGAGAAATAAGGATTTTAAATGAAAATAAGTAAAATGAAAATTTTAAACTCAAAACGGTGGGGGAGAAGAAAAACAAGGAAATCCTAGGTGAACTCTTCCTACCTCCTCCGGAATTTAACGCTGAATCTGTATCAGTCATTATCGAAGGTTTGTTTATAGGAGATCTTGAGAAATAGATTTTTCAAGGAAATCTTTTAAGAAAAATTAATACTATGGCAACAATTTTACCAATAACAAATAAATAAACAAATAAAATAAAAATAAATAAAAAATAAAGCACAAGAAATTAAATGGCGACTTTGACGAGTCAACCAACTTTTTGTTTTTGATGAGTTTAGCGATAGAAATTATCTTTGTGTGCCAAAAATAAGTTGTGGATTTTTGGCATAATTTATCTGAATACGAAAGATATATGAAATGGTAATTTAAAAAAATCTGATGGAGCATCTCTTTTCATTTTTATGCAAATGTTTGGGTTACTTTTTTTTACTTATTTTTTTTTTTAATTCTACTACATGTGTACAGTGTCACGCGGAAATATCTTTTCGATTTTTTTTTTCTTTATATTTGATTCTGCTACATACAGATAAAATTTAGTTATGATTGGTGAAAAATGATAAATCATAATCAAATCGGGTGAGATTAGAATAGATTTATTTATTTATTTTGAAATTTTGATTTGTGCAATTGAGAAAGCGTGTGGATTTTTGCTCATTGAGGGTAAAGCAGTTAGTAATGCCTCGTACAGTTTAAAGAAAGGCCAATACCTCTATCTGTCATGCTTGGCGCCAAATTTGGCGAACACGACTGGACGCAGTATCACTAGATTGGCGACTATTGGAAAATGTCAAAGAGTTAACTATAATTCAACATATTTAACATTTTTGAATTTTTAAGAGGGTTTTGTAATTAAATTTATCTATCCCATAATTTGTCAGATTTTACCCATTTCTTATTGTAGTTAATTATCCCATTTCTTATTGTAGTTGAATTATTAATCAGATATTCTCGATTTAAAATGTAACAAGTTTAACCGTTTATTGGGTAGCTAGCTATTTCAGTTACGCAAAGTTAGGTGAAATGACACGTATCAAATAATAAACGTTTAATGGGTTTACTATGTTGTTGTTTTGATTTTAATTTGCTTCATTATTGTATATTGATGTTTTATCCGTTTTTTTTTTTTTCTAAATATAAAAATAAACATTTTTTTTCTTTTATTTCAGGTAAATTTTTATTCATATATGTCTTCTTTCATGGGGTAAGATATAAGATTATATTCTCTGTGCAATGCTATTTTGTAATTTATACTTAACATAATACTCAATTTTTTGAATATTTTCATAAAATCTTTGTATGTGGTAACTTTCTTAAATTCAGTTACAATCAAAACTTAATTCAGTAGTGGATTTTAGTTTTTTTAAGTGTGAATTATTTGTATAATGCAGTACTGCTATATTGTACTACAAAGAAAAAGTTAAAAGTATGTATTCTTAATTAAAAGTAAGATTTTAACTATCTATTACCTTTATAGTTGAATATTATAGGATAAAATTAATTGATGTTCAACACTATACAAGGTTCATATGAAAGTTAGTGCAAACATAACTTTGTTAGGTATATGCCATGTCTATCTATAGTAAAGTGACCATGACCCATTGAATAAAATTAATTGCAGCGCCTCCTAACGGATAATTTAAAAACTTTGGAATACGAACACTACAAAGCGAGGTAGATGAAATAATATCCCATGACTCTATATGTTCTGTTTATCTGTATTAATGTGACCATGGCCGATTGATTAACCCTTAACGCTCGAAATTTATTATTATAATATATACCAACAGATCGAGGGGGTGTTGTTGTTGAGACCCAGACCGTCCGACCTACCAGAAAGGTGAAAGGTAACTGTTTGAACGGCCGGGAAGTGCCACCCAATTTAGACCGGAACCCAGTTGGGAGGCATCCACAGGGACAGTACCCTCCTTCCCCTACCACCAACCTCTCGGAAGGACTTACGGACCCACATGTTTAACGTGATCGTACTCCGCATGAACACGGCGGCAGTTGTGGCAGCGCGCAAACCACCGAGCTGCTGCGCCCGAAATACAGGGTGTATCATATTGGACGGGACAAAAAGAATAGCATAGTACAAATTCTGTAATTCAGAGCATTTTACAAGTTCGTGACGATACGTATTTATTGCTTTCAGTGTCCGTGTTTTGTTCCTTACTGGTGTCGATTTCTGGTATTTAGTCACTGCTCTATAACTTGAATATAAATGAATAATATCACCCAATTTGTTTTGGATTGAACCCGGGTTGAAAAGGTGAAATACATTGAACCCTATGGGACCCAATTTTTCAAACATTTTTTAAGCGAAGTTAAAATTCACAAATTGCTTCGAAAATGTTAGGAAATATTCAAATTATCCCATAAAATATATAAAAAAAAAAATTCAGTAAAATATGTTCGGTAGTTTTTAAAATAAAAATTAATATAATAATTAGACCCGTATCATATGAAGAGATCACGTGACTCACTTCAAAATAAAATATAGCATCCATCTTTTTTTTTTTTTTCCCAGTGTAAAAATCGTGATTTTTAAAGTTCCTTTAAATTTATATTTAGTGTTGAATCCGTCCTAAACCCGTTTTATTTTTTCGTATTTTCTGTGTGGGTGGATATTTTCTTGCAAAGTTATTAGCGTGTTTGAAGGACTTTCTTAGGAACCGCGCAATTTTTACTTTCCTTATATACATAATGTATAAGGAAAGTATTGTGACGGGGTCGAAAATTCGAATTTGAGTTTTCGACGGGAGAGCACGTTTCAAGCATCCCTGATCACGAATCAAACATTTTTTAAGTGATGTCTCTGTGTGTGTGTGTGTGTGTGTGTGTGTGTGTCAGTGAGTCTGTGGAGACGATAACTGACGAACGAATGGACCGATTCAAACCAAATTTGGTACAAAAATCACAATCCATAAACACTGGAAGCCTATTGTTTTTATACGCAATCGAATGTTCAGAACACCCCTAAATTTTCGAATGAAATTTTGAAAAAATTGTCAAAAAATCAAAACCGCTAATAAAGTTACGCAAATAGACATTTCTTATGTAATTTTTCATTAGAAAACGATTGACATAAATTTTAGAACGCTAACATGAACCGTTCTCGAGATATTGTACATTTTTCAAAAAAATTATCAAAAAGTCATATAAAATGAAAAAAAATATTTCCTATTGAGAAACATGGTTACTTTTCATAGTTAATACCATGCGATAAATTGAGTGACATCATTCTCATGGATCTAGCTCGTTCCATTCATGAAAAAAGATACTTTGAATAACACTTTTGTATTTGAACGCCAATAGTCATTTATCTGCTGTAATACTAACTTATTTCTTAGTGCATAACGCTTGGCGAGAATTTGGCGACGAATTTGGCGGAATGTCGCCAACTTGGCGACTTTTTTTAAATGTTGCCAAATTAACGAAAATCTCGCCAAATGGATAAAAATGACGCTAAATCAATGAAAATGACGACTAATTGTCGAAAATTCAATATCTTGGGAAGAATATTAGTATCTACTATAAGAAAAACCTATTTTTTTTACTGTAAAAGTAGTAAATTCATTACATTATATAAGGAAAGTCATGTGTTGCCCACATCAGATTTTTAATATTGCAAAGAAATTCCTCTGTATTCATTAACAATACGTTCAATATGTAAATATCAAAATATAAATCTATTTACCGTATTTGGATTGGTTGGGAAATATCATAGTTTTTCATTCTTCTAAAATTATTTGATCAACTTAATTTGATCCTAAATCTAAACAGAACAATTTTTCTCCCCATGATCAAATATATTTAGAGTTAATCGTGGTGGGAACCGTGGATAGAATGGTAATCAAAATCAGAGACTAATAATAAGAACGTAAGATTAATGTTTACATTCTGCTTGGGAGTATAAACAAGAAAATGCATTGAATGCGTGATTAAATGAGATATAAAATAAATCACGCGCTATGGAAATTTGTTTTAAATTAAAACATTATTTTTCGAGTTTTATATCAAGTATTACATTTTTATTGCTTATTGAATACTTCCCGCCAGGGAAATCATCTGCTACACAATGTTTGGAAATATGTTGATACTAATGGAAATGGTTTGGATTTTATTTGCATTTCCGCAGATGCTTAATTGAAATCGCATGTTTTGCCCTTAACATGCTGGATTATCAAAATTCAAGAAATGAAAGTCAATATCGGATAGATTTTTAATTTTAGGACTTTGCCACCAGGGATAGAAAAGTTTTATATCTTGTTTGGAAAAAAGTGAAATGTTTATTGACTTCTATTTTCGATACGCGCATCTTACTTTTCTGGGATTATACTGCACTTGTTCCTTTAAAAGATCAAATGAAATTACAATTTCGCCGCCGAAGCTCATCTGTCGTTAACGATATAATAAGTTTAAGATAATTTAATATTTATGAAAATTGAATTTAACTTCTTTAATAATCCTTGCTGCCTTGTGGAAATCACAATTTAATATTCTTGACTGAAAATATGGCAAGTATCCTGCTTCTAGATGAGCAACCAGCATCAGTGGTCACCGTGGAGGCACACAGGCATTTTAGGTGTCTGTAGCTAGGACTATTCGGTTTATGACTAGCTGTAACAAGAGCAAAACCGGTCCACCGATGTCGGTTGCTGCATTGAGAGCATGATTCCAAAATATTTAAGAGGCCGCCTGTCCGAAATCTGCATATGCGTGCACTTCATGGCCTCATTATAATATCGTTCTTGTATCGCGTGAGGTTTATTCTGCGGTGTCGTTTTCGTCTGCCGTTTTTTATCCGCGAAATCCGAGGTGATATTTCTTTCTGCTCTTGGCAACGGGGATTGCTTTGCGTGCCGGATAGCCGGCGTAAGATTTGTGACAGAATTTTTCCGTGATGCTTTTTGAATCGTTTTTCTTGAATGATTAGGGTAAATGTCGAACTTCGCTGCGAAACGTTTCTAAAACTTGAGATGTATTTCTTGTTTATTTAATACCTATTTCTGTGTTTTACGGTTTGGGATTCCGCTTAGATTTTTTTATTTTAATTTTCCTTGTATGTATTGTTACGAACGTGTAAAATGCTCTGGCTCCCTCTCTCTGGAGTATCCTTAGAAAACTAGACTGAGAAAATACCCGTACAAGCATCCTCGCCAATGATATGGATCTGGAGTTGCCATATGACGAAGTTCGAAGAAAAGTTGCCATGTTTGAAGATTTATTGCTAATTTGGCGACTTTCCGAAGGTTCGAGAAGCACCTCAAAATAACGATTATTCTGCAAGGTATGAGATATTTCAAGACGTTTCTATAAAGAGAACCGAAAAATTTTATAATTAATTTTATTGATATCATTACAGCAAATTATAATGTTGGAATTAAAAGTACTTATGATTTCTATTTCTATAATTTATCAAGTTATCTGTGATATTATATAGGAATTTAAATAGTGATAAGGTTTTTAAATTCTTAGTTATAATCAAAACTGGAATTTTATTTTAAGCAGTAGCTACTAAATATTAAGAAGTTAACAAGTGTAATTATATTAATAACCAGTTGATAATCATTAAGTATATAAACGCTTAAGCTTTAATGGCCATTTTAAAAGTTTTAATAGTCTCTTGGCTGCTGCTGGTTTTGGCTTTGATTTGTATTAGTTGCTTTAAAATATAATAATAATTTTAAAATATGTATTTCCTCTGAATTAAGTAGCTATAATCATGTAAAAAAACAGACAAATGAGAAGGAAAATTAAATAGGAACAGTAGCGCACAGATTTTTTCTGAGGAGGAGGGTATTCATTCTATAAAGGGTTACAACCTTGAGATTAGCACAAAAATTACTATTTCTACATATAAATTGAGGGCTTCGGGGAGAGGGTTTTTTTTAACCTTAAAAACCACCCACTGGTTGCACCTGTGAATAGAAATAATGAAATACTAACTATTTAGGATTTCTAAAAGAAAATTATACTGTCGGCCGGATATCCGGTTTTAAATTCGGTAGAATATCTGACATCCGGTATCCGGCCAAACTGACATTCGTTGCATCCCTAAAAAAAGAAATCAACACTTTCAATAGTGATGAAAGTAATAATTTCAGACGTAACTTTTCAATTCGAAAATGAATAATGAAAAAAATTCAGAATGGTAACAGGAACCGTTCTCGAGATAATGTACGATTTTCTAAAATAAGAGACGTTTAAAAAAATATTAAAAAAATCAGGATCGTACCATAATCATTTTTATATGTATTGTTTAATTAGAAAACGATTGAGACAAACTTTAGAACGCTGGCATGAACTTTCTCGTTTTTCAAATAAATTGCATGCTTTTCAAATCAGTTTAACAAAAAGAAATTATATAAAATTATACATGTATTAAGTATCGTTAAATATGTTCATATGTAATATTATGCAACACTTGATACATATGAACTTTCATTTAATCCTCATAATGTCCACTGTTCATATGTAATATGCAACATTATATTCGTAAATCTAGATCTTTCTAATCTGGAGAGAAAATATTTTTTGTAATAGTTTTGTATTTTGATTTCCAAGACTTTGCCAATAGTAATTTATTTAGCGTGCAGTTGATATTAATTAAATGTTAATTGTATAAAATGCTATTGTAAAATATCCTTTGTACATATTTTGAGAAATTTTTTGTGCAATCATTTATGTCTAATTATGTAATAATTTGTGTGTAATGATAAAGATTTGGTATGATAATTCATCGTGTAATTTTTGATAAGTTGGTTATGTACATACTGTATATATCGAACATTTTTTTTATATATATATATGCCGGGTGGTCAGAATTAAAACACCCCTACTCTGAGCTCTCTATAGATCGAACTACTCAGTGTAAAGGCTCCAAAATTGTTGAACATACTATTCCAGACATAGGGAAAGGGATAACTCGAAAAAAAAATTAGTTCCAGAAACACCGATAGGTGGCGCTGTACAACAGAAAATATGCTGAAAAGACACAAAATACACATTTGTAACACATTTTATTCGAACGTACCAAACATTCATATCACCAGGACCTTATCGATGCAGGGAATGCTGCGTATAACGTTATCCATTGATTGTTCAACAATAGCGGTGGCAACATCGTCACCGACATCTGAACAATTCGATTTGCGTCCTCGACCCGGCTGAACTCCAAGATGTCCAGTTTTCTCGAATCGAGCGATCATTCTCCTGAGATCTCGTGGAAGTAATGGTCTTTTGCGCAAATTATTGAGTCGACGAAACTCTCGAAGTGCAGCTGCAGCAAGTCCTTTGTTTTCATAAAACAGCTTCACAAGCAAAGCGCGTTCTGGCAGTGTAACAGCCATCGCTGATAAGAATGAAAATTTCCCAGTTTTATCCCCTTTTATGCCCAGAACATAGTAGCTGCAAACCAAGGGTTTATGCAAATTTTTGTGCTTACAGTGCGAAATTGCAGTTACAATGACAGTTTAAGTTTCTTCACTTTTTTATCTTCTTTTTATCATATAAGCAAAAGAAATTAAAAGGGAAAAATTCCATATCGCATGTGTTTGTTTTTTTGTGATTATTTTGTGTCTTTTCAGCATATTTTCTGTTGTACAGCGCCACCTATCGGTGTTTCTGGAACAATTTTTTTTTTCGTAATCCCTTTCCCCATGTCTTGAATAGTAAGTTCAACAATTTTTGAGCCTTTACACTGAGTAGTTCGATGTATAGAGAGCGCAGAGTAGGGGTGTTTTAATTCTGACCACCCGGTATATATATATTCGCTAATCCGTTTGTTTTAATCATCCGTCATCCCCTCAGTTTTGCATTCTGGCGGATTAGCGGGGTTCTACTGTATTTTTTCAAGATAATGGAATTAACCATTTTTATAATAATTTTCGACAAACAGTATCATTGAGACTATTAGTAAGATTTGCACACATTTTGCATCACGAGCAAAGTCGGGTACATCTGCTAATTTAGTATAAAAATAAAACATCCAAAGAACATTCGAAAATTAACTATCCAGTTTTTCTTGTTACAAACTTTAGGTCTGCTTTATACATAATTCACCGCGAACTCTTAATTTTTTAGGCATGTTAATATATTACACCGCACAAAACTTATGCGATCTGATTATCAAAGACCTTTCGCTGGTCTCTTATTACATCAAAGACAAATTACGCTCAGGGTCGGTTTTCGTCCAATGAGAAGATAATGTGGTCGTCACGTGACCCAACAGTTTCTCAACTGTATATTTTAGGAACTAATGTTTCTGCACACGGAAACTACACAAACGTGTAGACGGGAGAATTAACTACACAAGTACATAGAATACTCCAAGTTTTTTTTTTTTTTTTTGTGGGGGGGGAATAAAAACGTGTGACGTTTGTTTTTAGAGAGGTAGTGAGCAAGAAAGTTTGCTCGAGAATATTTTGTGCAAGAAGTTATAAATTGGGTAAAACCCTGTGTTGTCTTGGAGATGTTATGCATTTGTGTTTTAGAAAGCGCTGTGGGATTGTTTATATAAAAGAAAATCTGATGTGGGCAACACATGACTTTCCTTATATGATGTAATGAATTTACTACTTTTACATTAAAAAGATAGGTTGTTCTTATAGTAGATATTAATATTCTTTCCAAGATATTGAATTTTCGACAATTAGTTGTCATTTTCATTGATTTAGCGTCATTTTTATCCATTTGGCGAGATTTTCGTTAATTTGGCAACATTTCAAAAAATCGCCAAGTTGGCGACATTCCGCCAAATTCGTCGCCAAAATCTCGCCAAGCGTTATAGACGAAGGAATAATTCATTCTTACAGCAGATAAATGACTATTGGCGTTCAAATATAAGTATTACACAAAGTATCTTTTTTCATGAATGGAACGAGCTAGATCCACGAGAACGATGTCATCTAATTTATCGCATGGTATTACATATGAAAAGTGAACATGTTTCTCAATAGGAAATATTTTTTTTTTATTTTATATGACTTTTTGATAATTTTTTTGAAAAATGTGCAATATCTCAAGAACGGTCAATGTTAGCGTTCTAAAATTTATGTCAATCGTTTTCTAATGAAAATTTACATAAAAAATGTCTATTTTCGTAACTTTATTAGTGGTTTTGATTTTTGACGATTTTTTCAAAATTTCATTCGAAAATTTAGGGGGGTTCTGAACATTCGATTGCGTATAAAAACAATAGGCTTCCAGTGTTTACGGATTGTGATTTTTGTACTAAATTTGGTTCGAATCAGTCCATTCGTTCGTCAGTTATCGTCTCCACAGACCCACTGACACACACACACACACACATACTTTCACACACACACACACACACACACATATTTTCACACACACACACACATATTTTCACACACACAGAGATCACTTCAAAAATGTTTGATTCGTGATCAGGTATGCTTGAAACGTGCTCTCCCGTCGAAAACTCGAATTCGAATTTTCGACCCCGTCACAATACTTTCCTTATACATTATGTATATAAGGAAAGTAAAAATATCTAATGTGGGCCGCATATGACTTTCCCAATAAACTTCGCTTTATTTCTTTAATAATTTTCGCAAAATTACACTGAATTTGCACTTTGAATTTAATTTTTGTTTTCATTTGTTTTTATTTAGTAACGGGGCATTTTTTTCAAAGGCGACGCAACGAAAATACAAAAGGAAAAAAAATGGGGTTGATCTTATTCTTTTCTGCTAAAAAAAATTATGCATAAAACAAGTATATAATCGATACACTTGAGCATACGTAGTCTTTTATTTTGAATTTTGGCTATTTTTGCAGGTCATTTCGTAAAAAAGGTAGGTTCTTTTTTTCCGAATCGTACCGAAATCTAATCAGCACCAGGGTATCCCACCAGTGCCTTATTTATCAAATTTTGTTGAATTTCATCAATTAGTTTTTTTAGCTAGAGTGGATATATGAGATTTTTGCTGGCCATTTCACAAAAAGGCGTGTTATTTTGTCCCGAATCATACCAAAATCGAATCAGCACTAGGGTCACATACAAGTGACTTACCTACAAAATTTTATGAAATTTGGTTTATTAGTTTTTGAGTTATAGTGGATACATCCATTGTACACGAACGGTCGCACACACACACACACACACAAATAAATAAGTAGAAGAACCGAATGGTTTTGAAAGCTAAAAGATCTAACGCCGCCATCAAATACTTTGTAAAAACAAGAAAAATAGGGGGGGGGGGGGGGGAAATGACAAGTATAAAAAAATGAAGCAAATGAATTCAAAAAATTAATCTAGATCCGTGAAAACAGAAGAGTAAAAAAGGACAATTATCGTTAGTAAGGGAGTTTCACAGAGAAACAATTGAGGAGAAAATTTCAAAAAAGTCCAATTAAAAATGGATTTAGCAGTAAATTGATCTTATCGTTCGAAAAATGAAAAACACTATGAATGTTCAGGAATGTTCAACATGTCTCAATGTTCAGCAATTGAAGTCTTAGCAACTTCCTGTTTAGTGTTTCTTTCCCTGCTTCAGTTGCGTTTACTGTTCTTATATCACTCTACGATCTTATATGCTCATGATTAAAGGTTGTGTTTCTTGACAAAGGAGGTTAATTCTTACCTTCGAAATCGGTCGACACTTATGTCTGTGCTGCTTTTAACTAATAAATTTTAGTTTTATTACTTTAACAACAGTTTGAGCTGTACGTACACCACTATTGTAGGGAAAGTAAAAAAAGTTATAATAACGAACGCAGGCGTCAGTTGCAGTATTCTAAACTTACTTGGCGTCCTCCAGGGATCAATGAATCGAAAAGGAACGACTCCGTTGTGATTCCATCGTCACGTGACCTGCCTCCTTTTGTTTCCGCGGTATTTAATGGTTCCTTGCTTCCTTCACGCGAAACCCCCCTGCTTTTTAATTGATGTCGTGTTGACAATTCTCACGACAAGTTTTCGGAAAAGAGAAGCCGCAAATGAAGGGATTATTAAATGGTTTTATTGTGGAATAAGATTTATATCGGATGCTTTAAATGTAGAATTATGTCCATGAGTTGAAGTTTAAAATAAAAATTGGGCGGGGTAGAGGTTTTAGTCTGATTTTATAATAGCTTTATATCACATAATGTCATAACTCAAAAGCATTTATTATACTATATCACTTTGTGCCTACACTGTAAAACATTTTCAAGCAATGTTACTGAAAGTTTCATGGGAATCAGATGTCCGTAATGGGGAGTAAGGTTCCTGATAGTTATAACAACACACACACACACACACACAGCAGTGGCGGCTCGTGGATAGACACTGCGGCACTGCGAGAGCGACAGTGCTCTTTCTTCCACGCAGCCTGGCGTGCAGCTCCCTACTTGCGTATGCGCACAACAGTCAAACACCATGCCGCTGGAACTGTGAAGCGTGGTGTTTGACTGTTGTGCGCATGCGCACACAGGAAGCTGCACGCAAGGCTGCGAGAAAGAGAGAGAGAGAGCACTGTCACTCCCGCAGTGCCTATGCACGAGCCGCCACTGACACACACACACACAAAAATAATAATAATAACGCTTCAGTACACGATAATTAGCTGAATATAGATCATAATTAATCTGGAATTTTCTTGAACGCCTGTAATTGTGGCTTTTCTGATAGTTTGCCGAAATTATCACCGAAGTGTAGGTGAAGAAATGAGCAAGGGGAAGTCCCTTAATATTCAAATAGGTTGGGTACGCGGAAGATCTTCAATATTCGGAGGCTCGGCTTGAGGAAGGTCTTATACTCGTGTATTCAGAGAGATTGAGAAAGATCCTTAATATTCAGAGAGGTTGGACAACGTGAAGGCAGTGGTGAATGTTGTGGTACTGCGCCGCCAGACTAAATTCGTAACAAAAATCCTGTCCTAGTTACAATATATAACACAATAGCAGTAATATTGTTAATTGGTATTACTATTATCGCCATTAAATCCCTTGAGTATTGTGGTACGGTTGATAACGCTGGGGGTGGGATGTAAGATGCATCTCTGCATGACCTGCTTCCTAGACAATGATTTGTCACTCCGGAATGTCCCTTAATATTAAAAAAGGTTTTACTAAGGGAAGGCCCCTAATATTTAGAGAAATTAGGCAATTTAGAGAGATTGGGCAATATTATTCAGAGACGTTGGGCAAGATCCTTATTATTCAGAGACGTTGGACAAGATCCTTAATATTCAGAGACGTGGGACAAGATCCTTTATATTCAGAGACGTTGGGAAAGATCCTTAATATTCAGAGACGTTGGGCAAGATCCTTTATATTCAGAGACGTTGGGAAAGATCCTTAATATTCAGAGACGTTGGGCAAGATCCTTTATATTCAGAGACGTTGGGAAAGATCCTTAATATTCAGAGACGTTGGGCAAGATCTTTAATATTCAAAGACATTGGGCAAGATCCTTAATATTCAGAGACGGTGGGCAAGATCCTTTATATTCAGAGACGTTGGGAAAGATCCTTTATATTCAGAGACGTTGGGCAAGATCTTTAATATTCAGAGACATTGGGCAAGATCCTTAATATTCAGAGACGGTGGGCAAGATCCTTTATATTCAGAGACGTTGGGAAAGATCCTTAATATTCAGAGACGTTGGGAAAGATCCTTAATATTCAGAGACATTGGGCAAGATCCTTAATATTCAGAGACGGTGGGCAAGATCCTTTATATTCAGAGACGTTGGGAAAGATCCTTAATATTCAGAGACGTTGGGCAAGATCTTTAATATTCAGAGACATTGGGCAAGATCCTTAATATTCAGAGACGGTGGACAAGATCCTTAATATTCAGAGACGGTGGACAAGATCCTTTATATTCAGAGACGTTGGGAAAGATCCTTTATATTCAGAGACGTTGGGAAAGATCCTTTATATTCAGAGACGTTGGGCAAGATCTTTAATATTCAGAGACATTGGGCAAGATCCTTAATATTCAGAGACGGTGGGCAAGATCCTTTATATTCAGAGACGTTGGGAAAGATCCTTTATATTCAGAGACGGTGGGCAAGATCCTTTATATTCAGAGACGTTGGGAAAGATCCTTTATATTCAGAGACGTTGGGCAAGATCTTTAATATTCAGAGACATTGGGCAAGATCCTTAATATTCAGAGACGGTGGGCAAGATCTTTTATATTCAGAGACGTTGGGAAAGATCCTTTATATTTAGAAATATTGGGTAAGATCCTTAAAATTCGGAGAGGATGGGCAGGATTCATAATATTTAGAGAGGTTGGTCAAGTGAAGTTCTTTAATATGCAAAGAGGTTTGACAAGGAGGATCTCTTATATTAAGAGAGGTTGGTCATGGGGAATCTCTTATCAAGAGAGGTCGGGCTAGAAAAATATATTTATTATTCAGATAGGTTGGGCAGAGAGAAAAACCTTATATTCCAAGAGGTTGAGGGAAAGGCCTTAATATTCAGAACCGTTTTTAACACTTTACAACAAAGTTGAAAAGTGTTTATGACTTTGTTCATTCTGTCTGTCTGTCTGTCTGTCCGTTAGCACGATAACTGCCGTAAAAATGAGTTTATCAAAATGAAATTTTAGTATGTTGTTCAGACGGTCTGTAGGACCTATGGGAATATAAATAAATAATATCACCCAATTAGTTTTTTATTGAACCCGGGTTGAAAAAATGAAATACATTGAACCCTATGGGACCTAATTTTTCAAACATTTTTTAAGTAAATTTAAAATTCACGAATTGCTTCGAAATTTTTAGGAAATATTCACATTATCCCATAGAATATATAAAAAAAAATTCAGTAAAATATGTTAAGTAGTTTTTTAATTAAAAAAATTATTTAATTTAGGGAAAAAAACAAATTCAATTAAATTCTGACTTTGGAATATCTTCCAGAAAGAAAAGAGAGAGATATTATATAATAAATATCTCTCCATTTGTTTAAACGTTTTACATATGGGAGTGGCTTCATATTTTAAAATAAATTTGGTAGATAACTATTTTTCATTTTTTTTTAAAATTTTATATAACTCTTCATGATAAATTTAATTGATGGCATTTTAAATGCACTTTCCTACGTCCTATAGAGTTAAAATTTGGTACACAGCTTAAATTTGTTGAACATTTTATTCGACAAAAATTTAATGGATCTTTAAATATAGATCATACATTTTTTTCGAAATGGCCTGAAAATAATCCCCGTTCACTTCTATAAATCATTGGTGTAATATTGTTAAAAATTCTGATGTGGACAGCACATGTCTTTCCCTGCAGACTCATATTCGTTCTCTTTATTTATTCAATGATAATTTGAGTTTATCTGCACAACATAAGTATTTTAAATGACATTGAATTTACACGTTAAACTTAAATTTGGTTCTCATTTGATAGCTGGACTTATTGTCAAAGGTGGCGTAGCGAAAACGCGAAAAAACTAGAATATCTCAAGAACGGCTAGTCCTAGAGTAATGGGGTTAGTCTTATTCTTTTTGTTGTCAAAAATCACATATAAAATAGGAATTTAATTGATATAATTGAGCACACGTAGTCTTTTATTTTTATATATAACGATTTTTGCTGGCCATTTCGCAAAAATAGCCCGTTCCTTTTTCCCGAATCGTAGTAGAATAACCTACAAATGATTTATATACAAAATTTTGTTAAATTTGGTATATAAATCACTTGTAGGTTATTGAAATATTATACTCCAAATTTTGTTAAATTTGGTTCATTAGTTTTTAGCTAGAGTGGATAAAGGCAATTTCTGCGGCCATTTCGCAAAGAAGGCAGATTCTTTTATTACGAATCGTACTATAATCTAATGAACATCAGGATTTCCCACAAAAAACATACCTACCAAATTGTATGAAATTCGGTCCATTAGTTTTTCAATTAGAGTGGATGTAATATCCACACAGACACACAGAAACATACACAGATACACCCTTACACACACAGACGTCTTCCTAAAAGTAGTTTTTTCGTGTTCTAGAAGTCCCAAAACGTGTAGATCCTTTGAAAATTCGAGTTCCGATCTTCGGCACGATTCCAATACTTTGAGTACATACACATACACATATATATTATCTGTGTATTATCTGTGTATCTAAATTCCGTGCCTATGCAATTACAATAGTTGTGATTTTAAATGATCCCTAAACTTTTATTATTTCTTCAAGGAAGCCTAATTTTAACATATGCAGAATGCAAATATCTCAAGCGATTGTAAGATGAATTACATAAGAATTGCTGAATTTTTTTCACACAAAATTATTTAGCTCTGGAGTCTGGAATACAAGTTATATGAATGCAATATTCATTGATTTTGCATAAAGAATCAGATGATTTATATTTCGATACAGTTTTAAATATTTAAGTATAATAAATTACTGTAGTACTGTGATAATGTAAAAGATATTACCACTGAATGAATCACATTTTAGAAATTTTTAAATGAAATTACATTTCAGTTGGAAAGTGTTTCATAATCAATGCTTATGCATGATTGATCTTTCTTGTTAAAATTGAAAAAGCATGACAAAATAATTATTTAAAACATTGTCCACAGTCATGCTATATGTAATTTCTTTTAATTCAAAAGCAGATGGTGTCATTTGTAGGACGCTCATATGCACCAATTTCTCTTATAGAGAGAGAGGTTACCTTTACTGCATACTGTGGTATGTTCTCTGTAGAAATAAAATGAATTCTGGAAAAGGCTTTTTTTGCTACATAAAAAGCAATTCATCTCTTTCTATTTATTCTTATTTATTTTCAAGCCGCACCATTTTGGAGAGCATTTAGTTTGCTTCGAAACTAAATATCTCGGTCACGTGATTTTAGAGCTGCTTTTGCGTTAACCATTTAGACGGAGAATAATCCGTCTTAGATGTAAGTGGCGTTTTGGAATGTGTCTGCAGAGTATTCTAATAGTAGCTTTGGGACATGAGTTTTCGCAAATACGTGGAGTGTGTGAATATAAGGTGACTGTGCATGTAACTCAAAATGAACACGAAAGGCTTGTAGGCTATATTTCGCGTCCTATTTTTTGTTTACCTTTTAAGCGAACACGTTTTCGTAAAATTCTCCCTGTAAATTGTTTTGTACAATTATGCAATTTTGTACATTTATTTTATACGTGATTTTTATACATAATTTTTTTTACAATGAATTGTGCATTTATTTAGTACACTAGCCGAAAACCCGTCGAAAATCAACGGTCTCACAATAAGCAACCCCTGAATAGCATAAATTTTCGAACAATTCACGTTTCACATTTTTTCTTTCATCGAAAATTTTAGTGTGCGGAACCCCCTAAAGAAGAAAATATTAGAAACATGAAATTGCTCACTTTCTTCCTTTCGAACTATCTGCCCGCACAGCAAATTTGAAATCTCTATCTCATACTGAAGCATTTTATCATTTCATCTTTCGAACGTTTTCATGTGGAGCACCCTCTTAAATGAACATTTATGAAAAACTCTATTCTTCTTGGGTTTTTTATCAAATGATTAGCCTATATACCAAATTTAAAGCCTCTATCAAATTTTAAATGAGGCGTTTCTCATTTATTAAGAAAATCGAACATTTTGGTGTGCGACACCCCCTCAAGTAGCCCGGCCACACATTTTGCTACCGTTAACCATTGGGTCGGTCGTGTGGTCTGGGTCTTCAACTCCCTCAAGTAGCAAATATTAATTATTTAGCTGGCATCTAGTTTAATTACAACAATTACCTCAAACTGCTGACAAAAACTATTTGGATTGAACCTGGGTAAATGTGTTCGAAAACAAAAGATATCTGTAATAAGAGTATACACGATTTTTTCATTCATACATGATACAGAAATTTTAACCTTGCACATCAAAAGCGCCCCCCCCCCCCCTTATGACTTTGTTCATTCATTCTGTCTGTCTGTTCGTTCGCACGATAACTGTCATAAAAATGACTTTATCAAAATGAAAATTTAGTATGTTGTTGACACGGTCTGTGGACCATATGGGAATGAAAATGAATAATATCACCCAATTAGTTTTGGATTGAACCCGGATTGAAAAAATGAAATGCATTGAAACCTATGGGACCAAATTTTTCAAACATTTTTTAAGTGAAGTTAAAATTCACAAATTGCTTCGAAAATTTTAGGAAATATTCAAATTATCCCATAAAATATATAAGAAGAATTTCAGCTACATATGTTCGGTAGTTTTTAAATAAAAATTAAAATAATAATTACACCCGTATTATATGAAGGGATCACGTGACCACTTCAAAATAAAATTTGGCATCCATCTTTTTTTACCAGTGTAAAAATCGCGATTTTTACAGTTCTTTTAAATTTATATTTAGTGTTGCATCCGTCCTAAAACCGCTTTATTTTTGTGTATTTTCTGTGCATCTATATTCTTCGCCAATGCAATTACAATATTTTTTAGTTTAAATGTATATCAAACTTTGATTACTTCTCCTAGGAAGCCTAATTTTAATGGATGCAGAATGTAAACATATCAAGTGATTGTTAGATGAGTTGTATAATATTTGCTGAATATTTTTCACACCAAATTATTTAGCTCTGGAGTCTGGAATATGTGATATGAATGAAATATTCATTGCTTTTACATAGAGCCAGACGATTTATATTTCGATGACGTTATTTGAATAAAGCTCATTTGTTTTCGATGAAGTTTTTAAATATAATAAATAAGTGTAGTACTGTGATAATTTAAAATATATCAGCGCTGAATGTATCGCAATTTAGAGATGTTTAAATTAAATTGCATTTCAGTTGGAAAGTGTTTCATAATCAATGCTTTATGCATGATTGGTCTTTCTTGTTTTTTCCTACATCTTTTCTTATATCACACGCTATCTCACACTTCTTGAATCTCAACTTATTGCACCATTTTGCCATTATAGTAATTTTCTTTTTTTACGTAGACGAAGTTTTATCGCACACAATTTCACGTAAAATACTTCTTTCAAAATAGCATCGAATTTGTAGTTTTTATATTTTGGCAATTTGGCGCATTTTGAAATTACCGAAAACTGAATTAACCTAAGAACGGTTTGTCCCGGTAGCATTTAGTGATTTTTTTCGATTTTCTTATAAAAAAAGAAATTACAGGCAAATCGAACATTCAGTTAATATATGTACACATAATTATGCTTTTTGAATTTTTCGGCTTTAGCAACTTATTACTTTCCTTATATACTTAATGTATAAGGAAAGTATTGTGACGGGGTCGAAAATTTCGAATTCGAGTTTTCGACGGGAGAGCACCTTTCAAGCATCCCTGATCGCGAATCAAACATTTTTGAGGTGATGTCTCTGTGTGTGTAAGTGTGCATGTGTGTGTAAGTGTGCGTAAGTGTATGTGTGTGTGTGCCAGTGAGTCTGTGGAGACGATAACTGACGAACGAATGGACCGATTCGAACGAAATTTGGTACAAAAATCACAATCTGTGAATACTGGAAGCCTATTGTTTTGAAACGTAATCGAATGTTCAGAACTCCCTAAATTGTCGAATGAAATTTTGAAAAAATCATCAAAAAATCAAAACCTTTAATAAAGTTACGCAAATAGATATTTCTAATGCAATTTTTCCTTAGAAAACGATTGACATAAACTTTAGAACGCTAGCATGAACCGTTCTCGAGATATTGCACATTTTTTAAATAAATTTATCAAAAAATCCCATAAATTAAAAAAAATATATATTAATTGTTGAGAAACATGTTCACTTTTCATATGTAATATCATGTGATAAATTAAGTGACATCATTCTCGTGGATCTAGCTCGTTCCATTCATGAGAAAAGATACTTTGAGTAATACTTTTGTATTTGAACGCCAATAGTTAATTATCTGCTATAAAAATAACTTATTTCTCCGTCCATAACGATGGGCGAAATTTTGGCGCCTAATTTGACGGAATGTCGTTAACTTGGCGAATATTTTAAATGTTGCCAAATTAACGAAAATCTCGCCAAATGGATAAAAATGACACTAAATCAGTGAAAATGACGACTAATTGACGAAAATTCAATTTCTTGGAAAGAATATAAATAGCTATTATAGGAAAAACCTATTTTTTTATTGTAAAAATAGTAAATTCATTTCATTATATAAGGAAAGTCATGTGTTGCCCACATCAGATTTTTTTTTTTAAAGAATTCTAGTTCTGAATTTCCCATAGCGTTTCAAAATCTAATCAGCACCATGATAACTTATTACTTACTTAAATGCCAAATTTGGTAAAATTCGGGCAGATAATTTCGGAGCTGGAGTAGTAATTTCGGAGCTGGACTGCGCAGACACACTGACGTCACTGAGTGACGGCCAGTCTAAAAACAGCTTATTCCAGATTGCTCAAAACGTGTAGATCCATCCAGAACTAAAGTTCCAATTTTCGACTAAGTAAATATGCATCATTTTGTGAACTTTCGTTTGTAAGTTGTTTTAAAAAGTTTATTTAATTAAATATATCTTATGTTGACTACAGGTCAGTTTAGCCATCTTTGGAAATTATAGAGAAATGTCTTGCACACTAAAATTGCGTTTGAATACTTTAGCATTTGAATTGAAATTAGAATGCCAAGATTCAGCGATGGGGTAATAATTTGGCGTTGAATTCGGACATGTTCTGCTTGTAATATCGTAGTTGACAGCTGGACAATTCCTAAAGTAATTTACAGTGGCCTTGGAGAAGCCTGCTCATGCGCAGATCCCCCCTCTTTTCCATTACCACCTCATGGCGTATTCCATTTGACCAAATAACCATTTGCGAATTATTTAATAATTTATTCCTGGCATTTTAGATTCCCATTGGTCTACATTATAGGCTGAAAACGGAAACGTGTGGAAGTGCTTCATGAATGAGATAATGTGTATGTATGTATAAGTCACGGTAATGTGTGTTGTCATTTGTAAACAGTTTATTTAAATGTTTTTTCAGTCTATAGTGTATCAAGAAAAGTCATAAACTAAGGGCCTTTGCTAGAAAAGAAATTCAAGAGGGGCTGAATTGAATTTCAAGGGATCTTGAAGGAGACACTCACTAAAAACACTGTTAATCATTAGCATTCCTGAACCATAATAATTATTATATACTATTTCAATCCATATAAATTATTAGCAAATAATTAATTACATATTTATATATAAAAATATACGATAACTTGGATATAAAATATAAAAAAATCTGATATATGCAACACATGACTTTCCTTATATAATGTAATGAATTTACTACTGTTACAGTAAAAAAAATGTTATTCTCATAGTAGATACTTATATTCTTTCCAAGACATTGAATTTTCGTCAATTAGTCGTCATTTTCATTGATTTAGCGTCATTTTTATCCATTTAGTGAGATTTTTGTTAATTTGGCAACATTTAAACACGTCGCCAAATTGGCGACATTCCGCCAAATCCGTCGCCAAAATCTCGCCAAGCGTTATGGATGGAGAAATAAGTTATTCTTATAGAACGAAAAGGACTATTGGCTTTCAAATACAAAAGTATTACTCAAAGTATCTTTATTCATGAATGGAACGAGCTAGATCCACGAGAATGATGTCACCAAATCTATCACATAATATTACATATGAAAAGTGAACATGTTTCTCAACAGTTAATACTTTTAATTTATGGGATTTTTTGATAAATTTTTTTGAAAAATGTGCAATATCTCGCGAACGATTCATGTTAGCGTTCTAAAATTTATTTCAATAGTATTCTAATGAAAAGTTACATAAGAAATGTCTATTTGCGTAACTTTATTAGAGGTTTTGATTTTTTTATGATTTTTTCAAAATGTCACTCGAAAATTTAGGGGGGGTTCTGAACATTCGATTACGTATAAAAAGCAATAGGATTCCAGTATTCACGGATTGTGACTTTTGTACCAAATTTCGTTCGAATCGGGCCATTTGTTCGTCAGTTATCGTCTCCAGAGACTCACTGACATACACAAACACACAGACATCATCTCAAGAATGTTCGATTCGTGATAAGGGATTCTTGAAACGTGCTCTCCCGTCGAAAACTCGAATTCGAATTTTCGACCCCGTCACAACACTTTCCTTATACATTATTGGATATAAGGAAAGTAATACGATAACTTTAGATAAAAAAATATACGATAACTTTTCGATTTATTAACCTGGTCTTTCTTGAACCTGAATAATTGCGGATATTAAATTCCCTAATTTTATTCTAATGATCTATTTAACACCACAATATATTAAATTCTGTTAATCTCCACAATATAATCAACGATCTATTTAACCCACATCTACTGGAATCGTGTTCCCAGTGCAGCAAACAGCATCCGTCGGCCGGTTTTTTGATTTTTGCGCTCTTTAGCCTAGGTTGGAAGTTTTGAAATAAATTGTTTTAATGTCGACAATTAATCGCGTTTAACCCATTTAATCCCATTTAACACTGTTCTACAGGATGATCGAAAAGTCACATGCATCAAACTTTAAAGTCCTATAATGTCCCCAAGAAAATCGAAATTTATAAATATTATGAATAAAACTCCCAAGATTTTCTATTTTTTTTATTACTACGTATAGGTAAGTTAGTAATTATTTCGCTTCGCGAATTTCCGCGAGTTTTTATTTTCGCCAATTTTCCGTGGGGTTCAAAATTTCGCGAATATTGAATATATCCATGATTTGTAACTATAGTTGCCATATTTCTATTATAATTTTTATATTATTTCTTCGCGGTATGAATTTCCCGGAATCCCCCCCCCCCCCCATGAAAGATCCGTTGTCTGTTGGTACCCACAAACCGTGCCGATGCCAAACGATTATTTTATAAATTTAAAATTGTGTTACAGGACAGCAGACAATGCATTAAAGATGGAAATCTGCGTATGCAGAATATAATGTGCCAAACCGTCGTTTACTTCGATGGAAATATTGATTTCATGTAACAGCATCGATAACAATGTTAAAATTTGAATGGTTTATAGATGTAAGTATCAATTTTAAAATTAACTGGGAGTGTTGTTGAGACCCAGACCGTCCGACCTACCAGAAAAGTGTAAGGTAACTACCAGAAAGGTGTAAGGTAACAATTTGGACGGCCGGAAAGTGCCACCCAATTTAGACCGGAACCCAGTGGGGGAGGCATCCACGGGGACCGTACCCTCCTTCCCCTACCACAAACCTCTCGGAAGAACTTTCGGACCCACATGTTTAACGTGATCGTAGTCCGCGTGAACACGGCGGCAGTTTTGGCAGTGGCGGGAATCGAACCCGGGTCAACAGAGTGCAATTCCCGCACGCTAACCACTGGGCTACCGCGCCCATTAACTGAGAGTGTGGCTATACTCGACTTTCTCATACCAAAATCCATTTTTAAGTAGCTTGTAATTTATTTATTTTATTATTATTTTATTTATTTATTTTTTCAAATTATACAAGAAAAAATTTGAAAAATCTGTATTGTTGGTCGAAATGTTCACAATTACGAAATGCTACCCTGCATTTTAAAGGGCTTGAAAAGAATCTTTCGATTTATACCAAGCTTGACAATGTACCCCCGGGGGGTAACTTGCTCCCTCGAGGAGAGAGGCTAATGACGTCACGAGCATAAAAATTGTATCGCGACTATTTTTCACTACAATGACTGAAACTATTAAATTTCGTGATCATTAAGCCATAAATAACCACTTTATTCATAATTATGTCGAATTTTCTCCTATGCTGCCATGTTAAAAAAAAATATAAAATTTCGAAGTTCTTACTCGAATTTCAAGAAATTCTATCAAGTTCTAGATTTTACGTTAACGAAGCTGAATATAAAGTTTCGCGAAAATTCAGTAATATTTGTGGCAGCTATAGTATACACAAAAAAATCGATCACAGACGGGCATCACTCTAAAAATAGTCGAAACGTGTTCTAGAGGTCGTAAATCATATACTGGCATCAAAATCTCGAAATCGAAAATTTACTTGGAAACAATACTTACTCTATACTTCTGTGAATTTTACCCTTTTTTTGCCCGTGATACAATCAATCACTACCCTACTCATCAAGTCTCACGATACGCAAAATTTCATGTTTCTACCTTTAGCAGTTTGGCTATTAATTCATCACTCAGTCTAACTCAGCTACGTGATATAAATATGACTACTTACAATGTTGGCGCTTAAATTATCACTTTCTCATACTGTGTAATATACGAGTAGTATATAGAAAGTATTGTTTTTACGAAAATTTTCGAATTCGAGTTTTTTATGCCAATATATATTTTAAGGCCTTTTGACTATTTTTTAAGTGATGGATTTTTGGAGTGCCACAAATATAAGAGCATTTTCACGAAATTTTATATCTGGTTTTGTTATAAAAGAATCTAGAACTAAATATTTTTTTTTTAAATTCGAGTGAAAACTTCTAAATTTATTCGAAATTATATATTTTTTTAACATATTAACATAGGACAACATTTGGCATAATCATGTGTATAAGGGTTTATTCATGCCTCAATGATCACTAGACTTAATATTATCTGTCATTGTTATTGAAAATAGCAGTGATACAATTTTTGTTTTGTTAGTGACGTCATTAACTCCCCTCAGGGTCCAAGTAACTCCCCCCCCCCTTCCGGGGTAACATTGTTAAATATGGTATTAATCGAAAGATTTTCTTCAAGGCCTTTAAAAAAAATCTGATGTGGGCAGCACATGACTTTCCTTATATAATGCAATGCATTTACTACTTTTACAGATAAAAAACTGTTATTCTTTTAGTAGATATATCTACTTATATTCTATCCAAGATATTGAATTTTCTTCAATTAGTCGTCATTTTTATTGATTTAGCGTCATTTTTATCCATTTGGCGAAATTTTCGTTAATTTGGCAACATTTAAAAATAGGCGACATTCCGCTAAGTTGGCGACATTCCGATAAATTCGTCGCCAAAATATCGCCAAGCGTTATGGACGGAGAAATAAGTTATTCTTACAGCAGATAAATGACTATTGGCGTTCAAATGCAAAAGTATTACTCAAAGTATCTTTTCTCGTGAATGGAACAAGTTAAATCCACGAGAATGATGTCACCCAATGTATCGCATGACATTACATATGAAAAGTGAACATGTTTCTTATAAGTTAATATATTTTTTTTAATTTACTGGATTTTTTAATAAATTTATTTGAAAAATGTGCAATATCTCGAGAACGGTTCGTGCTAGCGTTCTAAAGTTTATGTCAATCGTTTTCTAAGGAATAATTACATAAGAAATGTCTATTTCCGTAACTTTATTAAAGGTTTTGATGATTTTTTCAAAATTTCAGTTGAAAATTTAGGAGGGTTTCGAACATTCGATCGTGTTTTAAATAAAACAATAGACTTCCAGTATTCACGGATTGTGATTTTTGTACCAAATTTCATTCGAATCGCTCCATTCGTTTGTGAGATATCGTCTCCACAGACTCGCTGAGACGCACATACTTTCACACACACACACATACACAGACATCACTTCAAAAATGTTCGATTCGTGATCGGGGATGCTTGAAACGTGCTCTCCCGTCGAAATCTCGAATTCGAATTTTCGACCCCGTCACAATACTTTCCTTATACATTATGTATATAAGGGAAGTAAAAAGTGAAGGGTAACACACTATAATTGTAACCATTTGAACCCATGATACCGATTTTCATAATTTTTCCTTGTAAAATTTGAAAAAAAAAAAGTAGATTTGAACAGCACTGCAGTTAATTGGACAGACTCCTAGACATGGAATTTGTTCAACCCTGATTGGATTATAGCTACTCTCTATCGCACTGTTTAATATATATACACTTTAGGTCAAAGGTCTTACTTAAGTTGGCGTGCATTGTGCACATAGTTATACCGCTTCATGCCGCGGAATGAAAGGCAAGGGCAAACTTTTCCCCATAAAAATGACGTACATTGTTTCACATAAACTAAAGAATAAGTGAAACATATCCGGACTCTGGCGCACGGAAAGTTTTCGATTGCAATGCTTTATCGTTATCGGAAACTGCTCGACATTAAACGCAAACTGCACGTAGAATGTTTATGACGGCCGCTTCCACGCGATGAGGTTCTTTTTAATGCAACCGCCCGTCATATGTTCGGCGCCAAGTTCACTCTTTATTCCTGCAAACCAGGTTTCTTACTTTCCTTATATACATAATGTATAAGGAAAGTATTGTGACGGGGTCGAAAATTCGAATTCGAGTTTTCGACGGGGAGAGCACGTTTCAAGCATCCCTGATCACGAATCAAACATTTTTGAAGTGATGTCTGTGTGTGTGTGTGTGTGTGTTTGTGTGAAAGTATGTGTGTGTGTGTGTCAGTGAGTCTGTGGAGACGATAACTGACGAACGAATGGACCGATTCGAACAAAATTTGGTACAAAAATCACAATCCGTAAACACTGGAAGCCTATTCTTTTTATACGCAATCGAATGTTCAGAACCCCCCCTAAATTTTCGAATGAAATTTTGAAAAAATCGTCAAAAAATTAAAACCGCTAATAAAGTTACGCAAATAGACATTTCTTATGTAATTTTTCATTAGATAACGATTGACATAAATTTTAGAACGCTAACGTGAACCGTTCTCGAGATATTGTACATTTTTTAAAAAAATTATCAAAAAGTCATATAAAATAAAAAGAAAAATATTTCCTATTGAGAAACATGCTTACTTTTCATATGTAATACCATGCGATAAATTGAGTGACATCCTTCTCGTGGATCTAGCTCGTTCCATTCTTGAAAAAAGATACTTTGAATAATACTTTTGTATTTGAACGCCAATAGTCATTTATCTGCTTTAAGAAAAACTTATTTCTTAGTGCATACCACTTGGCGAGATTTTGGCGACGAATTTGGCGGAATGTCGCCAACTTGGCGACTTTTTTGAAATGTTGCCAAATTAACGAAAATCTCGCCAAATAGATAAAAATGATGCAAAATCAATGAAAATGACGACTAATTGTCGAAAATTCAATATCTTGGAAAGAATATTATTATCTACTACAAGAAAATCCTATTTTTTTACTGTAAAAGTAGTAAATTCATTACATTATATAAGGAAAGTCATGTGTTGCCCACATCAGATTTTTTTTACTTGGCTCGTGATACAAAGTAGAGAAAAGGGAGGTAAAATAGTCACTCTAAGAAAAAGAAAATAATTTTTAAAAATACTAATTTTAAGGTGGGGGGGGGGGGGTGCTTTTAAGTATGATCATTTTAAATGTTGTCCTATGATGTCATGTTAAGAATATATTCCTGCAAACAAGGTTTTCTTTACTTGGCTTGTGATACAAAGTAGGGAAAAGGGAAGTAAAATAGCCACTCTAAGAAAAAAAAATTTTTTTTTTTAAAATACTAATTTTATGGTGGTGGTGGGGGGGGGGGGGGGGTGCTTTTAAGTATGATCATATTAAATGTTGCCCTATGCTGTCATGTTAAGAATATATAAAATTTCGAAGTTTTCACTTTAATTTCAATACATTTTATCTAGTTCTATTTTTCGTTAACAGGGCAGAATATAAAGTATTATGAAAATCCGATAATATTTGTGGCCGCTATCGTGTCAACAAAAAAATCGACCACATGCGAACATGACTCTAAAAATAAATCTGATGTGGGCAACACATGACTTTCCTTATATAATGCAATGAATTTACTACTTTTACAGTTAAAAAAAATGTTATTTTTATAGTAGATAATTATATTCTTTCCTAGATATTGAATTTTCTTCAATTAGTCGTCATTTTCATTAATTTAGCGTCATTTTTATCAATTTGGCGAGGTTTTTGTTAATTTGGCAACAATTAAAAATGTCGCCAAGTTGGCGACATTCCGCCAAATTCGTCGCCAAAATCTCGCCAAATGTTATGGACGAAGAAGTAAGTTATTCTTACAGCAGATAAATGACTATTAGCGTTCAAATACAAAAGTATTACTCAAAGTATCTTTTTTCATGAATTGAACGAGCTAGATCCACGAGAATGATGTCACTCAATTTATCGCATGGTATTACATATGAAAAGTGAACATGTTTCTCAATAGGAAATATATATTTTTTATTTTATATAACTTTTTAATAATTTTTTTGAAAAAGGTGTAATATCTCGAGAACGGTTCATGTTAGCGTTTTAAAATTTATGTCAATCGTTTTCTAAGGAAAAATTACATAAGAAATGTCTATTTACGTAACTTTATTAGCGGTTTTGATTTTTTGACTATTTTTTCAAAATTTCACTTGAAAATTTAGGGAGATTCTGGACATTTGATTGCGTATAAAAACAATAGGCTTCCAGTGTTTACGGATTGTGATGTTTGTACCAAATTTCGTTCGAATCGGTCCATTCGTTCGTCAGTTATCGTCTCCACAGACTCACTGACACACACACACACACACAGACATCACTTCAAAAAGTTTGATTCGCGATCAGGGATGCTTGAAACGTGCTCTCCCGTCGAAAACTCATTCGAATTTTCGACCCCGTCACAATACTTTCCTTATACATTATGTATATAAGGAAAGTAATAGTCAAAACGTGTTTAGGAGGTACTAAAACATCAAAATCTCTAAATCGAAAAATTTCTTGAAAACAATACTTTCTCTATACCTCGTATATGAGAAAGTAAAAATTATATTATAATGCTTATTTGAGTTACGTAGTAGTTATTTGTATTACTGGTTCGTAATTAGGAGACTTTTTTTTTTTTTTTGAAATGTTAGTGTAAACCCACGGCCGCGAAATATCGCAATTTACCCCTCTGCCGTCCCTCGAATTTTGTCTTTTTTGCTCCCGATACAATTACTACCCTACTTATAGTGCAAGTTCCATAGTATACAAAATTTCATGTTTCTACCTTTAGCAATTCGGGCTATAAATTTATTACCCAGTCTAACTCACAGTTGTGGGATATAGATATGACTACTTACAATTTTGGCTCTTAAATTTTTGGACATTGCAAACTGCACCTAGAATGTTTATTACAGTCTCTTCCACGCAATGCGGTTCTTATTACTCAGCCGGCCGTCGTACGTTTAGTGCCAAGTAAACTATTTATCCATGTAAACCAGGTTTTTACTTTCTTCATGATACAAATAATGGGTATAATAGTCATTCTAAAAATAATTAATTTCTAGAAATACTAATCAATAAAAAATAACTGGAGTGTTTTTAATTTTGCAAGAAAAATTTGTTATCGTTTGTTCAAATGATCACAATTATAGCATGTTACCCTTCATTTTAAAGATCTAGAAAAAATCTTTCGATTGATATCCAGCTTGACAATGTACCCCGAGGGGGGGTAATTTGCCCCCTCGGGGTACATGACGCCATGATGGGGTACATGATGGGGCCAATGACATCTCAACACAATTGTATTGCTGTTATTTCTCATTACAGTGATTATAACTGTAGTGTAAGTTTCGTGATCGTTGACCATAATAAGCCCTTTTATCCATGATTATCTCACACTTTGTCCTATGCTGCCATGTTAAGATATAAAATTACGAATAAATTTCGAAGTTTATCGCTCGAATTTCAATAATTTCTGTCTAGTTCTAGATTTTTTGATAACAAAACCGGATATAAAGTTTCGTGAACATCCATTGATATTTCTATCGGCTATCGTGTAGACAATCGACCACAGACAGACAGACAGACATACAAACAGACATCACTCTAAAATAGTTAAAACATGTTCAGGAGGTCCTAAAACCCATATTGCCATCAAAATCTCGAAATAGAAAATTTTCGTGGAAACAATATTTTCTCTACACTATATTCAATAGTACGAGAAAGTAAATATGAGAATTATGATTTATGTAGATTTTTGCTTTTCTTAGAATTTTACACTCAACATTGTTAATTTCCTCTTTTTAAAAGCAGAAAAATACTGTCTTTTTCAAACTTAGGATAAAGATAGGTGTTGATGATGGACGATGAAATCTAGATTTTTAAATTTAATCTTGCTACACTTAAAATGTGATCTTATCACTTACTCCATTTGTTAAGAAGGTCAACCATTATGGCTTAAGTTTTCCGATTTGCTGATGTTTAGTACTTACAGTTTTAGTTACTAATTTTGGAAAGTAACAAGTATTGTCCACTGCTACAAGGAAATTATCTGTTACTGGTAACGCCGATATTTTCATTCAGTTAATACCCAAGTCGGTTGAGGGCCAAATTTTGCCTTAGTGGGGGTAAATATTATTACTATTGTAAAATATTTCTATTATGCCAGTATAACAGTCAAATCTCTTGATTGGAACCCAGAGAACGGAAAAAACTATATATATGCATATTAATTCGACCATGCTGAATGCAAATCTGAAATCCTTAAATTACCCCCTGGATCTGGAGAAATGGCCTCTCAAAGTGTGGCTATTTTTGTAAGAAAATGCTCTTGAAAAGCGATTTCTGTGTCATTGCATAAGCTGAAAAACTCATGCCGCTCAACTCAATGAGGTTGAATTCTAAGCAAGAAAACGTTTTATTAATAATTCTTCCTAAACTAAATTATTTCCCTTAGAAGCTTATAACTTTTCACAAAAATTGGACCCCGTCGAAGTGAATGGTAGGCGGGAACTGTTGTCCGCCGGTTCCTATTTCCCATACATGGCCGTGGTGTACTTCCGTCCAAATTGTTCAGAACGCCAATCGCACAGTCACCCGTCACTGATGTCCAATGAAACCGTCACAAGATGGCTGTGTACGGAACTTGGCTTCCTCATAGTTCTGATCCTCCTTAACTATGGGGATATTAATCTGTGGAGAGGTCGGCTGCTAACGTGTGGTTTTGGTTCTCAAAGCGGACGCTTCCAGGTGACGGAGAGGAGCAGGCCCCGTATGACCTGTTTCCAGACTCGTCGGCGACTGGGGTCGAGACTCGACGACTTCACCTTGCCCGGTGAATGATCCCCCCCCCCACTGGTTGTTTGTCTCGCTGGATGGTGGATAATATTCTTTTCCGCCCTCTTTATAGTGGCGTAAACAATAAAATACCACGGGGGGTTGTTCCTTAATCTGTCCAATAAAAACTAGAAACATTCTATTCAATCGAATGTACACAAACTTTCATAACACATTTCAAAACCTTCGATATGTCGTTGTTTTTTGGCGGGAAACTGACTCGATTTGTGTGATTTCACGTTGAAAAGTTTGAGAGAATTTTTACGCGCAAATGCCGAAGTTGTATTGCTTATCGCGATTACAAATTTGAACAAATTTGATTCCGGTTTTTCCGAACCCAAGTAAGAGCAAGCAGGGCGCAGCGCCCTAATATATTGGTGGGCACTAATTTTAAAGGATGCAATCAGAAATCGGACAAATCGCAGCTGATCAATCTTTTTGCAGAATGTGTCTAGTAAGTTGAATTAGATGCTTGGTCACCAGCGGAGAAGTGCTCTTGAAACTTTTCCAAACTCTTTTTTCGTGGATTATTTTCTGCGATTCTTTATTGTGGTATGGAAATCATCGTTAGAAACAAAGATTGCATAGTTAAAAGCAACTTTCACTGAAACACGGTGTAACTTGTTTGAAATTTAGCTTTTTAACATCTAAAAGAATTATTTAATAAAAAGTTATCATTTAACCTATTACACTAATATCTAACTACTTACATTAACCATTACACTGATATCTAACTACTTACATTAACCATTATACTAATTCACCCATGATGTACCCACCATTACACTAATGTATAACTAAGTGCAATCTGCAATTCTATGGAATAAAATCATTTTATTGTTACTAATTTTTACTTCCTTATATACATAATGGTATAAGGAAAGTATTGTGACGGGGTCGAAAATTCGAATTCGAGTTTTCGACATGAGAGCACGTTTCAAGCATTCCTGATCACGAATCAAACATTTTTGAAATGATATGTGTGTGTGTGTCAGTGAGTCTGTGGAGACGATAACTGACCAACAAATGGACCGATTCGAACGAAATTTGGTACAAAAATCACAATCCGTGAATACTGGAAGCCTGTTGTTTTTAAACGTAATTGAATTTTCAGAACCCCCCTGAATTGTCGAGTGAAATTTTGAAAAAAATCATCAAAAAATCAAAACCTTCTATAAAGTTACGCAAATAGACATTTCTAATGTAATTTTTTCTTAGAAAACGATTGACATAAATTTTAGAACGCTAGCATGAACCGTTCTCGAAATATTGCACATTTTTAAAATAAATTTATCAAAAATTCCCATAAATTAAACAAATTATATAAACTGTTGAGAAACATGTTCACTTTTCATATGTAATATCATGCGATAAATTGGGTGACATCATTCTCGTGGATCTAGCTCGTTCCATTCATGAGAAAAGATACTCTGAGTAATACTTTTGTATTTGAACGCCAATAATTATTTATCTGCTATAAGAATAACTTATTTCTCCGTCCATAACGCTTGGTGAGATTTTGGCGGAATGTCGTCAACTTGGCGCCTTTTTAAATGCTGCCAAATTAACGGGAATCTCGCCAAATCGATAAAAATGACACTAAATCAGTGAAAATGACGACTAATTGACGAAAATTCAATTTCTTGGAAAGAATATAAATAGCTATTATAAGAAAAACCGGTTTTTTTTATTATAAAAATAATAAATCCATTGCATTATATAATGAAAGTCATGTGTTGCCCACATCAGATTTTTTAAAGACTGCGTGGAATAAAGGAACCGGGCAAATCACAACTGATCAATCTTTTTGCCGGACGTTTGTTGGACGTGTCTGGGAATTCGGATTAACTACTCACCAACAAAAGAAAGAGAAAGAAAAAAAGTGGTTACCAAAGTTTTTTTTCCCTACCTAATTCTCTATCGGAGCTTATTTGTTACGATTCCTTTGAGCCAGAGGTGTGACCAAAATCATCGATTAGACCGATAATGAAGGTAAGGTTGTTTCATCGATGCAGTGTTAAATTTGTTTTATTTCTGACTAGAGAACACTTTTAAGCTGTGAGCTAATGACTTATCGTACATACTGTTACGACATATCCTCAGGAATCGTGGGTGTGCAGTCAGGATACAAGGATAGGTCCAAATTTCTAAATAACTAACACGTTTATTCACAAGCATAGCATAAACAAAAAAAATCTGATGTGGGAAGCACATGATTTTCCTTATATATTGCAATGAATTTACTACTTTTACAGCAAAAAAAAAAAAAATAGGTTATTCTTATAGTAGATACTTATATTCTTTCAAAGATATTAAATTTTCGTTAATTAGTCGTCATTTTCATAGATTTGGCGTCATTTTTATCCATTTGGCTAGATTTTCGTTAATTTTGCAACATTTAAAAAGTCGCCAAGTTGGCGACATTTCGCCAAATTTGTCGCCAAAATTTCGCCAAGCGTTATGGACGGAGAAATAAGTTATTCTTATAGCAGATAAATGACTATTGGCGTTCAAATACAAGTGCATTACTTAAAGTATGATTGGAACCAGCTAGATCCACGAGAATTATGTCACCCACTGTATCGCATGATATTACATATGAAAAGTGAACATGTTTCTCAATAGTTAATATATTTTTTTTTAATTTATGGGATTTTTTTTTTTTAAATTAATTTGAAAAATGTGCAATATCTCGAGAACAGTTCATGCTAGCGTTCTAAAGTTTGTCAACCGTTTTCTAAGGAATAATTAAATAAGAAATGTCTATTTGCGTAACTTTATTAAAGATTTTAATTTTTTGATGATTATTTCAAAATTTCACTCGAAAATTTTGGGGGTTCTGAACATTCGATTGCGTTTAAAAACAATAGGCTTCCAGTATGCACGGATTGTGATTTTTGTACCAAATTTCATTCGAATCGCTCCATTCGTTCGTGAGGTATCGTCTCCACAGACTCACCCAGAAACACACAGACATACACTTCAAAAATGTTCGATTCGTGATCAGGGATGCTTGAAACGTGCTCTTCCGTCGAAAACCCGAATTCGAATTTTCGACCCCGTCACAATACTTTCCTTATACATTATGTATATAAGGAAAGTAATAATATACAGTAAAACAACACTTAAATGCGTCACTAATATCACAAAATAACCTATATTATTCTCGAAACATTGACAAAAGTCACAGTTCAATGTAACTTGTATCACGCCAATTGCTCCTCAATGGAGTGATGGCTCTTTTTATAGTTTCTCTATAGAAACTTCTGGCATTCTCTTATACGAGGGTTACACTGAAGTTTTTGAGATACGGCTAAGTTGTACAAGTTAAACTTGCCAACTCTTAGGAGTGTTCAAAGTACTCCCCTCCAACACCAATGCACTTTTATAGTCGAATTTTCCAAAGATTAAATTCTTCAAGCCATCCATTTCTTGGAATCGATGAAAAATAGGCTTTTATAGCCTCATCAATCTCATCTTCTAAATGAAAACGACGCCCACGTAAATTTTTTTTTAGATTAAAAAAATGACGGAAAGTCACACATAGCAAGATCAGGAGAATAGGGTGGATGTTCCATCACTTTGATGTTTTTTTGTTCAAGAAATTCGATTGTCATTCTTGCTCAATGAGAAGATGCATTGTCATGGTGAAGCATGAGTCCCCTAACATTCACTTTCTGAAGAATTTCTAGAACACACTTAGTGGTATACCAGTTAGCTGTAACTGTCTCCTGTCCCTGTAGCTTTATAGCTTTGACCAGACCTGTACTTCTAAAGAACACGGCTTACATTACTTTTTTCATTGCTCGTTGTCTTTTCACCATTGTTGGTTTGGGGTCATCTTCAAAGACTACTTTCTTGACGTGTTGGAACGTCAAAAATACGGTATGTACGTTTCATCACCAGTTATGATTTTAGAAATAAGGCGGTGTCCACCATCATTAAGTAATTGTAGGATTTCTTTACTGATTCTGACAAGCTCCGCTTTTTGGTATTCTGTTAAATTATGTAGGACCCAACGACAAACTAATTATTTCATATGCATTTCTTCATGAATAGTTTTATGTAGAGTTGCGTATCCAATGTTAAATTCCTTCTGTATCATGTGGTAGGTACAGCGATTATCATTGATTAGCATTTCTTGAATGGCCGACACATTTTCTGGGACTACCTACTGTTGTGTACACACGATGGCGGCCACTATTAATGGATTTTCATGAAACTTTATATCTAGTTTTGTTATAAAAAAAATAATAATCTAGAACTATATAATAAAATTTAGAACCGCGATTTAATTTTAACTTTCCTTATATACATAATGTATAAGGAAAGTATTGTGACGGGGTCGAAAATTCGAATTCGAGTTTTCGACGGGAGAGCACGTTTCAAGCATCCCTGATCACGAATCAAACATTTTTGAAGTGATGTCTGTGTGTGTGTGTCAGTGGGTCTGTGGAGACGATAACTGACGAACGAATGGACCGATTCGAACCAAATTTGGTACAAAAATCCCAATCTGTAAACACTGGAAGCCTATTGTTTTTATACGCAATCGAATGTTCAGAACCCCCTAAATTTTCGAATGAAATTTTGAAAAAATCGTCAAAAAATCAAAACCAATATTAAAGTTACGCAAATAGACATTTCTTATGTAATTTTTCATTAGAATACGATTGACATAAATTTTAGAACGCTAACATGAACCGTTCTCGAGATATTGCACATTTTTCAAAAAAATTATAAAATAGTCATATAAAATAGAAAAAAAAATATTTCCTATTGAGAAACATGTTCACTTTTCATATGTAATATCATGCGATAAATTGGGTGACATCATTCTCGTGGATCTAGCTCGTTCCATTCATGAAAAAAGATACTTTGAGTAATACTTTTGCATTTGAACGCCAATTTATCTGCTGTAAGAACAACTTATTTCTTCGTCCATAACGCTTGGCGAGATTTTGGCGACAAAATTGGCGGAATGTTGCCAACTTGGCGACTTTTTGAAATGTTGCCAAATTAACGAAAATCTCGCCAAATGGATAAAAATGACGCAAAATCAATGAAAATGACGACTAATTGTCGAAAATTCAATATCTTGGAAAGGATATTAGTATCTACTAGAAGAAAAACCTATTTATTTTACTCTAAAAGTAGTAAATTCATTTCATTATATAAGGAAAGTCATGTGTTGCCAACATCAGATTTTTTTGCTTGTGACGTTATTAGCCTACTCGGGAGTAAGTTCCCCCCCCCCCCCCTACACACACCAGGGAGTAAGTACATTGTCAAATATTGTATCAATAGAAAGATTTTTTCAAGCCCTTTAAGGCAAATGGTAACACGCAATAATTGTAATCACTTGGGCCCATTATAGCGATTTTTCAAAAATGTTCTTGTAAAATTAAAAAAAAAAAAAAAAAAAGGTGGGCAACACATTACTTTCCTTATATAATGTAATGAATTTACTACTTTTACAGTAAAAAAATAGGTTTTTCTTATAGTAGATACTAATATTCTTTCCAAGATATTATATTTTCTACAATTAGTCGTCATTTTCATTGATTTAGCGTCATTTTTATCCATTTGGCGAGATTGTCGTTAATTTTGCAACATTTCAAAAAGTCGCCAAGTTGGCGACATTCCGCCAAATTCGTGGCCAAAATCTCGGCAAGCGTTATGGACAAAGAAATAAGTTGTTCTTACAGCAGATAAATGACTATTGGCGTTCAAATACAAAAGTATTACTCAAAATATCTTTTTTATGAATGGAACGAGCTAGATCCACGAGAATGATGTCACCCAATTTATCGCATGGTATTACATATGAAAAGTGAACATGTTTCTCAATAGGAAATATTTTTTTTTCATTTTATATGACTTTTTGATAATTTTTTTTAAAAATGTGCAATATCTCGAAAACGGTTCACGTTAGCGTTCTAAAATTTATGTCAATCGTTTTCTAATGAAAAATTACATAAGAAATGTCTATTTGCGTAACTTTATTAGTGGTTTTGATTTTTTGCCGATTTATTCAAAATTTTATTCGAAAATTAAGGGGGGGTTCTGAGCATTCGATTACGTATAAAAACAATAAGCTTCCAGTGTTGACGGATTGTGATTTTTGTACCAAATTTGGTTCAAATCGGTCCATTCGTTCGTCAGTTATCGTCTCCACAGACTCACTGACACACACACACACACATACTTTCACACACACACAGACATCACTTCAAAACTATTTGATTCGTGATCAGGGATGCTTAAAACGTGCTGTCCGTCGAAAACTCGAATTCGAATTTTCGACCCCGTCACAATACTTTCCTTATACATTATGTATATAAGGAAAGTTAAAATACTACTAAAAATGGATTCTGGTATTCAAAGGCGAGTTCAGAATGCTAGGAAATACGGGGAAAATGACCTGACCGATTTTCGTAATTTTTTCCCGCCTGAACTATCAACGAGGAATTCAGCAGGAAGTTAAAGCAGCAGACGATTTTGAATATTAAAGTATATATCTGGCATAATCGGTTATGTAGAAAAGTTTCATGTTGGAGGAGAAATGAAAAATGTATTAAAAATTTTTGAACTTTTATAGAGGTTCCAAATCTTTTTTCTCCGATTACTAGTTTTTTTTTTTTTTATGTTTGAAGTTTATTTAAAAGCTTCAGAAAGAACGAACATGGGAAAATTGAATTTTAAAAAATTTATTTTAAAAGTATTGTGATTTTGAGGGAGGGGGGGGGGGGAATAACTGCACAGTTCTGAGAAAAAAACCGAATCCATGCACTATACATTTGGCGCTGATATACAAGTTTAGAAAAGGGATGTATTTTTATAACATTTAAAAAAAAATAAGTAATTAGCTGTACCAAATCGGACCAACTTATGAAATTCCGAAACTACGCTTGGAGATAACCATTCCAATACCTAGTCAACTGTAACAGAATTTCTCAATACATAAACGCCATATATGTCACAACTACCTACTTTGTTATCCCACCACCTATATACAGGGTGAGAAAAAAGTCGATAACATCAAATATTAAATTAATATAATGGAGAAATTGAAATACAGTATATAATCCTAGTAATCCGGCACTTCAGTTGTGAGAAACCCAGAATAACCTCAGAATAACCGAAAACAGTTTTAGGTATGTTTTGGCTCTTGTGCAGTTTGTCATAGACCTCCGAGTAGAAGCAACCCAGTTAAAATGTTCGAAAACAAGGACATTAAGATTTTCGTCATCACCAGAATCTGCGCTGGGGACAGAATAAAGGCATTAGACCTGTCATCAAACACGGGGGGGGGGGGGGACTAAGATTCCAAAAATGGAGCTCGCGTGGAGGTCTATGCGTCATTGAATTCTCGGCCAAAATTCGAAGGAATAGGCTACAGTGGTCTGATTATCAGGGTCGTCTATAGGAAGACATATATGAAAGTACTCCACTCCAGAGAGAGATCCCACCGCTGCCACCAATTTGTAATAAATCGTTGATATATTAGTCGGAATCGCTGTTTCCGACGACTCCGAATAGTTGTGTTGGATGTCTCCCGAAGTCGTGGGAGCCACCCGAGAATGAGAACCTTTGGTTCTTGATAAAATTCATCTCTTGCTGTTCGGAAGTGCGTGTTTGTCGAATCGGTGAGTGCGCTAAAAGAAATGAAGCCGGGTTTTCTACAAAATCAGACACGGAGCTTTCGATCATGCGAAATCTTTATTCTTCGCAATCATTCTGCAAAATCTACCGTATTCATATCTCTGGAATGGCATGTGAGTGGTCCTACTATCCGTATTATCTGCTCGCCTCCTGAGCTCTCCTCTCAATGCGACTTCTCTGACGGGTGATTGGAATGGAATATCTCTCTGGGGTGGAGTACTTTTATATATATATATATATATATATTTCTTTAGCCCACTCTGATAATCGGACCACCGTAGCCTATTCCTTCGAATTTTGGCCAAGAATTGAATGACGCGTAGACCTCCACGTGAGCTCCATTCTTGGAATGTTAGTTCCCTTCGTGTTTGATGCCAGGCCTGTTGACTTTATTCTGCTTTCCCGCGCAGATTCTGGTGTTCAGTGATCCGGCTTTTCCAATAATCCGACACCATTGCTGGCAGGTAGCGGGGGCAGCCTTTTCCTTGTCACATGATGTTTGATTTCATTTCTGAACATTATCAAATATTAATTTTTCATTTCAAATAATATTCAACAAAAGTTCAATATGTATAAGATTATAATGCATAGATATGTTTTGTACATGCCATACTAAGCTTAATTACATAAATATTATAACAACTTTACGTATTAAATATTTTCTTTACCTACTATTCCTAATTTCGAATGATCCGACGAATCCAGTAATTCGACACTCGCTAGTTTTTAATAGTGCCGGATTACCGAGGTTGTACTGTAGTCAGTTAGGTACTAATATACCCTCAAAAATATATCTGAAATACCGTCTGCTGCTATTAATACGTTAGACGATAATTACACGACCTTTAATTTTTATCAATCGAAAAACATTGCATTTTCCCAGAATGGAAGACTTTTTATTTTTTATTTTGGAGCAATATTTCGCTAGCTATTCTTACTAGTGTCATTGAAGAGTTGCAGAAGAAATGCTCATGCTGTAAAAAACGCCTAACAATTCAACAATTACGAGGTTAGTAAATTTTCCAGAAACTGGATCTATTGCAGACAAAGCGAGAACAAGCAGGCTTTCAATTTTAACTCATGATAAACTGTCTAAAATAGAGATTTCTTTTCAGAATCTTTTCAATGACACTGTCAAAAGAAAAGCTTAAGGAATATTGCTCTAAAATAATAAAAAAAAATCTTTTACTGTGGGAAAACGCTATGTTCTTCGATTGGCAAAAATGAGGTCTGTAATGATCTGACGTATTAATAGCAGCAGACGATATTTCAAGTATATTTTTGAGGGTATATTAGTGTCATCTTACTTAAAAATTATATTTGAATTTTTCGGTACGTTATATGGTTTTACATTCTGATATATGCGACGTTTCAATGACTCTGCAGTATTACAAATGTTACGAAGAATATTCCAAAGAAATCAATTCACCAAGCCAACTTGCTACTGTATCTTTTAAAATAAAATGTTTACGACCGTACACCCTTAGCATAACAAATAAAATCTCAATTCGTTCTGAAACAGTAACACACGAAATGTTTTTTTTTTTTTCTTTCTCTGTTCTGTTTAGAAAAGAAGCAACGGTTTATTTAAATACACTGTCGATTACGTGAAAGGGAGAGGTAGAAAAATAAATAAAAATAAATGTTAAACTACCACTTTCTTACTTAACATTTAGCACGTAGTCACACATCCTTAGCTTCCAACATTTTTATCCGCAAACAATCAAAGAATGAAATAAAAATGACCGTGCCATTTTCGTAATTTTTTCCCATTTTGGCACAGACTATTTTGCGTTGCACATTTGTATACACGTTTATGGGCAATTCTACTATCAACCATTCCATGTTAGAGTAGAAATGATAAACAACATAGTGTATTTTCTCTATGATTAAACTTCTATTGAGGATTTCCTTTTTTTATATTTGAAATAGCCGCGTTTTGCTTCTTGATATAAAACTCACTGCAGTGCCAGAAATAAATCTATTTGAACTTTTATTTGCAGAATTTTTAGGTTTCAACTGTATTTGAAGGGAAAAGGAATAATCTATGGAAAAGTTTCAACTTTATGATTTCTTTTCATTCGATAGAATAGAGAAAATATTGACGTTTCAAAAATTTTCGAATAACATTCTGTTAGAGAAACACGTATTACTATATGTACAATTTTGAAAATAGTTTCTTTTCCTACATACATAATATGATGCGCAAAGTAAGTAATGTGACAGGGCCGAAAATTCGAATTTGAATTATCGATTGAAAAGCACATTTCAAACATCACAAAATTCGAATTGAAGATTTTGGTGGTAGTGTGTGTGTGTGTGTGTGTGTGGGGGGGGGGGGGGACATGATTTTTCATTAAAAAACGAATGATACAAATTTTAAAACAGTTGCATGAGGTTTTTTCTAAATTAGGTGCCACGTGCTGCCTGTTGATGTTCATCTTATAAATTCTTCAGAATTTTCAGTCATTTAGTTGTTGTTTCGAATGAATGTTACTTCGTCAAAGAGGTGATCCGTATTTAAATTTAGTTTCTCATTTACTTTTAGAGCTTCAACAACGATTTCAACAATTTTCAATCTATTTTATTCTTCAACGAATTTTAGCAAAGTTAATTTTGGAAAAGCATTTCGTAAGTCCTCTTTGGACCCCCAAAAAGATGAAGATGCTTAAAAAGGATTGTCCTTTTTGAAAAAAGTACGGTTGGCAACTGTGGGATTTTTACTTGTTCATCTTAATTTTGTTTTTAAAAGACGTAAAGGGATTGTATTATGTAGGTAGAGAAAGTTATGTATTACCCACATCAGATTTTTTGTAATTTGAACTATTAGGGCAGACGATATTCGAAATTTGAGACTGACAGGGAAACAAACCTATGCATGGCGACTGCATACTGTTACGAACTTGTAAAATGCTCTAGCGACCCCCCCCCCCCTCTCCTTCGAAGACCAGACGGGGAAAACATCCATTCAGGCAACCTTTCCATATGACGTGAATATAGGTTTTCCAGATGCTGAGAGGGTTTCCAAATTTGACAATTTATTGCCAATTTGGCGACATTTGCCGACTTTTCGAAGGTTCGAAAAACACCTCGAAATAATCGATATTCTACGAGATACGAGAGATTTTAGAGTCTATAAAAGGAGTCATTACTCAATTGGAGAGCAGTTAACGTGATACCAGCGCTACATTGAACTGCAACCTTTGTCAATGTTTTAAGAATAGTAGCTTCTGTTTTTGTGACATGAAATACGTCAATGTTTCGAGAATAGTATACGTTGTTTTGCGAAATTAGTGGAGCATTTAAGTGTTGTTTGACTGGATATTGTTCCTGTTTACGCTGTGTTTGTGAATAAACGTATTAGTTATCCAGAAACTTGAACTCTTTCTTGTATCCGGGAGCTTACACGCACTATTCCAAAGGATGCATCTTAATAATACGGAACTTCAAAAATATAGTCTTTTAGTCAGATGACCAATGAATAGAGTTATAGTGAGAGGCAAATCTTGCAGGAAAAATGTCTATTATTGCTGCATCTAATTAGACAGTTACAGTCCATATAAATTAATAAAGAATGTTTTAATTTGAATAGAATATTTTTGAGACATCGTACTTGTAAGGTGTAATGTGCTTCTTAAATTGATAGCATCTATCGCTTTTTGTATCCATTTTGAAAAATTTCCGAAATAAATTATCTCACAATATCAAAATAGTTTATAAATCCCGAAATCCTTGGAAATGCGACTAGTCTCAAGTTTCGTAGTACATTTTTTGAGCAAAATCCTAGAATGATAATCCCTAAATCATTTAAAGCTTCTTTCCATTTATCCAAAATCGCGTTCACCGCGCAGTATTTTCTTATTAAACTTAGCCTGATTAGAAAATAAAATCAAACTTCAGATACACTTTTAAAGATTGGAAAATATAAAAAAGAGTAAAATGTAACTACCACTTTCTTACTTTACATTTAGCATGTAGTCACACATTCTTAACTAGCACTATCATGTTTATTCCGAAAACATCAAAAATGAAATAAAAATGCCAGTGGCGTTTTCGTAATTCTTCCCTTTTGGCCCATTCGGCGAGTTGAGGAGGAAGTTAATGCAGCAGACGATTTTGTATTTTAACATATATGTCTATACACACGGTTATGGGTTATTCTACCCGTTCCATGTTGGACAAGAAATGAAATATAAAATCATCTCTATTTTCGCTTGAGTGTTTTTACTTACCGAATTTTTCACGTTTTCTTTGGAAATGGCCACGTTTTTCTTTATTTGGAACTTGCTCCAGGTTAGAAATAAATCTATTTGAACTTATATTTGCGGAAGTTTTATAGGCTTCATTGAGGATTGAGGATGAAGTAAAAAACTGGAAATTTCATTTTTCGTTTGGTATAGATAAGCTAAAATTAAAATGTTAATACAATCCATTAGGAACGGCATGATAATGTTTTAAAGGTTCTTAAAGTTTTATGTCTGATGTCAAACTATATTTGTTTAAAATTTAATTATCGATATATATAGTTGTGATTTTTTTTAGAAGTTCGATTGCCTGGGCAATTAGTCCTGTCCTTTAAATGCAAACTTTTGAGGTATTTTAATTATATCCTTAGAAAAATAAAATATTTCTTTGGAAATATTTTGCTGTATAACAAAAAACAAAAGCTTGGAGACTTTTTTTCCTTTTTATTCAGAATATTAACTCCTAGTAACAGATTGTAAAAATCCTGTTTAAGAGGCAATTTGTCCTGTCCTATAAATGCAGATTTTTGAGCCATCTGTATTGTATCCTTAGAAAAAATAAATAAAATATTTCTAGCAAAATATTTTGCTGTATAACAATAATAAAAAAAAATTGAGGATTTTCTTTTATATATAAAATCAAAATTGTGACTCCTACTAACAGATTGTAAAAATTTAGTTAGTTTTTTTTATATCTCATCTATTGTATATAATGTTTCTCGAAAAAATTTTGAATTCAGAATTTTGCTTGATAAGCATGCTTTAAGATCTTCTGAACCCATTTCGAACACTTTTGGAAATATGCGTATGTCTGTGAAGTGGGGGCACGATAATTCAGGAGCGAATTCGAATTCGTCTACCGATATCAAATTTTATGTGTATAAGCAACATGTGAAAAACATGATATAATTTTTAGTAATTTGCATGATTGAAACTCGAAATATTCCATTTTTTATATTTACATAGCATTATTAAAAATAAAATTTTTTTGATTGACCAAATTTGTTTAAGGGTGTCGTATAAAAATTTAAATAGTGTAACTTTTAGAAACTGAATGGGAGGACTATTTCATTAACGTAGTCTTATTTCCTACCTTACTTTCAACATTTTTGCAATTTACATTACCCACTTATTTACATTACCCACTCAGATTGTTTCCTTAATATATGCATAAGAAAAATCAATATATTTGTCGGTCATAAGTAGCGACTTTTGGGAAAAGTCGCCAAGTTAGCGAAAATTAAATATCTATGAAAATTGAATTAAATTGATTTAAAAGTCGTTTTGGCTGAATTATTAACTGGATATTCTCTATTTAAAAGAATGTTGGAGCGCAGGTCTTGCAGGCCAGCGGATAAGAGGGTATCTTATGCATTACTTTCTAACTAGACGTTGCATTGATCGTATGACAGGTTTAACGTTTAGTTATGTATAGTTTTGCTGCAAGAAATATTTAACGAGCGTATGGGTTTAACGGCAAACTAAGGGGATCTTGGTATGCACATTTATATCCAAGAATTTAATTTGAATAACTATTACTGTGAATTACTTTCCCTGAAGTACATGGTAATGAATAGGGAAGAATTGAAATCATGCCGAAAATCGCAACTCGAGTTTTCGACGGATCTACACGTTTTGAGACTTCTAGAACACGAAAAAACTACTTTTAACGTGATGTCTGTGTGTGTGTGTGAGAGAGAGATAGACAGAGAGAAAGAGAGAGTTTGTGTGTGTGTGCAATATATGTATCCACTCTAACTCAAAAACTAATGGACCAAATTTCATAAAATTTTATGGATAATTCACGTCTGTGACTCCGATGATTAGAGTTTGGTAGGATTCCGGATTAAAGAACCCTCCTTTTTTTTTGCGAAATGGTCCGCAAAAATACCATGTATTCATTCTATCTAAAAAACTAATTGACCAAATTTCACAAAATTTAGTAGATAAGTCACTTGTGGGATACCCTGGTGCTGATTAGATTTTGGTACGGTTTGAAAAAGAAGAACCTGCCTTTTTTACGAAATGGCCCACAAAATTCGCAAAAATTTAAAATAAAATAATACATATGCTCAAATGTATCGATAATATGCTTGATGTATACGTAATTTTTGACGAGGAAAAAATAAGACCAACCTCATTCCTCTAGGAATAATCGTTCTCGAGATATTTTAGTTTTTTCGCATTTCTGTTACGCCGCCTTTGAAAAAATTGTCCAGTTACCAAATAAAAACAAAAAAAATTATTGAAAATTGCAAATTAAGTGTTATTTTGTGCAATTAAACTCAATTTAATGAATTATTACAGAAATAAAAACATGAATTTAAATCTGTAGAGAATGTCATGTGCCGCCTACACCAGATTTTTTTTCTTTGACGTGATTCGTAAAGAAAATTATTCAAAATGCCGTGTTTGAGGGATTTTACTGTACGTCAACCCGTCAAATTATTTGTTATACCGCTTTCTGAACCTGTCACTCATATTTCTACCCTTTCTCTCTCGTTTAATAATTTTATAACTCATGACTTTAGAACTAAACAGGTATCATTCGTAAACTACGCCCTTTCCGACGTAGTCACGTGGAAACGTTTGGCATCTTTCCAAGAGCTTACCCTTTCTGAAATTTGTACAGGAGGAACGTCATTCTTCGAAGATGCGGCATCAATTTTCTTCCATTATTTATTTCGCCTTTCTCGCGAAAGTAGCTGGATTTGTGTTTTTGAGAGTTCGTTTTTCATCCTCGCGTTAATTTTCGTTTTTATGCCACCGCGGAGGCTGGGATTTTTTGCATTATTGATTGGAGGGGGTGATTTTTGAGGTAATAGAATGATTGTGAGGAGTTTATGGCAGACGATCGCATTTATATTTTAAAAGAATTTATCCGAATTGTAACTTACTTTACTCAGATTAAAATATGCATGACTACACTGTAATACATTTTGCAATCTTTGCTCATTTTTTTCACCTACTTTGTTGATAATTTCGACAAACTATCAGAAAAGCCACAATTACATGCGTTCATGAAAATTCCAGCTTAATCATCTATATTCAGCTAATTATCGTGTGCCGAAGCGTTATTATATTATTATTATTATTATTATTATTTGTGTGTGTGTGTGTGTGTGTGTGTGTATTATTATCGTAACTATCAGGAACCTTACTCCCTATTACGGACAGCTAATTCCCCTGAAACTTTTAGTAACATGCTTGAAAATGTTCTATAGTGATACAGAGCAGTTCCTATTCTATGTTCCAACCTTTTTTGGGTTCAGAACACACTTATGAATTTGATTTTACACTCATAGCACCATTATGATTTTACAGTGTTCTTGTTTCTTATTTAACTCTGACTTTCTAAAGTAAAAAATACTGGATAAGTTAAAAATGTATTAAAAAATTTATGTAACAACAGAAATATATATATATATATATATATATATATATATATATATATATATAATCATAACTAGGGAACCTTACTTCCTATTACGGACAACTGGTTCTCTTGAAACTTTCAGTAACATGTGGTCTGTCGTGTGGTCTGGGTTTTTCACAGTGTAGGGTTAATTTTCGTACATCACCGTAGAATTCCGTCGATCCCCCCCCCCTCCGGTAAATTGACCCTTTCCCCCTCTCTGAACATCGTGAAAAATCGAACAAAAAAAATTGCCATTGAATAAAATAAATTTGATAAAAATATCGTTGTTTTATCTAAAATTATGCGCATTAGGTAATGATAAATATATTCAAGATTTGAATCCCTCCCTCACTATACATACTCGGAGATTTTCCGTCGCATTTGAGAGGTCTACTTGTTTTTTTAGCTGAAAATTCTCAACAATCGCCCCCTTTCTACTTTTGCCGCAATTTCAACGAGCGGATCGACGGAATTTTACTGTTTTTAAATGACGTTACAAATTACATCACGGAGTTTGTTCCATTAAAGCAGAATATTTAACTCCATTTTCGTGAAAAGACAACTTTCTTTCTCTTTCGACATATATTGGAGAAGTTTTGTACTCATGGGAATTCAATTAAAAAAAAAAGAAAGAGAGAAAAGAAAAGGGTTGTTATGCGGTGCGGTGGCATTACTTGGCGCAATAACGCTTGGCGAATACAGAACAATGACAAAAGCTTTAATTATGCAAGAACGCTATTTTTGATAAACTGCGATTTATTTATATTTTTCAATTACTATCAAATTTTTTTAATTAATCCCCCCCCCCCATCGATGACGCAACTGCTCACATTAAAACTCTTATATAGAGAGCGGGAGCATCTGCCGTTATATATCGTACTTACCAATTGGCTTCTATTGCGCAGTGACTTGATATCGTGCATTGAGGCATAAATTCGCAAAAAAAGGGGAGGATGTTCTAATAATTGTTCTAAATTGTTCTAACTGTTCTAATAATTCCTGTAAAGGGATACGAATGCTTAGATTCCTGAATAAACAAGAAGAAAAAATGATAAATTATTGGAGATGAATGCAAGAATATCGTTTATCGCCTCGGTCAGCGATAATGGCGCCAAAAGTAGGTTTGTGCCAAGGAGACTGGCGTTGGTTCTTGCACCTCGTCCACAAGGTGTTTCTCTTTGTGCGATAGAACATGGCAGCCATGGGTCAGCTTGTATTATAGGAACTCTAGGTCACATCCACAATTACAATCGGTCCAGGATTTATTATTTTTGAGATTAATATAAATGCAGTAGAAGAATACGGTTTATACGAATCAAAGGCGATTAGGCGTGATTTGACAAAATCCCTAATTATCTTTTAAAGTTTAAAAATCTTTAAATTACAAAATAATATTTATACATAATTCCTATTTGCAAAAGTTTACAAAAACATTCAATCATAAAATGCAAAATTTTTTTTCTAATTAATCGAGCTGTTTTCAACGTATTTTTCGTGGTGTAATTATTTACAGATCAACCATTTTTTAGAAGAACAAGTTATCAAAAGTACTTCAAGAAAACCATTTAGCAAAAAAATTAATTTGTCGCACTGCTTGTATTATTATAATATATATATATATATATCATTTGTAATAGTTAAAAAGAGTTCACTGAAAACAAAATATCACAAATTTGAGATGCTCTACTTGGTCAAAAGAGCGTTTTATTTGACATTTTAATCGAGCTCTTATCGATAAGAATCGAGGGGTAATCGATATTTTAGTAAACCGGCGCTTTCGTGGAAACGTATTTGACTAACCGATTTTTTACAAATTAGTGGCTAACTACGGGGCATGGCCTAGATTAAATGGTAACCCATGAAATTAAATCTTTTATTTGATTGTTACACTAAACCTTTTTCTTTCTACCTTTCTCTGTACATGTGTTTAATCATTTTACAACCCTTCTCTTCAAAACCAAACTGATCATTTGCAACCCCACTTTGCCCTTTCTTGCGAAATTACGTGGGCGCTTTTGGCATTTTTCCAAAATCGTTCCCATTGAAAAATTTGTACCGGAACGTCATTTCGGGAAGATGCTACACACATCAGTTTTCTTCGTAATTTATTTCGCCTTCTCTAGTCAAAATCTCTCGATTTATATTTTCGGCGTTTGTGCGATTTTCGTTTTTGTTTTATTTATTTTTTTATTTCCGTTTTTGTGCAGCAGCCGGGGTGGATATTTTTGCATTATTGATTCGAAGGTAGTGTTCTGCGGTAGGGAACGATTATGAGAATTTTATGGCAGACGATTGTATTACTATTTTATGGAAAACTTTAATACTGCCGTGTGGGCCAGCTGATGGTGAAAGCATTTGTTTGTAAGGGGATAGTTGGTTATAATTAGCGCTTGCTTAAAGTGCGTTTGCGTATAGCTGGTTATTTATTTGCGTGGAACAAATATGCAAGTTTGTAAATTTGTTGTTTATTATTAGAATACTAGCTGCATTCCCGTTCTTCGTATTGAATATATAATATAAAAAACTGAATTCGCAATTAGCGGTGAATATTTTGAGTCTTTCTTTGAATCTTTATAAATAAAATTGAAAGTTTTATGTATTAAAATATATCATCTTACATAATGAAGGAAGATCTCTCTCTGTGCAGGCTGTAACGGGAAATCTAAGCGTCGTATAAGCTTGAAATTTGGAACACAGACGATTTTTACACAAATGCGTTCCTTAGCGACATTAGCAGAGGGTTTCCACCTGAACACCATCAAAAAGGTCGAAATATTATCTTTCACACTAAGTCTGAACTGAATCCATACGATTAATACACGAATTTTTGTGGATGTAAAAAATATATATACTTTTCGTGCGTTTTAAACATCTCCATTTTTATATTATGATATAAAAAATTGAAATGCCATCCAACATTTATATTTTAACAGAAGCTCCTAAATACATTATAGAGTATTCCAGGAAAATTAATTTCATAAACCTATCCGTTGATTAATTATAATTTTTTTAACCAATCCATGTCGTAGATTTTTTTAATGAACCAAGCGTTTCTCCATTGCCCTTTTTCCGGAGCTGTTCTACCCACTGAGGCCAGCCACTCCCACGCACATGAGAACTAACCACGTACATTTCAAGTAATACATTTTCAAGTAATTACAATAAAATCTAAAGCTATAAAAACAAAATAACTCAAAACAACTCCTTATTTTATGCATAGAATATTCTAACCGGAGCTGCTCATACTAGCAAATAACACAGTATTGCCACTAAGTAAAATTTAAATAATTATAATTTTGCGGCTGCTAAAACAATACATGTTAATATATAGTAGTGTTATAATATATGACAGACGATAAAAATTTCAAATAAAAGGAACAAAATGTTTATTCTTTTAATATTGTCTGTTAAAAGGTTTCCCATTTATTTCGTTTATTTATAATGTTTCCATATTATTAGAGGTAGAGGCACAAACAAGAATCGGATCACGTTACCGGATTTTGAATTGCATTTATTGTAGAAGAGCGGCTTAAAAAACGTTAGTTTGGAGTTTAGAGACACAAATGTCAATTGGGTCCGGTGTGTAGACTCATATAACGATTGGGTCACGCTCAAAGTAAGAAAACATAGTTAGTAGGGCATTTTTACATACAACAGGACAAGCGGACGCCTAAGCTTTACGTAGGACCACACCGAGGCTACCGATCAAAATTTCATGAAATTCCGTATAGCCGATTTCTTGTTATGATTGGACAGATTTCAAATTTTAAATTTTTATATAGATGTATGTTTCAATATTGTGAAAAGGATTTTTTTATATTTTTTTTTGAAAAAAAAAATTATCTCGTAATTTTTAGAAACGTTAATATAAATTATTATAATTTATATTTTTAAATCAAACTTACTCAATTCAACGAAATGTTAAATTGAGAGGTTTGTGTGAAGTAAATTTCGGTAATAAATTTTGGTATAGTGCTATCTTTATATTTTAATATTTTTTTTTCCTTTTTTATTCCGGAATTTAAATACGGAATTTTCTTTAATGGCATTTAAAGAAAATACCATTGTAGATTTTATATATAATTATCAATGTTTAATTTACAACTAAATTAACTTCGTTGAGAGCAACACACAGCACATAATTAACGAATACGCTGATCTTTAAAAAGTTATTTTAGTTATATTACTTATTAGTAGTTTGGGCTGTACGTAATGTTTAATTTAATTTTTATGCCTTTTCTTTTATCTTATCTGTAGCATGTAAAAATTAAGAATATATATATTTTTGTCTTTACTCATTTAGGCTTTCTTTTATAGGTATGTACGTGTTTTGCTGTTATACTGTGTCTCTTATTTAAGTAAGGCATTATTTATTGTTATTAATTTAATTTCTTAATTAAAATATCAGAATTGTCGCCTCGAACCTCGTTCATTCATTATATATATATAAATATAAATATAAAATTGTAAATTCACTGTTAGAATGTAAGTAGTAACTCATAATACACTATATATATATATATATATATATATTTATTTTTATTATATATATATTTTTTAATATATATATATATATATATATATATATATATATATATATATATATATATATAAATTTGTTACTTTCCTTATATACATAATGTTTAAGGAAAGTATTGCAACGGGGTCGAAAATTCGAATTCGAATTTTCGACGGGAGAGCACGTTTCAAGCATCTCTGATCACGAATCAAACATTTTTGAAGTGATGTCTGTGTGTGTGAAAGTGTGTGTGTGTGACAGTATGTGTGTGTGTGTGTGTGTCAGTCAGTGTGGAGACGATAACTGACGAACGAATGGACAGATTCGAACGAAATTTGGTACAAAAATCACAATCCATAAACACTGGAAGCCTATTGTTTTTATACGCAATCGAATGTTCAGAACCCCTCTAAATTTTCGAGTGAAATTTTGAAAAAATCGTCAAAAAATTAAAACCGCTAATAAAGTTACGCAAATAGACATTTCTTATGTAATTTTTCATTAGAAAACGATAGACATAAATTTTAGAACGCTAACATGAATCGTTCTCGAGATATTGCACATTTTTAAAAAAAATTATCAAAAAGTTATATAAAATAAAAAAAAAATATTTCCTATTGAGAAACAAGTTCACTTTTCATATGTAATACCATGCGATAAATTGGGTGACATCATTCTCGTGGATCTACCTCATTCCATTCATGAAAAAAGATACTTTGAGTAATACTTTTGTATTTGAACGCCAATAGTCATTTATGTACTGTAAAAATAACTTACTTCTCCGTCCATATCGCTTGGCGAGATTTTGGCGACGAATTTGGCGGAATGTCGCCAACTTGGCGACATTTTTAATTGTTGCCAAATTAACAAAAATCTCGCCAAATTGATAAAAATAACGCTAAATCAATGAAAATGACGACTTATTGAAAAAAATTCAATATCTTGGAAAGAATATAAATATCTACTATAAGAATAACACTTTTTTTAAACTGTAAAAGTAGTAAATTCATTGCATTATATAAGGAAATGCATGTGTTGCCTACATCAGATTTTTTATTTTTATTATATATATATATTTTTTTATTATATATATATAATACTGATTTATTTTCATATTTATTTTTATTATATATATATATATTAAAAGATTCATAAATACCGAAGTAAATGAAGTCTTAGAAAACGGATTAATAATTAATACCAAGAAATCAATGAAAACATTAAAACAATAACTTAACCAAATCAGTTAAAATACGACCACCATGCCGAGAAAAAGAGAGGAACAGGGTTAAGCTGGAGGTTAATTCAGATTTGATTCTTCTTCAGGACTGAGCATCCAAGCTAAATTAACCCAAAGAAATGCTTGTTTCGAATAGGGCAATAGTTAGTTAACTATGAATACCACAGCTCAGTCTACAAGCAAAAATAGAGGATAAAAATTGAAAAATTATTAAGAAATCAAGTGCAATGAAACACGAGGCAGGATTCCTGGAGCCACGTGCTTATCAGGTGAGCAGTTGAGATTGTATAAGAAACAGTTGAGTAGTATTAAAAAGAAAGGGGGGAGAAATAAACCATATATTTAGAGGGGGGGACTAAGAGTTGAAGAGACTTTCATTGAAACTCAGAGACTAAATGGTGGATACAGACAACCACAATTAAGATAGGGTAACTAGAAAGAACAGGAATCAAAGATGAAAATTATTTTATGTATATATTATTGAAAGTTTGTTTGTATGGTTATTCTCTACATCACTACAGGTAACGTCTTTTTTATTAATCGAAGAACATGGTGTTTTTCTAAAGTTAAATAAATTTTATTTTAGAGTAATATTTCTTTAGTCATTTATATGAGAGTGTCACTTAAGATCTTCATATTAAATATGTCCTAAAACCCCAAACAATGAAGCCATTACGAGGTTGATAAAACGTTTATGAAAAATTGTATTTGTTATTGGGAGGCCAGCCTGTTCTTGCTTTACAAGCAAAAACAGGCTGGCAAGAATCTTTGTCTGTGACAGACAAAGATTCTCGAAAACCCTTTACTAACCTCGTAATTGTTAAATTGTTAGGGGCTTTCGAGCATGGATGTTTTTCCTGAAACTCGTCAATGACACTGTCATAAGAATGGCTAGAAAAATATTGCTCTAAAGTAAAAGTTATTTCACGCTGGAAAACGTAATGTTCTTCAATGGATTGAAAAGAGGTTTGTAATTATCGTGTGACGTATAATCAACAGCAGGCGATATGTTTAGTGTTCCAACTAACTGAAAAAAAATTCTATTTATGTTTCTCGGTACATTACATGCTTTTAAAATATGGTGCGCGCAATTCTTCATACCCCTGTATGTACGTACAAAGTAGGATGACAGCAATTAATTATAGCGTTCTTTTTACCTTTTATCTTTTTATAATGAAAAATATCAACTTGGAGCATGTCATATAACAAAGTGTTCAACTTTCAACTGATACTTTTCACCAGCAGGCTGCTTGTCAGCACAGTCAGGTGGACAATACGGGCAAGCACAAAACCTCTTAAAGCATAAATTTATTATTTTTTTTCTGGTGAAGGAATTTGCATTGATTTAAGGATGCCTTTGCGCCAAAATTCTAACCTCTCAGAATTATAGTAAGGAGAGTTCTACCCTATAACATTGCATTGTAAAATAGCAAGAAATTGAAAAGATAAAACTTCTGACATCTTAGGCCATTCTTGGAACTCTAATCATGTTTTTAATATTTTAAAGCTAAGATCATGTTTACACTTAATTCCACTTTGAAGTGGACTTGAAAGTTTCTCGGTTCTCAGCTAAACTCCTTTATTAATGGTAATTGTCCTTTCTTTTCTTCTGCTTGCTAATCTCTGGTTTAATTTTTTGATTTCGTTTGCTTCCTTTTTCATTTTTCGGTAATTTTTATCCTTTTTTTGTTGTGTGTTTGTTTAGAATCTGTTATTACCGCTGATTTGTTCGACTCATATAGTTTCCGAAACGGTAAGTCGCCATTTTTAAAGTGAATTGGATTTTTATGAACAACTGAACAAGTACTTGAATTCTTTGCTGAACGTTCACTTTCCTCTTTATTTTACAGTTCATTCGTTGTGTCTTATCTTTTTTTCCTATGTTTTTTACCTATTTTTCTTCTCTCCATTGGCAGCACCCTTTCCCTATTTCAGTCACGTTTGCTGTTCTTGCATCAGTTTTCGATCTTGCTCTCACGAGGGTATGCTGTGCTTGTCCTGACGAAGGCTATTTTCTGCCTCCGAAACCGGTCGATTTCTTTAGCAGCAATTTGAGCTGTGCGTAATAAAAAAGTGCTCTGATCCTAGAAAGTGCTGTGATCATCCTTTACCACCTGTGGGCATTGTTTTCACAGTCATTGCCGTTTGTCTGCATTGAGAGATTATGAGTTGAACAATGAGCACAAAACTCTTTAAAATAAAAATTTTAGAATTTTGTTGGTAGAAGAATTTTCTTCATAACGATGCAGATCATTAAGCTTCGCCCACTGATAGCAAAATGATAAGCCTTCAGGATTACAGTCAAGCGACTACTTTTCTTCAGTTGTACATCGATTTTTCTGTAAAACACTATTTACCGCTAAAAAATTTAATAATTAAACTTAAACACAATTCAATAATTTATTCTTATTAACTTAATTTCCGTGTTTAATTCACCCTACTTCTGACCATCCTTCAATATTTCAAAAATAACTTTTATTAATATTTTTGGTTATGAATTATTATCGTCTGCTTCTTCTCTTGGCATATTGCCAAAAGTGGAATCGAGTTATGCAGAGTGATTGGTTGGAAGCACGTCATTTAGAGATAACATTCAAGGCACAAGCCGATATATTTCACCTTTTAAATTTATACCCCCTGTTCTTGTCAAAATCCTTCGGGATTTTTGTTTTTCAATTTATTTTTATTTCTTTTCTTCCTTATTTTATTTATAGTGGTTTGTCGTTGGGATGAAAGAAATCAAAATGAAATTCTTTGGCATTGTGTTTGCTTTGAATTGAGCTCTTTTAGCTTTCCTATAATATATAGTAAGAATGGGTATAATAGACAAATACCCGACTCTGGTTTTTGATAGATTTACGCGGTTTGAGCATTTCTGAATATAAATTAACCTATTTTCCAATGATCGGGAGACGTGGGATAACGCTATCTCAAGTCGAACAGGTAAAAGAAAAATATATTTTTCGCACATTTCTCCCCCCCCCCCCTTTTTTTTTTTTACGAAAATCGATAAAAATGTTAGTTTGTTAAATAAATAGTCATTTTATATGTAATTTTTTTTGTATTTAATCGAATGACAGCGACGTTCATATACCCGAGATATTGCTCCTTTTCGATCTAAAATGATAATAATAATAATAATAATGATGGTTACTTTTAAGAATAACTGAATTTAAATGATTTTTAGGAGCTACTACGAGACATTCTCGAAATGTTAGAAATTTTATGTTTACATTCGAACACATATTTTTCGAAGAATAGAATAAGTAAATAAAAATAAAACAATATATTTTAAGAAAAATAAAGTGTTGTAGGGGGGGGGGGGGAGGTCTACATTCGAACGATGGAATTTGTAAGTTTTGGGAATGTGTCTAATCCTGTATGGCACGATATCTCCGAAACAAATTGTGGGATTTAAATTCAATAGTAAGATGATTTTAATTTGTAAACGTAAGAAAACTATTTTTAGCAAAAATACTTCATGAAAACGGCCGAATGTGTCAAACACTCACTCATTATAAATGAAAAAAAAATTGTATATATATTTAAAATTAGGATAAATTACGTATTCTAGCTGGTGTCCAAAGTGGGGCCTGTGGCAAATTCTGAAGGGGGCCCCGAATAACAGGATAGTATATTGTTACAAAACGTATCCTCTATAATCGTGGGTGTACACGCAGTATACAAGAACTAGTCCAAGTTTCTGGATAACTTACGTTTATTCACGTAAACAGGAACAATAAACAATCAAACAGTACTTAAATGCACCACTAATTTCACAGAATAATTGATATTAGTCACAGAATGTTCACGAAAGTAGTTTCACAAAACAGCAGCTATTATTCTCAAAACATTGACAAAAATCGCAGTCAAATGTAGTTCGTGTCACGTCAACCCGTCAACTCCTATGTAACAGAGGGATGAGTTCTTTTATAACCTCTATAGAAACTTCTGGAAATCACTATATCTTAAATAATAATCGTTCTATCGAGATGCTTCTGAAAGATTCGGTAAATCACCAAATTGACGATAAATTGCCGAATCTGGAAACCCTTCTTCTAACTGGGAAATCCAGGAAACCCTGGACTCATGTCATGCAGACGTCATGGCCTGGCGTTCGAGACAGACGAAAGAGGAGGCGCCAATGAGGGAATATTGCACGTTTTTCATATGTTGTTTGAATATTGCAACAATTTATTATAACTAATTGAAACTTTTCCTATTTTTTTATTTATATGTGATACACTCATGTCCAAAAGTTATGCAACAAACAGAAAAAATAGCATGTTCAGCTAAAGAAACACAGTCTAGCCACACAATTTGCATACATGACAGGCTTACGCACGCGGAAACTAGCCCGCAGAAAACATTTTGCATGCTGGTATTTTTTAACAAGGAAACGTATTTGGTATAAAAGTGGCCTATTTTGTGCAGAGCCCTTATTTCCCCGTTACAGATTTCAGAAGGAAAATCGAAATAGCCAAATTTTAAAAAAATGAGTAAATGACATCATGAGTGACGCCAGGCGGTGAGAGGAAATAGAGCATCTTTCAGGGGGGTAGCAGCATCTGGAAGTAGTCCGAACCCTAAATGCCAATCATTACGCCATTTGCCGCCTGTGGAACCGGCATCAAAGTAAAATAATTGTTTCGCGAAGATCAGTAAATGGACGTCCAAGGGTCACAACCGCTCAGAATGGCCGTTTTCTGTGTCTGCAAGCACGACGCCACGGGTCCAGCACTGCACGTCATTTTGCTTCAAACTTTGCAACGTCGGCAGGAATAGTGGCATCTCTGTAAACTATTTACAGATGGTACAGTGCCTAAAAAACTCCTCTAGGCACGGTACAGACGGCTACATGCAGGTCAATTATACGAGGTCAGTTATACTCGTAAGGCGACCACTGGTTTACGTCACACTGACGCCCTCGCACAGACCGCTTAAACTGGGCTCGAGATCACCTCAACTGGACTCAACAACAAAGGGGCACTGTGTTCTTCACATGAAGCACGGTTTGTTGTACAGAGTGATTCTCAACGGTTATTAGCCTGGAGAACGTCTGGAACTCGCTATCACTCCAGTAACATCCGCGAAATGCATGCATACAAACAAAGTGGTGGTTTGATGGTTTGGCCAGGGATTGCTATCTACGCATGCTATGCTCTTCATCTTCCCCGCGGTACTGTGACTGCAGTGCGGTATGGAGATGACATTCTTTGCTCAATATGTTCGCCCTTTTCGTGCGGCCATGGGTCCTGATGCCATATTTATGGACGATTACGCTCAAGTTCCCGGGATTCGCATTGCCGGCCAGTACTTAAAATCGGAAACACTGTTTCGTATTGAATGGCCATTGAGATCATCCGACTTGAATCCCTTTAAGTATGCGTAGAACATGCTTGGGAGACGTGTAAGTTCTCTCCAAGACCATCCCTTGAACCTTTACGAGTTAAGAATATATCTGCTCCGTGAATGGCCGCTGTAACGTACTGTTACCTCGATCTGTTGAATGGTTTGGAAAAACTGCGAGTGTTAATGAAACTTTCATGGGATGTAGATATATCTTTCCCATCCGCACACCCCAGTGTCGACCAATTTTATGTAGAAGGGGAATGGCTGAATTTCCACAGCTGTGGAAATTGTGCTACTTGACCTTGTTGTATATCACACCAGGGAAAGGAATCTTTGAATGGCGTTTCGTTTTTGATACTGATGGAGTCGCCTCTGAAGATATCGGTGAACTCTGACCTGCCAACGGAGGGAGGAGAAAACCCTTTTGAGAGAGAGGGAGTTCGATTTTAGAATCCGAAGGCTCTAATAGCACATCTGTTCCAAGGCAAATTTGGAACATTGCGAATTATGGAGGGAGTACAACCTACAAAGATGGTCCCTGTGCTATTCCTACAATTCATATACATTTCCCAAAGAGAACACCTGCAAAAGGGTGAGCAAGCAATGTTTCTGAGAAATATGGACAGCGATGGCTCAGTTGCAGAGGGGCTACAGTGGGGAGAGCTGACCCTTTTCCGTTTTCGGCCGCACGTGCACCCAGGGTTATGGGAACCCTGACTCAGCTGTCAGATATTAATTCTGGGGTACTCGCCATCCTCCTGTCATCACAGCACCCAATAGCTTTATATAATTCTGGAATATCCAATGAAAATACCAGGGGCTTCAATTGGGGGAGCCAGTAATAAACCTGGGGCTTAATTGCGTAGGAGGAGACATTTTTCGGATGTTCGAGAGAGAGTGAGATTTTTAAAAAGAGAGAAGAGAATTGATTTTGTGATTCGGGAGAGAGGGTTCTCCAAAAGACGACTGCAGTGATGACCGCCGTTTCCTCGGCCGAAGTCCCCGCATCCGGTGACGGTTTAACGAAGTATTGAAGGTACGCAATGCATGTCCCTTACACTCAGTCTGTTGATGCTATGTTATTTAATTTCTCACTCTCTCGACATCCCCGTCACTTTACATTTGAGTAAAATAATCAGGGTGAATTTAATTATAAACTTAAATGAAGGAGATTTTTAATCATATACTCTAAATGTTCATTATTAAGAGATGGTGCATATGGCACGTAACAATTATTGTCAGGACGGTGATACACATGAATGTCAACACGAATGTTAATGGGGAGTGAGTATGATTTAGTAAGAGTGTTAATTAAATCAATTAAATATGTTGTTATTACTTTTAATTTCCTTTTTGTTAATAAATATTTGTTAGTGTTTTATATCATGTCCGTTGTCCTCATTTTCCATTAAATTGATTCATATGTATTTTTATTCGACACGGCCAATGTCAGAGGTTGTTTTAATGAACAATATTACTGAATTATGCGTTCTGACCGAACGTGTGGTTAAAATCCACATAACAAATAGCACATCTTTCTGTAGCTCACGAACCAAACTTCGGCCAAGGGCCGATACTTAAAAATGTAAATACATTTAAATCTTCAAATTTGTAAATAATGTAAATATTTCTTTTATACAGTTTGGTTAAAATTTTATCTGCTGTTAAGTGCCCCCTCTGCGCACTATAATGCTACTACAAGTACAGCTACCCGAAACCGTCATAAATGATCTTATTCTTAGCATGAATCTACGCTGTCGGGCATGTTTTCAACGGAGGTTATCACATTCCGTATTGACAGATCTCCACCAATGAACTGTTTTGCGATCCAAAATCCTATGGTTTTGTTTATCTCTATTATTTAAGTATGTATTGATAATTTTCTTTGCGTTACCCCACGCTAGTGTCTTTTGTTATACCTCATGATCTGTAAAAGTTTTAACGAATTCCAATAAATACTTTTCTTTTTATGGGCTTTTTTCACTTTGTTGAAGTTTTGGATATAAGTGTATGCTGTTAAGTTTGCGGTTCTCAGAGTTATCATTAGCTAAGTTTTGGTTAAATATCAAGGCTGATTATCCTGATCTTGCAAGGAAAAAGCGTCTTACCACCTGTTTGTATGAAACAGCTTCTTCCAGCTCATATTTGAAATCTAAGTTGAGGAATTGGTTGGAAGTTGAGAATGGAACTATCATTGATTGAATCGAACACTATCACCTTAATTTAAAAAAAAAAAACAGCGTCATTGTTCACGTTAAACTGTATTAATTGCTATTTGTCATAAATAGAAATTAGGTTAACATAAAATGTCGCCCTTGGGGGGGGGGGCTTGCCCCCACCCGGTTGTACGCCTGAAAGAAATACTGACTAAGCTGTTGCCAACTTGCAGAAATAATCTTAAATATTTTAAGAGAATAACATGTGACGTAACCAGCTGTTTGCAAATATAAAGCATATATTTGCTTACATATATTGGTATATGCATCATTATATTCATCATAAGAGATTTTAAGAGAATAATATGTTAAGTAATCCGATGTTTGCAAATATAAAGCATATATTTGCTTACACGGAGCAAATATAGCGGATGTGATATGCATACACATCATATTCATTCAGCAACGCTCTTAAGGAAACTTGAGTTTTCAATGTAATGGAATATCAACGATGGGGAATTCCAAATACTCAACTATAAATAATTAATCAATTCACAAATGGATATATGGGCAAACGCAATACGCTATGAAGTGCTAATGGAAAAGATAGAGTTCTGCACATTTCCGAAACCGCTTCACATTACTTTAGGAATTGTCGGACTGTCAGTTGTAGTGTTACACCAGGCAGTGCTTGTCTGGATTCAAAGATCCAAAATATTACTCCATCGCTAAGTTTTGGCATTCTAATTTCAGTTGAAATTCTGGAGTATTTATTTGTAACTTTAGTGAATAAGACACACGCACACACATATCCCCAACAGCATTTTTTTTTTACAGTGACGTAAGATATACGTCACACTGTGACTTTTGGACGTCGCAGTACGTCTCGACAATGTCATATTGAGGTCACAGCGAAGTCATTTTGGTCATTTTCATGGTCGTTTGTGGCGCCGCATATTAGCTTGTTTGTGACGTCACATTGTAATTGCCATTGTAATGTCGTCACATTGTTACGTGTTAATTAAATTGTAAAAACGTCACAGAATATAGTCACAATGAAGTTACAAAGTTACTAATACGTAACGTCGCATAGAAGTCACAAATATGATGTCACATTGTGACCCAGGTGCCACGTGACTGCAACGTCACTGTCACACATGTGGCGATCTTTGCTGTGAGGGATATAATATAATAAAAATATTATATGAAATTCCGATGATAGTATAAATAATTTGGTATCACGTCTGATTTCAATAAAATAAGATTAAGGACACAACGTTTAGACGGATCTTTTATTAAAACTTCTTATAAGACGTACAAAGTATTAAAAATGCCAGAGCGCTTTCGAGCGTTAATACGCTCTTCATCAGTGGCTACATGAGCAGTAAATATGGATCGTTCATATATAGACCAGTAACATAATAAATTTGCATAAATAAATATTAAATTAGTGAATGAACAGACAGAATCCAAGAAATATACACAGAAAATATCAAATATATTTTTAAACGGATTCAAAATTTTAAGTATATCATGAGAAAGTACAATTGTAAAATATTATTTATTACAGAAAAAATGCAAATTCGAAATTACAGTCAAGCCCGATCTTTATGAGAATGACGCCAAAGATAACTTGAAGAGATTTGAATTGCATAGAGTTGAGACTGAGTCGCCAAGCATAACTTAAAATTTGAACGGGAACTAAATTACAAATCGACGCACGGTGGATATAAATAAAAAGGGATTCATAAAGGAGAATATTACGTGGGTTATTACAACGCATTAAAAGGAAAGTTTTATCAAAAACGGGTAGGAAAATATCATTAACTACATATTGAGCAAGGGCCGTAGAAAGTTTACCACCTTTGACATCACGAGCGTGCTCTGCTAAAAGGATACCAATATTGCGTTTGGTACTGCCAATATAAAATTTATAGTCGGCATCGGTAGACAACAGGGGAACCACATACACCCCAGCATAGCTTTTGAGGTTATCAATATCCCCAAGTTTATCAGAACGAGTACGGTTTTTTTCCCCCCTTTTTAATAAAGTGGTAATATTAGAGTGAGCAGGCTTGAAATCAAATTCATGACAGAATTGAATAAAGGGATAGATCTTAGGATGGTAAGGAAAACTGGATTTATAAGCTAAACAATTTTTTAAAGCAACAAATTTAGTATCAATTTGAGTAAATTTACGGCGAACATGGGCGAAAATCTTATGTATAAACTCAAAAGAATAAGCAGCCTCGCATGTCCAAGATTAAAACTAAAACTAATACCATCAGTCAAAGCAGGAATAAAAGAACAAACATTAAATGCGCGATTAGTACTTTTCTCGTGATATACTTACATTTTGAATGCGTTTAAAAATATATTTTATATTTTCTGTGTATATTTCTTGGATTATGTCTGTTCATTTACTAATTTTATATTTATTTGTGCGAATTTGCTATGTTACTGGTCTATATATGAAAGATCCATATTTACTGTCTATGTAGCCACTGATGAAGAGTGTATTAACGCTTGAAAGCGCTCTGGCATTTTTAATACTTTGGACGTCTAAGTTTTAATAAAAGACCTTCTATCTAAACTTTGCGTCCTTAATCGTATTTTATTCCAATGATAGATTAGAGAAGTTGTAACTCATATAACTATAACTTAAAATATAAGATATCTACGTAAAAAGATGTGAAAAGTTGAGATTCATCAATCAAAGGGAGAATAAAATGCAAATATCCAGTCGGTCATCAAGCTAAGTATAATCAACATATATCAATGGTGAGATACCGAATATTGAAAAACAGAAAATAACCAAGCATTGAAGCCAAGCACGTTGAAAAGCACTAGGCTTTAAAAAGGTTTCATTTTGAACAGATTCGTCCTCAGGTCCAAGTATTTATTCATATATATACGTAAATATATTTATTTGTTTTGTAAGCTTTAATGTTCAGAAGATAATTAATTTTTACTTTTTCATATTTAGTATTGAAAAAGTATTGTTTTCATGAACATTTTCGATTTCGAATATTTTAATGCCAATATATGTTTTAAGACATCCTGAACACAAGCGGACACCTACCGTGCGAAGTCTGTCATGCATCTATTGGGTATTAAAATAATATATATTAGCACAAATGAGCTGCTTGCTCGTACTTCGATGATATCTTGCCATATTACAACTAAAATTTTCAAAGAAGTTTTAAGAAAATTTTGAAAAGAATAAATTACGATCAGAATCTCGCAAAAAGATACTGATGAGAAGCTCATAAAAGTAAATTTGAGATGTTGGCGTGATAACTCGACGACAAATGCAATCAAAGCTATAACATTTTATGTGCCACTATACAATATGTAAAAGAAAAGTAGCAATCATTTATTGTAACTTTTGTCTAACGTGTTTTTAGCATTCCAGTCCGAACAACCCCCTGCTCGGTAACCTAGAAGGTACACATTGTATCGCTGATAGACAGAACGTAAATGAGCAAGCTCAGTGTTTTAAAAGCGTGTTAATTTCACAGTCTTCGATACGTTTCAAATAAAAGTTTCTAATAATTTGTTTCGGAAAGAATTTTTATTTTAACTACTGCTGGAACATTTCATAAAAGAATTCTGAAAAGTGGCTGTTATTTATTTACTCTTTCTTTCTGGTTGAAAACAGAAATGGGTGTCTTGAAATAAAGTTCAATATTGAAAATCAATATGGAGCAAGTGAGAAAGTTCCGACCTCCGTTTTATTGGTTTGCACCTTTCATCTCGTTTTTTATCCAATATATACAACTAAAAAAAAAAGAATGCGGTCTATTTGATAAAAACATATCTAATATTTTAAGTTTTGTGTTGATTGCTAAGAAATATTTTTTTTTTTAAATAAATATTTAAAATGCATTTTACAGACGATTATTTTTCCAAAACTTTGTTTAAGAAAATTATATCATGTTGCTTAATAACGAAATTAAAATAAACTGTGTTTGAAATTGTTATATCAGTTTCGGCCATAGAATACAAGATTACTGCAATATTTAAAGCAAGTTTTTAACACTTTCCAAATATACTTTCCACCTTACCATCTAACATTTTCCAAGTATACTTTTCACCATGGTTGAAAGTGTTTGACTTTGTTCATTGTGTCTGCCTGTCTGTCCTTTCGCATGATAACTTCCATAAAAATGATGTTATCAAAATGAAATGTAATATGTTGTAGAGACGGTCTATGGAACATATGGGAATGTAAATGAATAGTATCACCGGATAAGTTTTGAATAGAACCCGGGTTGAAAAAGTGAAATACATAGAAACCTATGGAACCTAATTTTTCAAACTTTTTTTAAGCGAAGTTAAAATTTAGATTACTTCGAAAATTTTAGGGAACATTAAAATTATTCCATAATATACATAAAAAAAATTTCAGAAAATTCGGTAGTTTCGGTAGTTTTAAAAATTAAAATAATAATTACACCCATATTGCCAACACAATTACAATATGTTTGAGTTTAAATGATCATCAAACTTTGATTATTTCTTCAACGAACCCTAATTTTAATAGATGCAGAATGTAAACAAGTGATTGTAAGATGAGTTGTATAAGAATTGCTGATTTTTTTTCACGCAAAATTATTTAGCTCTGGAGTCTGGATTAAAAGTGATATGAATGAAAAATTCATCGCTTTTATATAGAGAGCCAGGCAATTTATATTTCGATGACGTCATTTGACTAAAGTTCCTTTTTGTTTGATGAACTTTTATATTTTCAAGTATAAAAAATTATTGTAGTACTGTGATAATTTGAATTATGTTAGCGCTGAATGTATCGCATTTTAGAGATGTTTAAATAAAATTGCATTTCAGTTGGAAAGTGTTTCGTAATCGGTGCTTTTATGCATCATTGATCTTTCTAGTTTAAATTCATCCATTTTCAAATGAAAAGTGATTGTTGCAACGGGGTGAAAAATGGTAAAGTTCATAAAATACACTGATAGATGGATAGTAGAGTACTGGATGGAGAAGTGTACTGGATGGGAAAATGAGGGTGTAGGCAGATTCTATTTCAGACAATTAAACCTTTTCCTAATCTAAAATTGATATTATTCTTACGAAAGTATTTCATTTGCCTACTCCCTGTATTAGCTTCGACTATTTGTCATAATAAGATAATGAGAAGATTTGTATAATATTGTTTTAACGTGAATCTCTCTAAACTCTTAATTTAACTCTTTATCACTCTTAACTCATGTGATTAAAATTTATTTGCTACTTTTCTGTACGCCACTATTGTGTAAGGGAGGATATTGAAAACTTGTTTTCTCTCATATTTTATATTTATATTTATAATTATTCGCTCCTGAATAAAAAATTACATATGGAATGATTTTTTAATTTTTATTTTTATTTTAATGCAGAGACTATTTGGCATCATTGTTTTTATTTTCGGTTTTCGAAATTTTTTTTTCTAAAAGATGTTTTCGTAATTTGGCTCTCTAATAAACGATAGGCTTCTGACACTTCCTGGTTGAAAAAATCGCACCAAATTTTATTCGATTTGCTAGCTCATTTTGTCTACTCTCCACGTCGAACAAAAAATAAATCGAATTTTGAATATCTCGAGACCGGCTCGTGATAACTTCGAAACTGTGCGGACAATTCGTTTAGGGTTAAAATTATTTATAAGGCATTCACTCATTTCATAATAGAAATTATATTTTTTGCGAATTTTTCCAGTTTTATATTAAGAACATGGAATTTCTGACATTTGCCTTATAAATGATAGTATTAGCTTAAAAAAAATAACATAACATATTTAATATATTTTTTCGTAGCGTTTTATACGTCATGTTTTTCTAATATTTTATCTATTTTCGAAAAAAGAATGTTCGAAAAATTAAGGACCTTTCTCTTTTTTATTGACCAAAATCAATGAACTTCTCATGTCCATCCATTGAAATAATCATACCACATTTCGTTCGATTTTATGAACTTGTTCAAAAGATATCATACCCACAGACTCATTGAAAAATTCTGGATCTCATGCAGGAATGATCAAAATGTGTGGAGTCATCAAAATCCGGAATTTGTTCCAGAATTTTTAACCTTATCACAACACTTTCTCTTTGCGTACATTATACATTGTAGCAAAAGTAAAAATATGATGTGGGCAGCACATGACTTTCCCTGCAGACTTATATACACATTCTCTTTATTTTAATTAAATTTAATTTACTTATAATTCAATTTTCGTTCTCATTTGGTAACTGGACTCATTTTCTCTACGGCAGTAGAGAAAAAACGAAAATATCTCGAGAACGGATAGTCCTAGTTTAATGGGGTTGGTCTTATTCTTTTCTTCGTTAAAAATTACGTATAAAACAAGCATTTAATGGATATATTTCAGCATACGTAGTTTTTTATTTTAGATTTTGTCATTTTTGCGGGCCATTTTACAAAAAAGGCAGGTTATTTTTTTCCGAATCGTACCAAAATCTAATCAGCACCAGGTTAACCCACAAGCGACTTATCTAACAAATTTTGTGAAATTCGGTCCATTAGATTTTCAGCTAGAGTGGATACAAGCTTTTGCGGGCCATTTAGCAAAAAAATGCGGGTTCTTTTATCTCGAATCGTACCCAAAACTAATCAGCACCCATTCGCCCACCTACCAAATTTTATGAAATTCGGTCCATTAGTTTTTTAGTTAGAGTGGATACAAAATCTGCACAGACAGACAGACACACACACACACAGACGTCACGCTAAAAATAGTTTTTTCGTATTCTAAAGGTCTCGAAACGTGTAGATCCGTCGAAAACTCGAGTTGCGATTTTCGGTATGATTCCAATGCTTTCCCTATACATTACCATGTATTGCAGGGAAAGTAATAAAAAGGCCCTAAAAATGACAGCAAGTCATGTGTTGGTTGCATTTCTAATAATTTTTCCAAAACTGAAATTCCATTTCGAAACTGGGTATGTCTGGAGCATTTCAAATCCGCGACAAATGACTACTGTCACTTTTCGGTGAAAACAGGAATTGCCGTCTTGAAATAAAGTTCTGTATTGCAAATCAATATGGTGAAAGTAAGAATGGTCCGGCCTTCCTCTTATTGGTTTGTGGCTTTCATCTCATCTGTTATCTAATATTTATCACTTGTAAAAGCAGTCTATGGGATAAAAAAACATATACTATTTTCTTTCAAATTTTTCTGTTTTCGCTGAGAAATTTTTACTATCTCGTATCTATATAATAAAAGGCAATGTCTGTCTGTCTGTATCTGTCTTAAACACTATAGGCTCAGCGACCGCGCGTCGGAGAGCTACGAAATTTGACAATCGGAGACCCGGGGGGGGGGGGGGGGGTGACATTAAAAACCGATTTTTAAAATTTGAATTATTTTTTTTGTTATTTAATGTTTAATGCGATTTCGACCGTTTTCCCCCCCTTTTTTCTCCACCATCCAGACGTCGTAGAAAAAAACAAATCACACGACCGGAAAGAGCAGACAATTGCGAGTAAAAATATATGTTTCAAATCTCAGGGACAAATTCTAATATTTTTAAAGATTTTAAAATAAAAGTCACTTTCGGCTCAAAAAAACGAACTTTCGTTTTTAAATCCTCGCGTCGGGAAAAGTTCTGATAATTTCGACTAATAATTTACATTTTTAGAAAGCTCAAAGATCAGGCTTTCTTACAAGCCCAATCTGTTCAAGAAATAGTTATAAATAGCCGCCCGATCCGGAATTTAAAGAAATAATGATTTTAAATTTTTCGGCGAACTGTTCCAATTTTTCATCCACAGAAAACGCAGACACACGGCATTTCCGTGGCAGCGGTGTTAAAGTTAGTTACCCCAAGCGAAGATTTTGGATCAGACTGATTACGGTGAATGGAGGGGAGGTCCCACAAGATGGGTTTTGGCAAGTAGGAACCTTCGACCAGAGATATAGGTCTATATTTCACCTCGATGGTAGGAACGGGCATCATATCGCACCCCATTGCAAGCACCACAAATAAATTGAGCGCGGTGTACGACGTAACGTTCATCAAAGGGCAAACCACCATCTATCTTGGTACTCTGTCTCATTTATCCTGGAGAAGATTTTTTTTATTGCCTTTAAAACCGATTAATATTCCAGGTTGCGTGTTGCAAAATAAAAATTATCAACGTAATTGTTATTTTGCCGATTCATTCAGATAATAGTTTGATATGCTTTTTATTCAGGGTGATCAAAAAATCGCACGTGTCCAATTTTAAAATCAAATAATGTACCGACAGGTTGAAATAGAATTTTTTGAATTAAATGTCACTAATACGAGTATATCCTCAGAAATATCGTCTGCTGTCTTTTCTACATCGGACAATCATTACATTTTTTTTTTTTTTTATTATTATTAATCGAAGAACATGGCGTTTTCTCAAACCGAGTTTTATTTTCAGTTTAGTGCAATATTTCTCTAGCCATTCGTATGAGTGCTATTGATGAGTTTCAGAAGATATACCCATGCTCTAAAACCCCTAACAGTTCTACATTTGTGGGCTATGTAAAGCCTTTTCTCGAAACTGGATCCGTTGCAGACAAAGCGATTACAGGCGGGCCTTCCATTTTAACCCAGGATAAACTGTCTTAAAAAGAAACTGACGTTGAATGGATAGATAGATATTGCTCCAAAATAAGAATTATTTCTCTCTAGAAAATGCCATGTTCTTCTATGTATAAAAAAAGAGGTATGTAATAAACTTCTGAAATATTAAAAACACCAGACGATATTTAAACTTCTGAAATATTAGAAACACCAGACGATATTTGTGATATATTTTTGAAGGTATATTATTGGCAACTAACTGAAAAAATTACTACTTCATTTTCTGAGTATATTATTATTATTTAAAACTTTAATGTGCATTATTTTTTAATAACTCGTATCATCGAAATTGTATTACGGTAGGTTCTGAGATATCCAGAAATTTGTTATTTTAATAAATATGTTAAAATTTCCGGAACATAATCCAGATTTCAATATGAGAATTATTATCAAGAAACATGACTAATTTCATCTCTCTCGGAATCGGAAATCCCTTTCATTAGTCTTCAAATGCACAGTTTCTTAACACCTTCGAATGTTATTCCCGCCAGAATATTTTAATATCGAACTACTCGATAGACACTGTTAGATTTAATCTAATCTAATTGCATTCCGAAAGAATTCTATTCCACGTCCAAATCGTATGCCTTGAAATTAAAACTGGCGATGGCAACGCAACTGTATTTTAGGAGTCTAGCGAAAATTGGTTCCGATAGAGGGCGTGTTAAGTGTATTTTAATCGTAATTCATTCCGGCGTCTATAGAAGAGCAGACGTGTTGGATTAAATTAAAGCTTATGCGTTGAGAAGCTGAGAAGTTTAGGCAGATAAAATTTTTGGCGGGAAATGTTATCGTATCAAGGGAAATAGGATATACATAATACGATTAAATTATTTGAAAAGTCCAATGGAAGCTATAATTAAATATGCAGTAAGTAACAATGGCTGACTTAAAAAAAAAGTATATATATATATATATATATATATATAACGTGATCCCTTCATTGGAATGAAGTGTATTTTAACAAATACTTAATGTGTTTTTTACTGTATTCTGTGTGATATCCTGAAAAGCGACGTTTCCAGTTATCAGCTATCATTACGAATCAAGCTGATACATCGTAGTAGTATATTATATTCATTTAGAGGTTTTATTGTTTACTAGATCGAATTATCTGGATCTTAAATAAGCGCCCGGCTCCCGCTAGTTAAATCATGCAGATAGGTACATATAACACCACTCAATTTATAAATCGTCTGTTTTGAACCAAAATGATTTCTTCCTTTCATTTTAATGAATTTTTTTTAGTTTCAACGCATAGGTACTCGCGCGCAACTATTTTACCGCGCATGTTCACAAACACCCACTTTCCTCCATATAGCAACGCCCAGCAAATCGGAGAAAGAGCTATGTCGGGAATTTCGACTCTTATATGCTTTTGGTTGATAATTAAAAAATATATATATTATTATTATTATTTATATAGAAAGCGAATATATACACCACATATTTATGCAAAACTACAGAATTGTGCTAATCTTTCTTTTTCGGATGCGGCGAAATAAGAAAGTAAAATATATAACATATATATTTGGATGTATTTAAAAATAAATAAAAAGGAATTGTTCTGTGGATTCGGTTTAAACATAGCTGAGAAGAGCGTTCTTAGATTTTTCCGATGATGTTGACATGGAAAATCTGTGATAATATTTTCGAACACTTAGGAACCGATTTCTGTGAAAATCGCACAAAATCAAACATCAACATAGTTTAACTGCAAAACTAATTCTAATTTTTTAAAAAATCTCGCCGTGGTCTGTAGTCCCAAGAGATCAGCTTACCCTATACTGAATTTCGTGGCTGTCTGAATCTGAGATTTTCCCCTACAAACGACACACACATAGAAAAACGGGAAGACACGCATCATCTTTTATTATGTAAAATTGACTGTTTCTTTTTCTTTCTTTCTTTCTTTTTTTTTTAATTACCACAAACTTCCCAAATTTCCGTTATTTATTTATTCATTTATTTTTCAAGGAAAAATATAAAAGTGGTCATAATTTGAATTTTGGGTTGAGAAAGAAATTCAACGATATTTCGAGATTTATAATTGCAATTTAAGGTTGAAAAAAGAGACCAATGATATTTCAGCGGTTATAATTTTAATTTTGGATTGAGAAAAGGAAACTAATGATATCTTGAGGGCTATAATTAGAATTTTGGTGGTATGATATTTCTGTTAATTAAAACTTGGAAAACGTATGAACAAATACAATAATAATGCAGCATACAGCTGTTTCGAGGATACGCTGGATCCCCTTCATTGCAAGAGTACCAATAAACCGGAAGTCAAAAAGACGAAATGGACTCAGCGTACAACGAAGGGGATCCAGTATAATCTTGAAACATCTATCATTATTACTTTCCTTATATACATAACGTATAAGGAAAGTATTGTGACGGGGTCGAAATTTCGAATTCGAGTTTTCGACGGGAGAGCACGTTTCAAGCATCCCTGATCACGAATCAAACATTTTTGAAGTGATGTCTGTGTGTGTGTGTGTGTGTGTGTGTGTGTGTGTGTGTGTGTCAGTGAGTCTGTGGAGACGATAACTGACGAACGAATGGACCGATTCGAACCAAATTTGGTACAAAAATCACAATCCGTAAACACTGGAAGCCTATTGTTTTTATACGTAATCGAATGTTCAGAACCCCCTTAAATTTTCGAATGAAATTTTGAAAAAATCGTCAAAAAATCAAAACCGCTAATAAAGTTACGCAAATAGACATTTCTTATGTAATTTTTCATTAGAAAACGATTGGCATAAATTTTAGAACGCTAACATGAACCGTTCTCGAGATATTGTACATTTTTCAAAAAAATTATGAAAAAGTCGCATATAAAAAAAAAAATTCCTATTGAGAAACATGTTCACTTTTCATATGTAATACCATGCGATAAATTGAGTGACATCATTCTCGTGGATCTAGCTCGTTCCATTTATAAAAAAATATACTTTGAATAATACTTTTGTATTTGAACGCCAATAGTCATTTATCTGCTGTAAGAATAACTTTTTTCTTAGTGCATAACGCTTGGCGAGATTTTGGCGACGAATTTGGCGGAATGTCGCCAACTTGGCGACTTTTTTGAAATGTTGCCAAATTAATGGAAATCTCGCCAAATGGATAAAAATGATGCTAAATCAATGAAAATGACGACTAATTGTCGAAAATTCAATATCTTGGAAAGAATATTAGTATCTACTATAATAAAAACCTATTTTTTTACTGTAAAAGTAGTAAATTCATTACATTATATAAGGAAAGTCATGTGTTGCCCACATCAGATTTTTTTATTAGTGCTGAAATACGTTGTTAAAGTTTTCCTTATCCTTTGCACAAAGTGTTTTTTACTTATTGATATTTCTAGTGTTATAGTTGGGGATTTTTTATATGATAAAGGAAATCTAATGATATTTCGAGGGTTATTATAATTGAAATGAAAAAACAAATATTTCTTGGGTTATAATTGGAATTTTGGATAGATAAAGACAAACAAATGATATTTCTTTGGGCATAATTGAAATTTTGGGTTAAAAAAGGGAAACCAATGATATTTCGATGGTTATAATTGGAATTTTGGATTGAGAAAAAAAAAAACTAATGATATTTCGGGGTTTATAATTAGAATTTAGAGTTGATAAAGGCAAACTAATGATATTTTTGGGGTGTAATTTGAATTTTGGGTTTGATATTGAGGTTATAATTGAAATGTAGGGTTCAGGGAGTTACATTTGGAATTTTTGGGTTGAAAAAAGAAAACCAATGATATTTCGGTGTTTGTAATTGGAATTTTGGATTAAGAAAGGAAAACCAATGCTATTACGGGAGTTCTAATTGGAATTTTGAGTTGATAAAGACAAATCAATGATATTTCTTTGCGTATAATTGGAATTATAGGTTTGATATTGAGCTTATAATTAAAATTTGGGGTTAAGAAAGGAAAACCAATGCTATTACGGGGTTCTAATTGGAATTTTCGAACACAGATAATGCAAAGTTGCCCAAATTGCAAAATTAGCCCAAACGTGAGAACTTCTTTGAAACAACTCACATTAAAACAAATTAGTAATGAAATCAATCTTTTTTTATAGGTTAAAAAACTACCTTCTTCGAGATAAACATACATCGATTACAACAAAGACAACAAGAAGACAGTCAATAAATAAAAAAAACCTCGTATAAAGGAAAAAGAACAGTAGAAGGATACAAAATACTTTTGGTGAATAAAACAACAAATCAAAGCGCCATAAATCAATCGGTTTCTGTCGCTACATGAGCAACCCCATAAAACTAACCTTTAAAAAGGTTCGTAAAATTTATTGTAAACATACTGTCAATAAAAGAATGCTAGATATGTACTGTATAACAAAAATGAAGGAAATCAGCTGTTGCGGAAACGGAGCTGTCTTCATCTAAAAACAATATTTGCTACGTTCAATTTCATGCAATGAGGTTTTTATATTTTGTGTAAGAAAGGCTCAATTTCATTGGAGGGAGGGCATCTTATTTAAATTTTCTCTTTAGCATTATTTGTATTATATAAGCAATAAAATGAAAAAAAATTCACAATTATAAACAAGTTAAAAAAATGCACTAAAATTGTCTATAAAAAGGCATTTCCGTAGTGGCATTTTTGTACTTTCAGTTCCTAAGTACATAATTTTTCCTTTATGAACTTAGTTATTTACAGTAGTGATAATAAGCTTTGCCATGTGTCACGTGATCTATTATTTAATTATTTAAAAATGATTTTAATTAACTGTACGTTATATTTCACCTATCGAAACATTGAATGACAACATGGATTTATTAAATTTGGACACAATTTAAGATGCCCTTTTCTCTCATAAGAAGTAATAAAGTAAACATATAAAATTACGTTGAACTTTTTTAAATTGCAATTTATTTAACAGATTTTATATTGGTTCTGCAAATTTTTTTCTAGATGCTACAGATTTAATTTTGTAAAAATCAACTTGGGTCCGGCCTCCTCCCCACCCACCCCCTCCCCATATGTTACATACGAGACAGATAGCCGAAAAAAGTGACAGAATACAATAGTGTTTTCGTATTTATAGTATACGAATACACCTAAATAGTAATTATTTAATCATCAGTAAATAAAATGGCAAGATTAAGTTAAAAATTTATTGTGTTTGCACTAAATAAAAAATGTTAAATATTATTACATTTGTACAGTTATTTACAGCAGTTGATAATAAGCTTTGCCATGTGTCACGTGATCTATTATTTAAAAATGATTTTAATTAAATGTACGTTATATTTCATCTATCAAAACATTGAATGACAACATCGATTTATTAAATTTGGACTCAATTTAAGATGTCCTTTTCTCCCATAAGAAATAATAAAATAAATATATAAAATTATGTTGAACTTTTGTAAATTGTAATTTATTTATCAAATTTTATTTTGGTTCTGCAAAATTTTGTCTAGATGCTACAGATTTAATTTTGTAAAAATGAACTTAGGATGTTACATGCAAAACAGATAGCCGAAAAAAGTGACAGATTACAATAGGTGTGTTTTTTGTATTTATAGTATATACGAACACGTCTAAAAGGTAATTGTTTAATCATCAGTAAATAAAATGGCAAGATTAAGTTAAAAATTTGTGCTTGCACTAAATAAAAAATGTTAAATATTATTGCATTTGTACCTGATATTTCTTTTCTGAGAATATATTCTTGTTGAGGAAACAACGTTTACACTTGCCAATTTTTCGAAAAGGTCCATGTCACTTAATATTGATGACAAAATTGGAGATAAATTTGGCGAGTTTTGGCCATCCTGGGATTTTGGGCGAGTTCGGAAAAGTTGGAAAATCAAACAGTAATTAGTCATGAATGTCACTATAGGTTTTAAATATTTCCACAGAATACACATAAGGATGCTTTTTGTTTAGAGGGCGAAGTTATGTGATACGAGGAATACGATGTTCTTGCATGTAAATTAGTTGAATATTTGCTATTTTATTGTATGTCTGTAGTTTTTTTTTTTTTTAATTTTCTACTAAATTTTCTACATCGAAATGTAATTATTGTGTATTATTTTTGTTGTCGGTTATTATTGTTTTAAATGAAATTTATGTTATCCATATTTAAGTATATACGGTAAAGGATTATTTAAAAGGAATTTCCAACATATAAAATTGAAATTTGTAACTAAGAATTAACACCTTCGTAACACTTTTGCTTTTATTCCCCTTCTGATCTTTTAATATCAAAATACTGAAGTAAGCACATCTGTTCAATTTAATCTAATCTAATTGCATCCCGAAAAGAATTCTATTCGCTGCCGGAATCGTCTGCCGTGGAATTAAAACTGGCGGTGGCAACGAAACTGTAAATTAGGAGCCACGGGGAAATTGGTTCCGATGGTGGAGCGTGTTTAAGTGTATTTTAATCGTAATCAGTTCCGGCGTGGGAGGAGCAGATGTGTTGGATTAAATTAAACCCTAAATGTTAAGGAGTTGAAAAGTTTGGGTGAGCAAAATTTTTGTAAGAAATGTTATCGTATGGAGACAAAACGGTAAGAGCAATGCCATATTATAGGGTTAATGATATTGAACGACGTCTGCGATTCGAGTTTGCTCATTTGGAAATGCTCTTTATGATATGTAGTGTCTGCCAGTATAAAGAAAAGCATCTTCGATTTTAGATATTCTAAGGATTCTGATTTGGCAGGAATAGGTATTTATTAAAAATTGTTTTCTGTGCCTTATTTTAATCGACGAGATGCGTTGAAAAATCTAATCATTTACTTAGTTGGCGATTGGGATTACCATAACGAACTTTTTGTGCCTATCAATATTTCAATTCATATGCAGTTTACGCTAAGGGTCGGAGTCTACAGTCTTGGGGCGGGACAGCTTAGTGGTTAGCGCGCGAAGATTGCACTCGGACGACCCGAATTCGATTCCCGGCTCTGTCTAAACTGCCCCCGTATTCACACTGAGTACGGACACGTTAAATATGTGGGACCGCAAGTCCTTCCGAGATATTGGTGGTAGGGGAGGACTTTGCGGTCCCTGTGCGTGCCGCCCCCCACTGGGGTTCGGTCTAAATTGGGTGGCACTTCCCGGCCGTTCAAAGCATATACCTTACAATTTCGGGTGGGTCGGACGGTCTGGGTCGAGGAAGGAGATAAAAAGTCTTCTACTACTATTGCTACATGGTATTTGGACGTTTCAACTGTACATTCAAGATATCCAGCGGACAATTGCGATGTCTGTACTATCACGTCTTTTGGAAGATATTCCCACGTAACACCGGACACAGATGGCACACGATTCTAGAGGGTCGGAAAAAATGTCCGTTAGATTCTGACCTGTGGTTGATACTATTATGCAAGAATTAAGCATTGCTAACAAGGATTCAACATTTATAACATTGATTCAATATTGATAACAAGGATTCAATATTGATAACAAGGATTCAACATTGATAATAAGGATTCAACATTGATAACAAGGATTCAACATTGGTAACAGTGATTCAATATTGATAACAATGATTCAATATTGATAACAATGATTCAACATTGTTAACAGTGATTCAATATTGTTAACAGTGATTCAATATTGATAACAGTGATTCAACATTGATAACAAGGATTCAACGTTGCTAACAAGAATTCAATGTTGCTAACAAGGATTCAACATTGATAACAAGAATACTTGGACGTTTCAACTGTACATTCAAGATATCCAGCGGACAATTGCAAGATATCCAGTGGACAATTTAACATTTCTAACAAGGATTCAACATTTATAACATTGATTCAATATTGATAACAATGATTCAATATTGATAACAATGATTCAATATTGATAACAATGATTCAACATTGATAACAAGGATTCAACATTGATAACAAGGATTCAACATTAATAACAAGGATTCAATGTTGCTAACAAGGATTCAACATTGATAACAAGAATTCAACATTGATAACAACGATTCAACATTGATAACAAGAATACTTGGACGTTTCAACTGTACATTCAAGATATCCAGCGGACAATTGCGATGTCTGTACTATCACGTCTTTTGGAAGATATTCCCACGTAACACCGGACACAGATGGAACACGATTCTAGAGGGTCGGAAAAAATGTCCGTTAGATTCTGTCCTGTGGTTGATACTATTATGCAAGAATTAAGCATTGCTAACAAGTATTTAACATTGCTAACAAGGATTCAACATTTATAACAGTGATTCAATATTGATAACAAGGATTCAACATTGATAACAAAAATTCAACATTGATAACAAGGATTCAACATTGATAACAAGGATTCAACATTGATAACAAGAATTCAACATTGATAACAAGGATTCAACATTGATAACAAGGATTCAACATTTATAACAAGGATTCAACATTTATAACAAGGATCCAATATTAATAACACGGATTCAACATTGGTAACAGTGATTCAATATTGATAACAAGGATTCAACATTGATAACAAGGATTCAACATTGATAACAAGGATTCAATACTGCTAACGAAGATTCAACAAGCCTCTGAAGGGGATTCTGGAGACTCTGCAAGGATTTTTTGGCGGAAAGAAACGTATTTCATCAGACTTTGGGGAGTAAAGTGAAAATCCTATTCCGATAGGTTCTGCTTATTAGATGATAGTCTGTGTGCAGATTCAACCTTCTATGTCACTGGACAGCTTTTGGCTAATCTAATAAAATACAATGTTAGATAATTTTTATTAGATTTCAAGCTTTCTTAATGCAAATCTGTATTTTTGTTCGAAAATTTTGAAAACAAAAGACTGTTTAAGCGATTGCTTGCCGAACAAATTCGGGTTTCTTTTGAAGATTGATCAACATGTTGCATAGTGGAGGAGACAACACTTCAGAGAGTAAAAATGTCAAATAATCAACTTTCTTTACTCACAAATTCCTGAAAAATTCGAATTGAATAACTTCTCGTGACCCCCCCCCCCCCCTCCTCCAAAGTTAAATAATTTTATTCGTTGCTTTCCTTCTTGTTTCCTTTACAACATAGTGTAGGGGTGAGGGGCTATGGTAACTAAAGTGATATACATAATTGAAACAACTTGATCTTTCTAAATTATGAGCGAATATCAAGTTTATACAGTTTATTACACATAACAGATTTCACACGAACTTATGCAAGTTATAACCACTCTATATTCAAAATAAAGAATCGAACCAGAATCCAATTATATATTCTTCTAGTGCTTTCTAAGGACTGACTATATGAATTACTTGCTTATCCACAGCTAGCACTTTTAGTTTTCGAAATATAAACATTTCAAACTTTGAAAATGCCCTCTTAAGAGGTCCTAGAGGTTTTGAGCGTAGAATTTACTTTGATGACTTTCGTGATGTTGGTTGCTTTAGTTTACTTTCTTGAATGTTTAAAAAAGAAAAAAATATTTAGTCAGTGTAGAGCTTTTATTGTTTTGTTTTTTTTACACATATGTACAAAGAAATAAATTTTACTCAAGTTCTTGCAGTTTAGATGTCGAAGCGAAGGACGTTGGTTGGTGATCGAGCGCATTTAAGAGCATTGGGACTACTTTGGTGGAGGAGCCGTAGCCGTTCGAGGCCAACGTTTAGCTTCGAGCCGTTCGTTCCAGGCTGCTCTGCAGACTTTTTGGCTCTATACTCTTGGACACGCCCACCTCCAGTTTGGGGGACCTTAGGGGTCTAGTCGTCACCCCTGATAGAAGAATAATGTTAAAGATAATGTTAAAACACTAACAGAATGGAATCCTTTCATCTTTGCTCCCACAGTGAATTTGAGTCATTATAACTATTTTATTTAAGGAAATGTACAGCAATATTAATATTTTAAATCACCCATTTTAATGAAGAGTGTCGAAAATACTTCCAAATTTCATGAATATTATTTGATTTACTGATAAATTATGATTCCTTTACATCGAACAGAGAATTAAAAGGGAAGCAAATAGCAAAAGCTCCGATCGCGATCTGGAAGACCTACTCGCAGTGGGCCTACAAGCCAAGACGTCAAAAGTTAGTGCTCCGGCCTCTGCTTTCGGAGGTGACGGTCTAGTGCTTTCGGCTTGTACCAAAGACTTCAGTTTCCGGTGCTCTCTCGTGCGTCCAGTCAGGGTTTGACTACCGTAGGGGCATGCGGAGCCCCACATCAAAGGGGCCCCAAATTAAACAATTACAACATCGAAAAATTAGTGGTTGCTTTCTAAAAGATGTATGCCATCGCACTAAGTTTGCCTAGCGAATATATTCATTTTAGGGATATATAGGGATTCACCTCACTAATTTAACATGTTGGCATTTTAGCTATGATAAGAAAGTTGCCAATAATGTAAATTCCATTAAAATATGTAAGAATAACATTTTGTATACCTTTTTCTGGAATGCAATTATGTTTTGAAACATATTTTTGCTCGTTTCATATATATATCGAGGAGTGAAAGGGAGCCCGCGACGAATGTCTGTCCCGAGCCCCAGTTAGGCTAAGTCGGGGCCTGCGCTCAGCAGAATTTTTCTCACGCGTGGTGACGCTCATAGGTATGTATCGTCGCTTTAGGCATCTTACAGAACTTCGTCTTTTTTTTTTTTTTCCTTTCACCCAAACTCGAGTAAAGTAATTGATTCTCCATCAAACGAAACAAATCCGATCTCTCTATGACGTTTAGTTCGCAAGTTATAAGCGCGCACACCAAGCTCAGATTTCGAGCTTCCGCTTCCCCCACCTCACCGTTTGCTCTAGTAGTGGCATACATCTTTGACGCATTGTTGTATAATCATATCAACACATCATTATAATCATATTAATATATCATTGTTCACATGCAATTTCTTAAGTGCTAGCCAAGTAAACGATCCGAAAGTTGTAAATTCTGCGTTAGAAACTGGAGATTTTAATTTTCTTTTTCTTGGGTGTGACAGCCCAGTGGTTAGCGCGCGAGGACTACACTCGAACGACCCAAGTTCGATTCCCGGCTCTTCCTAAACTGCCGCCGTGTTCACACGAAGTACGGGCACTTTAAATATATGGGCCCGTAAGTCTTTCCGTGAGATTGGTGGTAGGGGAAAAAGGGTACAGTCTCTGTGATTCCCCCCATTGGGTTCCGGTCTAAATTGGGTGGCACTTCTCCGCCGTTCAAACATATGCCCTGCACCTTCAGGTAGGTTGGACAGTCTGTGTCGAAGAAGAATTTTCTTCTTGGCAACGCGATTGCTGGCAAAGTATGACAGTTTTGTAAAAAAGAATTATTGATTTAAAAATTGGATTTACCTCTGAAAATTTTTATCACTTACTGTTTAGATCTATCTTTTATAGTGTAAAAAATACTTCGAGTGGAAGTAAGGAAAGTGAAGCGAAACTCGCTTGGACAAAACCTTTTTATTTTTATCGAAAAGTAGTAAAAAAATTATAAAATGAAACAATTTTTGTATGTTCATAAATGGTACCCTATTTCTGACAAAAACAAGTATGAAGTGTTTGCATTTTTATTTATTTGGTTCGGAAATAGATACTAAAAGTCCAAAGAGTTTACATTTTTCGTACCTCTCCGATTTCAGCCGGATGCTCTGATCACATATATTATCCAAATCAAAAAAGATAAATAAACACCTGGTTTCCAGAAATGATTAGAAAATCGACAGAAATAACTTCAAAATTTAAAGCTTGTCATTTTTATATCCTCTCCCGAATTCTATCTTTCTCAAAAACCCAGCCAGGCTATTATTTATTTAAAGCCATCGATAGAATTGTGGCGTGTTCTTTATCGATTTTAGGAGGCAGGATAGATTTTCGGCGATTTCTCGGGTTTTATGGCAGCCGATTCCATGAATATTTTAACGCGCGCTGGGCCATTCTTCCCCGTTTGTTAATCTGAATTTCTCCGTGATTTATTGTATGTCTGGTTTAGAGAATAACTTCTTGATCCTTCAAGCACTCTGGGGGGGGGGGGGGGGGGGGGGGGATCTTTTGTCGAATTCTCAATAAGCTGTGGTATAGAGTGGCTCTTTCTGACATTACTTTGTATCTTTTGATAACGCGGAGGTCCTTTTGGGAAACTACACATTATATATTTATGCAGTTTCTGGTAAAAGAATATGAAAGATAAGATGATTGATAAAATACGCATTAAATTAGATATCATGTTTGTCGTTCTTTAACATGCAACTTGAAAGTTTGATACATTAGAATGTAGTTATAAAATGAAAAAGAAGTATTATTATAATAATATATGCATTTTAAAGAATGATAAATATACTACCTTGTAATGATAGAGTGATTGTATTATTCTTTAATATGCATTTTTGAAGTTTCAAATACATTGAAATGCAGTTCAAAATAATTAAGATATATATTGCATTAAATGATAATGAAGTACTTTTGTGATTTATTAAATATCTGTATCATCCATTAGCATCTTAAGGATTTCAAACGTGGATTGTATGATAAAGAATCTTATTAAGTGATAGATACTTTTTCATTTAAAAGGTATATTTATCATTCTTTAAAATGTATATTGAATGTTTCAGATATATTAAAATGGAATTCAAAATAATAAAGATGTATGATGAATCGAGTGATAAAGAAGTACTTTTATGACTTAATAAGTATCTTTATCGTTCATTAACATCTTAAAAGTTTCAAACATTGATTTGATGAAGAAATTTATTAAATGTTAAATATACTTTATTATATGAAAGGTATATACTTTATTAAATGTTAAATATGCTTTATTATATGAAAGGTACATTTATCATTCTTTAACATACGTCTTGAAAGTTCCTAATGCATTAAATTGTATCATGAGAGTCATAAAGAAACTTATTAAATGATCAAGATGTATCTATAATTTACTTATATTATTTAATATTCATCTTAAATTCAGATACATTAAGCATAAGAACAATAAAGATATTTATTAAATGATAAGGAAGTATCATCTTTATCATTTAACAAGTATATTTATCATTCCTTGGCATGCATATTAAAAGTTTCAGATACATTGAATTGTAACATAAAATGATAAAGAAACTTATTAATTTATAAAAAAAAAAGTACCTGCATTATTTAACAATTATATTAATTATTCTTTAACATGCATTTAAAAAATTTTTAGGTCTTAAAATGTTAAAAAATGATAGGTGTTTATTAAGCGCGAGCGTCAGTAAATCTTCTGCCCTATCCGCGCATTGTTAACTTTCGCAGAACACATTTTTCGCCGAAATCTTGCTCAAACAGTTACGAAATATTTTCTGAAAGATAAACTGCAATGCTTAGATTATATTAACATTAAATTAAATACTCTATAAAATATAGAATATATATTTTATTTTAATCCAAAATATTTTTGGTGCTGCCATCTGTTGTAATTTAATCCATAGCGATTATTTTTATTTTTTAATGAACATTTTTAAATATCTATTCCTTCTAATACAGTATTAAATACAACAGCAGATCATATATAATAATGCCACAATCAGGAAAAAGTCATTTTTCATTCTATAAATTTGATAAGGAGATTTGAATGTACATCAGTGAGGACTGCAGCTTTGTTTTAAAGTTTGTCTTCAAGTCCAAATTCAATTACCTTTCCGTGAGTGTGGCATTATTATATGTGTTTTGTTGTATTTAATACTGTATTAGAAGGAATAGATATTTAAAAATGTTCATTAAAAAATAAAAATAGTCTGCATGAATTAAATTACGACAACAGATGGCAGCACCAAAAATATTTTGGAATAAAATAAAAAATATATTCTACATTTTTTTTTAGTATTAAATTTAGTTTTAATATAATCTAAGCATTGCATTTTATCTTTCAGAAAATATTTCGCAATTGTTTGAGCAGAATTTCGACGAAAAATGTGTTCTGCGAAAGTTAACAAAGCGCGGATAAAGCAGAAGATTTACTGACGCTCACCCTTAAATGATAAACAGATATACCTTTTCATTCTTTATCATATATCTGAAAAGTTTCTGGCGCATTGAATTGTAGCATAATAATGAGAAAAGGAATATATTTTGACAATCTATGGGAACTTTTGCAAAACTATACTCGCCATTGCATAAGGTACTCTTTTTACAGAAATTTACGAATGGAACCTGAACACGTTTCGAAATATGTCCACCTGTGTATGTGCTTGTATTTTTAAGGTATGGAGATGATAATTCAATAGCAAATGCACTATATTGTATGTACGGAATTTAATATGTAGTTATATTGTGTTAAAAGAAAAAAGTTATAATTAGATAGTATTTTTTGTTATTTGTGCGACTAAAACACGAGCGTTTGAGCATATTGCCAAGAGGAAAAAACATTTAAGAGGAATATTTTTCTATGAAAGCTCGTTAAAACATTATCTTTTGACACTGATTATCATATGTGGATTTAAACAATGTGGAATATGACGATATTGTCACGACATATCCTCTGGAATCGTGGGTGTGCGCTTAAGATACAAGAATGAGTCCAAATCTCTTGACAACAAACACGTTTATTCACAAGCACGACGTAAGCAGGAACAATATACAGTTAAACAAAAATTAAATGCTCCACTAATTTCACTCTTTTTATAGACTCTTTTGATAACTCTTTTTATAGACGCTCTATAGAAACTTCTGGAAATCTCTCATATCTCGTAGAATATTGGATTTTTCGAGGTGTTTCTCGAATCTTCGAAAAGTCGTCAAATGACGCCAAATAGGCGATAAATCGCCAAATTTGCCAACTTTCCTTAGAACTTCGACATGTGGCAACCATAGACTCATGTCATGGGAAAGGATGGCTGTACGGGTTATTTCTCCGTCTGATCTCGAAGGTGAAAGTGAGAGGGTAAAAATAGACTCCACAGCATTTTACAAGTTTGTAACAATATTAATAGCGAGTCGTGACTCACGCCAGGTTTTTTTTTTACTACAACTAGTTGCCAGTTGGGAAAAAAAAATACAAACCCTTGATGGCCGCTTACTAACCGGACGCGTCATGTATTACGATTGATATCAAGATTATTCTAATCGGACCGATAGAATCGAAGATGGATAAATAAACTTTTCAGATTATCACGATAAGTAACAGAGTACGTACTACATAATTTTGCCCCACAGGAACAAGTAAATTTCGTAAAAACATACATTTCTTAAATAATTTCCTTCCATTTTTTTAATATTTCATTTGATTCTATTTATAGCTCGAGTCTTTCGCATTGCCATTAGAATTCAAGTACAACAGCTTACGCGCGCTGTAATACTCGCATATTCTATACAACTAAACTCAATTTTAAAGTTACGAAACAGGTGTGACAGTGACTTTTAAATAACCAAAATCTGCATTGTAATAACCGTTATAGAATGCATTTTGGGTAACAGTACAGCCATTTTCCGAAGCGAGGCATTGTAGGCAGAACAAAAAGGTGCTTAGTATTCACCAACCCTCGTGTCAGCAACCCATTTGAAAGTTCGTCAAAAATGAGGCTCCTAAAATATACAGGCTGACGCAACAGCGGCCATCTTGTCTTCCATTTGAAGCGATGGCTGTACAGGGCGAAAAGAATGTTGCTTTCTTGTTTGTTTTTTTCCGGATCTGTAAGAAATCGAAAAATTCTACACTACTTTCTTGCATGATTGGTATATTTTTTTGAAAGCAGAAGCACCTATTTTACAACTAAATTGCGTATCAAATATTAGCTAATATGCGCGCGACATTGAAATAACACAGGCAGATGATAATTGACTGTACCGGTTGGAATCAAAATGGCGGTTGCGTTAGCCTGGATATTTAGAAGGTTTAGTCAAAAGACCTCAATTCAATGCAGATTCGGGGGATCGCGCAATCCCTAATCTTCTCCATTACTACCTTCTACCTCATATCACAATGGACTGTTCTATGCTCTACTTTTCTATTCAAACTTCATTTTTAAGTTTTTTCACGGCCTCCTTTTATAGGCATAAAGGTAAAAGCAACTTACGTGAAGAAAACGGGACTATCACTATGACTATATGACTTGGATAAAAATGACAATATATGTTGCATAGTTATGCAGGAGAATAAATGTAACAAACCTTTAAAAAAATCGGCAGTGATTCCATTCCGATGGAGCCGAAATGATTTTGAGTGAATAACTTCATGTAAAACAAGAAAGATCAATCATGCATAAAACATTGATTATGAAACACTTTCCAACTTCAATGCAATTTCATTTAAACATCTCTCGAAATGATACATCGATACATTCCTCGGTAATATTTTAAAAATTATCACAATACTACATTAATTTATTATATTTGAAAACTTCATCTTCTTCAAGTTCATCGAAAAAAAATGAACGTCATTCAAATGACGTCAATTAAATATAAATCGCCTGGCTCATATTAGCTAATTCATATCAGCTATGCAGACTCCATGAGCTAAATAATTTTGCGTTAAAGAAATACAGCAATTCTTATACAACTCATTCTACATATTTTGCTGTTTACATTTTGCATAAGTGAAAAATAGTCTTCGTTGTAGAAATAATCAAATTTGGATAACCATTTAAACTTAAGTATATTGTAATTGCGTTGTTTCAGTATGTAGGTGCACAGAATTTAAGCAAAAATAAAGTAGTTTTAGGACGGATACAACACTCAATATGAATAAAAAGAACTTAAAAAAATCACGATTTTGAAACAAGATGGATGCCATGTATCATTTTGAAGCGGGTCATGTGATCGTTTCATATCATGGTCACGTGATCGTTTCATATAAGAGGTGTAATTATTATTTAAATTTTTATTCAAAAAACTACTGAATATATTTTGCTGAAATTTTTTATATATATTTTGTGGGATAATTTGAATATTACTTAAAATTTTCGAAGCAATTTGTGAATTTTAAATCCGCTTCAAAAATGTTTGAAAAATTAGGTCCCATAGGGTTCAATGTATTTCATTTTTTCAACCCGGGTTCAATCCAAAACTAATTGGGTGATATTATTCATTTGTATTCCCATAGGTCCCCCAGATCGTCTGAACAACATACTAAAATTTCATTTTGATTAAGTCATTTTTACGGCAGTTATCGTGCTAACGGACAGACAGACAGACAGAATGAACAAAGTCATAAACACTTTTCAACTTTGCTGTAAAGTGTTAATAATAAAGTCCAATAAGTTTATTCATTGCTTTCAGTCTCCTTTGTTAAAGCAGATAATATGAACCTATGTTAACTAAGGTAAGATATATAACTGAAACAATTTGCTCTTATTAGGGCTTGATCATGTGTAAGAGATTTTACAAGATATGAGAAATTATAACTACTGTTTTTCAAAAACTGAGATTACATTCCGAAATCCACTTTATTATTTTTTATAGGGTTTTTATAGGACTGCAAATTATTCTTATTCTTCTCTTAAAATTCCTCTTTTAAATTCCTGTTCTACCTCGGATTCTTGCGCAGATTTTGATGCAATTTTCACGTTGTATTTTCCACTCTGCAGTGGACCCCACTAGATCCTCTCGTGCTAAACTTTGACCTACTTTTGTTGGTTTGCGATTTTGCAGGGCGCAGCTGGTTAAAACAAGAAACAATCATGCATAAAGCATTGCTTATGAAACACGTTCCAATCGAAATGCAATTTTATTTAAACATCTCTAAAATGTAATGCATTCAGCGCTGAACTTTTTTAAATTATCACAGTAGTACAGTAATTTATTATATTTGGAAACTTAAAACTTCTTCGAAGAGACAATGCTAGCTACTAAAAAGAAAACACAAAATAAACTTTATTAAAATGATGTCATCGAAATATAAATCGTCTGCCTCTCTATATAAAATCAATAAATATTTAATTCATATCACTTATATTCCAGATTCCAGAGATAAATAATTTTACGTGAAAATATTCAGCAATTCTTATACAACTTACCTTGCAATCGCTTGATTTGTTTACATTCTGCTTACTTTAAAATTAAGCTTCGTTGTAGAAATAATCAAAGTTTAGTGATTATTTAAAATAAAAAATATTGTAATTGCATTGGCCAGAATTTAGATACACGGATAACACGCAAAAATAAAGCGGTTCTAGGACGGATGCAACACCAAATATAAATTTAAGCGATCTTTGAACATCAGTATCTTTACACAGAGGAAAAAAATTGGATGCCATATTTTATTTTACAATGAGTCACGTGATCTCTTTATATATCACGAGTGTAATTATTATTTTAATTTTTATTTAAGAAACTATCCAACATATTTTGTTGAAATTTTTTTTTTTCCGATCTTCACTTTTTCATTTCAAATGACAATTTCGTTTAAAAAATGTTTGAAACATTAAGTTCCATAGGATTCAATGCATTTAATTTTTTCAACCAGGATTAATCTGAAACTAATTGGATGATATTATTCATTTTTATTCTCATATGTTTCGCAAATCGTCTCAACAGCATACTAAAATTTCATTTTGATAAAGCCATTTTTACAGCAGTTATCGTGCGAACAGACAGACAGAGTGACCAAAGTCATGAACACTTTTAACCATGTTGGAAAGTATTCATAAAAAGGAAACAAATTTAATAAAAATTTAACTTTTTCCTACCAAGTATTTTACTGATTTCATTAAAAGGGGAAATATACTGAAGCCAAGGACGAAATGTTTAGCATGTGCACACCAGTCGTCTATCTATATAACAAGAAAGATCAATCATGTTTAAAGCATTGATTATGAAACACTTTCCAACTTCAATGCAATTTTATTTAAACAAGTCTAAAATGCAATACATTCCTCGGTAATATTTTGAAACTTATTACAATACTGCATTAATTTATTATATTTGAAAACTTTAACCTTTATCGAAAAAAATGAACTTCATTCAAATGACGGCATTGAAATATAAATTGCCTGGTTTAAACATCTCTAAAATGTTATACATTCCTCGGTAATAGTTTTAGAATTATAATACTACGATAATTTATTATATTTGAAAACTTCATCGAAAACAACTGAAATTAATTCAAATGACGTCATAGAAAAAATAACACGCCTGGATCTCTCTATAAAAACAGGATTTCATTCATAACTTTCTCCCATTCATTTCATTCATCACAATACTATAATAATTTATTTTATTTAAACATTTTGTTTAAGACCATGGAGCTACAAAAAATTAAACTCTATGCTTGAAACTTCATCGAAAAAAATCGTCCGTCTCTTTATGAAATCAATTAATATTTCATTCATATCAGCCATGTAGACTCCATGGACTAAATTATTTTGTGTTAAAAAAATACAGGAATTCTAATACAAGTCATTCTATATATTTTGCTGTTTACATTTTACATAGGTGAAAAATAGGCTTAGTTGTAGAAATAATCAAATTTAGATGAGCATTTAAACTCAAATATATTGTCATTGCGTTGTTTCAGTATGTAGATGCACAGAATTTAAGCAAAAATAAAGTAGTTTTAGGACGGATACAACACTCAATATGAATTAAAAAGAACAATTCGCAATGTTCCAAATTTGCCTTGGAACAGATGTGCTACTAGAGCCTTCGGATTCTAAAATCGAACTCCCTCTCTCTCAAAAGGGTTTTCTCCTCCCTCCGTTGGCAGGTCAGAGTTCACCGATATCTTCAGAGGCGACTCCATCAGTATCAACAAGAAAGATCAATCATGCTTAAAGCATTGATTATGAAACACTTTCCAACTTCAATGCAATTTTATTTAAACATGCCTAAAATGCAATACATTCCTTGGTAATATTTTAAAACTTATCACAATACTACATTAATTTATTATATTTGACACCTTCATCGAAAAAAATTAACTTCATTCAAATGACGGCATTAAAGAATAAATTGCCTGGCTTAAACATCTCTAAAATGTGATACATTCCTCGGTAATAATTTTAGAATTATCATAATACTACGATAATTTATTATATTTGAAAACATCATCGAAAACAACTGAAATTCATTCAAAAGACGTCATAAAAAAATAACACGCATGGCTCTCTCTATAAAAGCAACATTTCATTCATAAATAATTCCCCCATTCATGTCATTCATCACAATACTATAATAATTTATTTTATTAAAAAATTAAGACCATTGAGCTACAAGAAAGTAAACTCAATGCGTAAAACTTCATCGAAAAATATCGTCCTTCTCTTTCTAACATCAATGAATATTTCATTCATATCAGCTAAGCAGACTCCATGGTCTAAATGATTTTGTGTTATGAATTACAGCGATTCTAATACAACTCATTCTACATATTTTGCTGTTTACATTTTACATAAGTGAAAAATAGGCTTAATATTAGAAATAATGAAATTTGGAAGAGCATTTAAACTGAAATATATTGTCATTGCGTTGTTTCAGTATGTAGATGCACAGAATTTAGGCAAAAATAAAATAGTTTTAGGACGGATACAACACTCAATATGAATTAAAAAGAACTTTAAAAATCACGATTTTGAAACAAGATGGATGCCATATATCATTTTGAAGTGGGTCATGTGATCGTTTCATATCATGGTCACGTGATCGTTTCATATAACAGGTGTAATTATTATTTTAATTTTTATTTAAAAAACTACTGAATATATTTCGCTGAATTTTTTTTTATATATTTTATGGAACAATTTGAATATTACCTAAAATTTTCGAAGCAATTTGTGAATTTGAAATCCGCTTAAAAAATGTTTGAAAAATTAGGTCCCATAGGGCTCAATGTATTTCATTTTTTCGACCCGGGTTCAATCCAAAACTAATTGGGTAATATTATTCATTTATAATGGCCACCCATTATCATGGCCTCCCACCCAAATACTAACCGCGCCCGATGCTGCTTAACTTCGGTGATCTAACGAGAACCGGTGTTTTCAACCGGATATTCCGTCCATAGATATTATTCACGTTAAAATAATAATTAAAATGAATGGGAAAAGCTTGTGTTAGAGATAATAAAATTAGCATACCTTATATAATTATTGTAGCTTTAGTTTTTGTAGACCTGTCTTAGTTTTTGTACCTACAGGGTTGATCATGCGATCCTCAGCTAGGCCATGTACTAGGTTTTAGTGATTTTCATAGCACCTTCCGTTGTCTTTCATCGTATCTCTCCCTGGGCAGTATGATGGGCCAAATTTGTTTAAATAATAATACCGCCTACACCTTCAAGAGTGGAGTTCATAGCGAATCAAATCCCTGTCAGACAATCATATTTTAGTCTATATATCATCAGAAATTATCAGAATATCTATTTAAGTCATTACACATCTCACCTTAACTTCAATCTAATGACTGGAACAATTTTATCATTATCATTCTAACTTCATTTTATTCCCGGTTACTACGTATTAAAATACATATAAATCACGATTACGAATAGCATTTCCAAAATCCGTAACTTTCGCGAAATTGTATCCAACTAATAACACTTGAAATGCACCGGCTCTCTCTCCATCCTTCAATTAATCAAAATATGTCTCTTCAAATAATTTATTTCCTGCAATAACTGAATTTATATTCGGCTCCCCCCCCCCCCCCTTCCTCTTCGGCCCTCGCAGCCTGCTTGAAGTAATTCCCCGGATTGTTTATTCTTGACTATATCAAGATGGATATCGTAATTATGTTTATCTGAATATCTTAATAAGATTTGCCGAGACGGGCGTTGATAATTAGGTGTAGCGCTTGGTGTTGTTACTTTCCCTACAATACGTTGTATTTATATAAGGGAAGTATATTGGAATAGGCTGGAAAATACGAATATGATGTCTACGTTTTGGGCGATGATGAACATGAAAGAACGATTTTTGGATTGATGTTTATATGTACGATACAGAAATTTTAATACCCTCCCCCTTCTTGGATAAATCCTAAAAAATTGAAAATTTAAATAAATGTTGATGTAAAATTAATGACATTTTAACAATTGCTTTCACAGCGTTATGGGCATTCTCTCTCGAGTTATGATTCCATATCTAACATACAAAGACGTACATGTTACTAAAAGTGTTTGAAATTAGTGCAGAAGGCCTTAAAGCGTAATTATCCGTCAAAATCTTAAATTTTATTTTAATTTTTTGTTTGAGAGGGGGGGGGGGGCAATAATATTTTATCTATACAATAATATAAATGTAATAACATGTTTTTGTCTCTCTAACCCCCCCCCCCCCCCCCAAAAAAAAAAAAGCCCACACCTCCTTGATGACCCAGAAAATTGAATTTTTGCACATATATAGTATCAGCCATGGGACAGAATCTAAAGGAACCAGATTTTCGATTTCTCTCCCATGGAGCGAAGGAAATGGGGAGATCGGGTTCGGAATGTTTTTCCAGACCCTTCACGAGCCCCCCCCCCCCCCCCCCCCTCCAATCCTCCTCAATGACCTAAAGAATTGAATTTTTGCATATTTATAGTAACGGTCACGGGATAAAATTTAACAACTAAACCAGTTGTCGATTTCACCATTGGTGGGCAAAGAAAATGTGTGTGTGTGTGGGGGGGGGGGGGGGTCGATATACCCTTCCAGACCCTTGACGAGTCCCCTCCCCCTCCGTCACCTAGACGGTAGAATCTTTGCATATTTATAGTATTGTTAATGCGACAGAACCTAATAACGATGGGCAAGTGCATAGAAAATTGTATGTTCGAAATATATTTCCAGCCCTGCAGGAACTCTCTGGTTGACCCAGGAAGGTCGATCTTTGCACATTATTGGTATCGTTGCATATTAATGACATCGTCTGCTAAGGGCGGATAAAATAGAAGGGGCGGGTCGAAAATGATTTCCAGGTACTCCAGAAGCTCCCTGATGAGCTAGAAGGCTGAAACTTTGCACGTTTTTAGTATCAACCACAACAAAAACCTACCCGAGTAATTTATTTTTATTGAAACGATTGTTTTGATGCTAAGCGCCATACATTGTTAAACAGAAATCAAAACTTATTAAAAAAATTGCTGTAACGGTATTTTTTTAGAGTGTTCGTTTCCCTGTCCTTGACAGGCTTTACTGGTAAATAAATGAAAATCCATCAAATTGGAACCCGGATAAAGAATGGAGTATTTTCGCCTTCTGTATTTGTATTCTCCTTAATCTTTATTTACAGTAATTTTATTTATAATGTTCAGAAGTAAAGATTTATCATAAATTTCAGGACAGCCTCTAGGCGTGTTTCTTATAAATAGTACTTTAGCTTCGCACCCCTGAAATAAACTACCTGGATTTTAAAAGCACACCTTGCACTTTCCTTTTCACCAAATAGTTTATTTTATGACGCCTATAAAGTTTGAAGTTAATTTATCATGCTTTCCAAGTTATTAATAATTCCAAGAAATGTTTTTTCCTTTGTTATCGAATAAGCTAAGCTTTTTTTTTTATTATTATTATTATGTTTGCGCTACTAGAGGGGATTTTCTTGTAGCTGAAAACATTTGTCATGGTTTTTCTCTTATTTTATTTATGACCTCTGTGGTGGAATGTTTTTCTATGCGAGTCCATATGGATTGAAAAGTAATTTTTAAGCAAAGAAGTGAATAATAGAGTTTTAACGCGCATATTTTTACAATTTTTGCTTTCTCATTCGTAGTATTAAGAAAGTTTTGTTTTCCTGAAAATCAGATGATGCCAATATGTTTTAAGACCTCAATACGTTTTAATTATTTTTGGAGTGATGTCCCTCTGTCTGTCCGATGTCTGTGGTCGATTTTTTGTGTACACGATAATAGCTACAGATATTAATGGATTTTCACAAAACTCTATATCCGGCTTCGTTATAAAAAATTTAGAACTAGATAGGACTTTTTTAAATTCTAGCGAAATCTTCAAAATTATATATTTTTACTTTCCTTGCATACATAATGTATAAGGAAAGTATTGTGACGGGGTCGAAAATTCGAATTCGAGTTTTCGACGGGAGAGCCCGTTTCAAGCATCCCTGATCATGAATCAAACATTTTTGAGGTGATGTCTGTGTGTGTGTGTTGAAGACCCAGACCGTCCGACTCATCCTGAGGACTTGAGCAACTATTTGGACAGCCGGGAAAGGTGTGTGTGTCAGTGAGTCTGTGGAGACGATATCTCACGAACAAATAGAGCGATTCGAATGAAATTTGGTACAAAAATCACAATCCGTGAATACTGGAAGCCTATCGTTTTTCAACGTAACTGAATGTTCAGAACCCCCCTAAATTTTCGAGTGAAGTTTTGAAAAAATCATCAAAAAATAAAAAACCTTTAATAAAGTTACGCAAATAGCCATTTCTTATGTAATTTTTCCTTAGAAAACGATTGACATAAACTTTAGAACGCTAGCATGAACCCTTCCCGAGATATTGCACATTTTTTAAATGAATTTATCAAAAAATCCCATAAGTTAAAAAAAAATATAGTAACTGTTGAGAAAGATGTTCACTTTTCATATGTAATACCATGCGATAAATTGGGTGACACCATTCTCGTGGATCTAGCTCGTTCCATTCATGAGAAAAGATACCTTGAATAATACTTTTGTATTTGAACGCCAATAGTTATTTATCTGCTATAAGAATAACTTATTTCTCCGTCCATAACGCTTTTCGAGATTTTGGCGCCGAATTTGGCGGAATGTCGTCAATTTGGCGATTTTTTTAATGTTGCCAAATTAACGAAAATCTCGTGAAATGTATAACAAGAAAGATCAATCATGCTTAAAGCATTGATTATGAAACACTTTCCAACTTCAATGCAATTTTATTTAAACATATCTAAAATGTGCAATACATTCCTCGGTAATATTTTAAAACTTCTCACAATACTACATTGATTTATTATATTTGAAAACTTAAGCAATCATCGAAAAAAATGAACTTCATTCAAATGACGGCATTGAAATATAAATTGCCTGGTTTAAACATCTCTAATATGTGATGTATTACTCGGTAACAATTTTAGAATTATCATAATACCACGATAAACTTCATCGAAATTTAAAAACTTCATCGAAAACAACTGAAATTCATTCAAATGACGTCATAGAAAAAATAACACGCCTGGTTCTCTCTAAAAAAGCAGCATTTCATTCATAAATAATTTCCAATTCATGTCATTCATCACAATACTATAATAATTTATTTTATTTAAAAATTAAGACCATGGAGCTATAAGTAATTGTACTCTATGCTTAAAACTTCATCGCAAAAAATCGTCCTTCTCTCGGTAAAGTCAATGAATATTTCTTTCATATCAGCTATGCAGACTCCATGAGCTAAATTCCTTTGCGTTAAAAAAATACAGCAATTCCTATACAACTCATCCTACATATTTTGCTGTTTACATTTCACATAAGTGAAAAATAGGCTTCGTTAGAGAAATAATCAAAGTTGGATGCTCATTTAAACTCAAATATATTGTCATTGCGTTGTTTCAGTATGTAGATGCACAGAATTTAAGCGAAAATAAAGAGGTTTTAGGATGAATACAACACTCAATATGAATTAAAAATAACTTTAAAAATGACGATTTTGAGACAAGATGGATGCCGTATTATATTTTGAAGTTAGTCACGTGATCGTTTCATATCATGGTCACGTGATCGCTTCATATAAGAGGTGTAATTATTATTTTAATTTTTATTTAAAAAACTACTGAATATATTTTGCTGAATTTTTTTTTATATATTTTATGGAATAATTTGAATATTACCTAAAATTTTCGAAGCAATTTGTGAATTTTAAATCCGCTTAAAAAATGTTTGAAAAATTAGGTCCCATAGGGTTCAATGTATTTCATTTTTTCAACCCGGGTTCAATCCAAAACTAATTGGGTGATATTATTTATTTATATTCCCATAGGTCCTACAGACCGTCTGAACAACATACTAAAATTTAATTTTGATTAAGTCATTTTTACGGCAGTTATCGTGCTAACGGACAGACAGACAGACAGACAGACAGAATGAACAAAGTCATAAACACTTTTCAACTTTGTTGTAAAGTGTTAAAAATGACACTAAATCAATGAAAATGAAGACTAATTAACGAAAATTCAATATCTTGGAAAGAATATAAATATCAAATATCGACTATAAGAAAAACCTATTTTTTTATTGTAAAAGTAGTAAATTCATTGCATTATATAAGGAAAGTCATGTGTTGCCCACATCAGATTTTTTTAACATGGCAGTATAGGACAGAATATGATATAATCTTGCATTAAAGAGTTTATATGTGGCCTAATGATCACGAGACTTAATACATAGTTTCAATCATTGTTGTGAAAAATAGCCGCGATACAATTTTTTTGTTGTTGTTATTGACGCTATTAGCACTTCTTGGGGAGCAAGTTACCCCCACCCTCCCGGGGTGTGTGTGTGTGTGTATACACTTTCATGTATAGTATCAATCAAAAGATTTTTCGCTATAGTTGTAATAATTTGGACCCACGATATCGACTTCTCAATGCTGGATTTGTTTCTGTCTATTTTGAAGCTTAAGCAAATGAAATAGAAAAAATTAAATTTTCATAATTATAAATTACAAAATTGCTTGTTTCACTATCATTTGGATACAACAATATAGAATAATAGAATTCACAACTTTTCATTGAATTTTTAATGGAGGGCTAAACGCAACCAAATGTTCGACCCCCCTCCCTCCCCCCGTGCTGTTGGCACATTTCGGGTGCGGTAGCCCGGTGGGTTGCGCGCTGGATTTACACGCTGCCACAACTGCCGCCGTGTTGATGCGGAGTACGATCACGTTAAACATGTGAGTCCGTAAGTCCTTCCGAGAGGTTGGTGATAGGGGAAGGAGGGTACGGTCCCTGTGGATGCCTCCTCCACTGGGTTCCGGTCTGAATTGGGTGGCACTTCCCGGCTGCCCAAACGGTTACCTTACACCTTTCTGGTAGGTCGGACGGTCTTGGTCTCAACATCAACTCCCCTCCCCCCCCCCCCTAAATTTTCGAATATTTTGAAAAACATCTTTAAAGCATCAGAACTTTGCGAAACAGGTTTTATAACTAACTTTTCTACTCGTTTGGAAGTGTGACTTCAAACAAGAAGGCCGCATTTGTATCTTTCTCATAACAAGCATTTCTCATTTTCTTGCCAACCGTCGCACAGTCAGTGCATTTCCTGGCGAGGTTTTTATAAAGCTGTAAACCCAATAGGTGGGGCTCCTCGTCTGCGGCGATTAAAGATTAAAAGTACAAAAAAGTTGCCAACACCTGCTATAGCGATAGATCTAACGTGTACAATCATGGACCTTATTCGTCACAATACTATTACTTAAGGACATTCCTTGGAACTCATACTATGTAAATTAGGTAAAATAATAAAAACATCATGACATAATTATACACAAATAATATTAGGCATGTAAACCACTAATAAATTCTATTTCCCGATTTTTATCTCTTATTTAAAAAAAAAAAACCCTTCAATTTTTGATCAACTATAGAACATGTTTCTCCCCAGCCAAGACGAGGGATATGGGAGAAGGGTAAAAGCTGAGAAATAGAAAGAAAAACCAGGAAATGAATGAAAGAAAGACGAAGACAAATCTTAACCGTAGTGCACAAAAAGCTCTCAGGCAATGCACTTACATAGTGGCCATTAACACTAGGCTGCTAGATAAAACTTCCATGAGAAAAAAATGCATGAGGTGTATTATTATCGTTAGGTACGGTTGTGAATTTTCTAAAATATTAAAGCCTGTTAATGAACTATATTACTTAGTATATACACAGTTTGTTGAGGGCAAATTTATTTCCTTGTACTGCTCAATGCAGTATTTCTCGTCTATAACGAAATTATAAGGCTTTTGAAAGTTTTCGGTAAATCCGAGAATTCTCTTTGAAAAGTACCAAAAAGTATTGGTACTGTTGGGGAATTTCGTTTTTAACACTTTACAACGAAGTTGAAAAGTGTTTATGACTTTGTTCATTCTGTCTGTCTGTCTGTCCGTTAGCACGATAACTGCCGTAAAAATGACCTAATCAAAATGAAATTTTAGTATGTTGTTCAGACGGTTTGTAGGACCTATGGGAATATAAATAAATAATATCACCCAATTAGTTTTGGATTGAACCCGGGTTGAAAAAATGAAATACATTGAACCCTATGGGACCTAATTTTTCAAACATTTTTTAAGCGGATTTAAAATTCACAAATTGCTTCGAAAATTTTAGGTAATATTCAAATTGTTCCATAAAATATATAAAAAAAATTTCAGCAAAATATATTCAGTAGTTTTTTAAATAAAAATTAAAATAATAATTACACCTCTTATATGAAACGATCACGTGACCAACTTCAAAATATAATACGGCATCCATCTTGTCTCAAAATCGTCATTTTTAAAGTTCTTTTTAATTCATATTGAGTACATTCGTCGTAAAACCTCTTTATTTTCGCTTAAATTCTGTGCATCTACATACTGAAACAACGCAATGACAATATATTTGGGTTTAAATGAGCATCCAACTTTGATTATTTCTACAACGAAGCCTAATTTTCACTTATGGAGAATGTGAACACCAAAAGACGTAGAGTGAGTTGTATAAGAATTGTTGCATTTCTTTAATACAAAATTATTTAGCTCATGCAGTCTGCAATATAGCTGATATGAATGAAACATTCATCGATTCTACATAGATTATTTCTATAACGAAGCCTATTTTTCACTTATGTGAAATGTAAACAGCAAAATATGTAGGATGAGTTAGTTGTATTAGAATTGCTGTATTTTTTCAACGCAAAATTACTTAGATCATGGAGTCTGCATAGCTGATATGAATGAAATATTCATTGATTTTATACAGTGAAGGACGATTTTTTTTCGAAGAAGTTTTAAGCATAGAGTTTAATAATTTGTAGTTCCATGGTCATAATTTTTAAATAAAATAAATTATTATAGTATTGTGATGAATGGGAAAATGTTATGAAAGAAATACTGTTTTTATAGAGAGATCCAGGCGTGTTATTTTTTCTATGACGTCATTTGAATGAATTTCAGTTGTTTTCGATGAAGTTTTCAAATATAATAAATTATCGTAGTATTATGATAGTTTTAAAAATATTACCGAGGAATGCATTGCATTTTAGAGATGTTTAAACCAGGCAATTTATATTTTAATGCCGTCATTTGAATGAAGTTCATTTTTTCCGATGAAGGTTTAAGTTTTCAAATATAATAAATTAATGTGGTATTGTGATAAGTTTTAAAATATTACTTAGGAATGTATTGCATTTTAGAGATGTGTAAATAAAATTGCATTGGAGTTGGAAAGTGTTTCATAATCAATGCTTTAAGCATGATTGATCTTTCTTGTTTGTCTTTTTCCCCGTAAATTTATCGCTTTCGTTCTAAAAGAAGTGCACTATTTTGTTAGGTCCGCTTTTGTTTATATAAAATGTGATCGAAAAACCTCGCACATGAAATTTTAAAATCAAATAATGTACCTAGAAATTGAAATAGTATATATATTTTTAAGCAAGGTGGCATTATAATATAACTTCCAAAATATACAGAATTATTGTCTGCTGTTTTTAATAAACCAGACGATAATTAGTCTTTTTTTTAATCAATCGAAGTACAAAGCGTTTTGAAACAGTGAAATAATTTTTACTTTCCATTTTTAAGCAACGTGATGTTTTTAACACTTTACAACAAAGTTGAAAAGTGTTTATGACTTTGTTCATTCTGTCTGTCTGTCTGTCTGTCTGTCTGTCTGTCTGTCTGTCCGTTAGCACGATAACTGCCGTAAAAATGACTTAATCAAAATGAAATTTTAGTATGTTGTTCAGACGGTCTATAGGACCTATGGGAATGTAAATGAATAATATCACCCAATTAGTTTTGGATTGAACCCGGGTTGAAAAAATGGAATACATTGAGCCCTATGGGACCTAATTTTTCAAGCATTTTTTAAGCGGATTTAAAATTCACAAATTGCTTCGAAAATTTTAGGCAATATTCAAATTGTTCCATAAAATATATAAAAAAAAATTCAGCGAAATATATTCAGTTGTTTTTTAAATAAAAATTAAAATAATAATAACACCTCTTATATTAAGCGATCACGTGTCCATGATATGAAACGATCACATGACCCACTTCAAAATGATATATGGCATCCATCTTGTGTCAAAATCGTGATTTTTAAAGTTCTTTTTAATTCATATTGAGTGTTGTATCCGCCCTAAAATTACTTTATTTTTGCCTAAATTCTGTGCATCTACATACTGAAACAACGCAATGACAATATATTTCAGTTTAAATGCTCTTCCAAATTTGATTATTTCTACTATTAAGCCTATTTTTCACCTATGTAAAATGTAAACAGCAAAATATGTAGAATGAGTTGTATTAGAATCGCTGTAATTCTTTAACACAAAATCATTTAGTCCATGGAGTCTGCTTAGCTGATATGAATTCATTGATTTTAGAAAGAGAAGGACGATATTTTTCGATGAAGTTTTACGCATAACTTGCAGCTCAATGGTCTTAATTTTTAAATAAAATAAATTATTATAGTATTGTGATGAATGACATGAATGGGGGAATTATTTATGAATGAAATGTTGCTTTTATAGAGAGAGCCAGGCGTGTTATTTTTTTATGACGTCATTTGAATGGATTTCAGTTGTTTTCGATGAAGTTTTCATATATAATAAATGATCGTAGTATTATGATAATTCTAAAATTATTACCGAGGAATGTATAACATTTTAGAGATGTTTAAACCAGGCAATTTATACTTTAATGCCGTCATTTGAATGAAGTTAATTTTTTTCGATGAAGGTTTAAGGTTTCAAATATAATAAATTAATGTAGTATTGTGATAAGTTTTAAAATATTACCGAGGAATGTATTGCATTTTAGACATGTTTAAATAAAATTGCATTGAAGTTGGAAAGTGTTTCATAATCAATGCTTTAAGCATGATTGATCTTTCTTGTTTTTTTTCTATGAATGTTCTAAGAAAATCTTTGAAAACTCAGTATCTTTATTCCAAATTATCACAATTGTAGCATGTTACCCTTCATTTTTAAGGGCTTGAAAAAGTCTTTAAATTGATACCAAGTTTAATAATGTGACCCCGGGGATAACTTGCTCGGGGGTAGGGGGTTAATAACGTCGGGAACACAAAAATTGTATCGCGGCTCTCTTTCACTGCAATGATTGGAACTATAAAATTTCGTGATCATGGGGTCCATAAATAACCTTTTACTTTCCTTATATACATAATGTATAAGGAAAGTATTGTGACGGGGTCGAAAATTCGAATTCGAGTTTTCGACGGGAGAGCACGTTTCAAGCATCCCTGATCACGAATCAAACATTTTTGAAGTGATGTCTGTGTGTGTGTGTGTGTGTGTGTGTGTGTGTGTGTGTGTGTGTGTGTGTGTGTGTGTGTGTGTGTGTGTGTGTGTGTGTGAAAGTGTGTGTGTCAGTGAGTCTGTGGAGACGATAACTGACGAACGAATGGACCGATTCGAACCAAATTTGGTACAAAAATCACAATTCGTAAACACTGGAAGCCTATTGTTTTTTATACGTAATCGAATGTTCAGAACCCCCCTAAATTTTCGAATGAAATTTTGAAAAAATCGTCAAAAAATCAAAACCGCTAATAAAGTTACGTAATTAGACATTTCTTATGTAATTTTTCATTAGAAAACGATCGACATAAATTTTAGAACGCTAACATGAACTGTTCTCGACATATTGCACATTAATAGGAATAATTAGAAAATTAATAGGAAATAATTAGAAAATATAAAGTTTTCGCTCGAATTTCAAAAATTTTTATCTAGTTCTAGATTTTTCGATAACAAAGCCACATACAAGATTTCGTGCAAATCCATTAATATTTTGTAGCAGCTATCGTGTAGGCTACACAAAAATTCTGTACGGCAGACAGACATCACTCCAAAAAAGTCAAAACTGTTTCTGGAGGTCCTAAAATATATATTGGCATCAAAATCGAAAATTATCGTGAGCACAATACCTTTTCAATACTACGTATGGCAAAGTAAAAATCCTTAATTTTTTAATCAACTGCGGAAAGTGTTTCTCCTAAGCCAAGACCGGGAAATGCTGAGAGAGGAGAAACAGAAACAAAGAGAAAAACCAGGAAATAAGAGAAAGACGAAGATAAATCTTTCCGAAGTACACGAGAAAGCTCTCAAGCAGTGCACTTACGTGGTGGCCATTAAGAGTAGGCTACTAGATAATATAACAATGGGGAAAAATGGATGAGGTATATTAATATCTTGGGATCGGGTTGTAAATTTTCTAAAATATTAAATGCTAGGAATGTACTATATTACTTAGTAATACAGTATGTTTAAGGCAGATTTTTTTTTTCTTGTACTACCAAATGCAATCTCACCCGCGTGTTACGAAATTGTAAGGCGTCTGAAAGTATTCGTGAAATCCGAAAATACGCTATAATTAACATGAATGTGGCTCAACTCGACTTACCAGAATCATACCAGAATCGATTTTAGCAGCTTTTTTACCCAAATTTTATAAGAAAAATTTTGAAAAATTGGTTTCATGGGACCAAATGATTACAACTATACCGGGTTACTCTTTACTTTAAAGGGCTTGAAAAAATCTTTCGATTGATGCCATACTTGATAGTGTACCCTCTCTCCTCTCGGGGGGGGGGGGGTGACATGTCCCCCAAGGGAGCTAATGACGTCACGAACAGAAAAAAAAATTATATCCCGGCTATTTTTCACAACAAAGATTGAAACTATGAAGCCTCGTGATCATTGAGCCATAAATAAACCCTTTTATGGACGATTATGCCAAATTTTGTCCTATGCGGCCATGTTAAAAAATCTGATGTGGGCAGCACATAACTTTCCCTGCAGACTCGAATCCATTTTTTCTTTATTTCTTTAAGAACTCATTAAACTGAGTTTAATTGCACAAAATGACACTAAATTTGCATTTTTAATTCAATTTCTGCTTTTATTTGGTAATTGGACATTTTTCCAAAGGCGGCATGAAAAATGCGAAAAATCTCAAATATCTCGAGAACGGTTAGTCCTAGGGTAATAGAGTTGTTCTTATTCTTTTCCTCGTCAAAAATTACGTATAAAACAAGCATTTAATTGATACATTTGAACATACGTAGTCTTTTTTAGATATTGGCGATTTTTGAAGGGCCATTTCGTAAAAAAAGGCAGGTTGTTCTTTTCCGAATCGTACCAAAATCTAATCAGCACCAGAGTTTCCCACATGTGATTTATCTACCAAATTTTGTAAAATTTGGTCAATTTGTATTTCAGCTAGAGTGAATACATGAGATTTTTGCTGGCCATTTCACAAAAAAAGGCGGGTTCTTTTTTTCCGAATTGTACCAAAAACGAATCAGCACCAGGGTCTCACCCAAGGGTCTTACCTACCAAATTTTTATGAAATTCGATTCGTTAGTTTTTGAGTTAGAGTGGATACATACATTGCACACACACACACAGACGTCACGCTAAAAATAGTTTTGCCATATTCTAGAGGTCTCGAAATTGTGTAGATCCGTCGAAAACTCGAGTTGCGATTTTCGGCATGATTCCAGTACTTTCCCTATACATTACCATGTATTACAAGGAAAGTAAAAAGATATACAATTTCGAAAAAATTCAAAGTTTTCCCCGGAATTTAAAAAAAAAAAAAAAGAAAACTATTTTGTTCTAGATGTTTTGATAACAAAGCCGGATATAAAGTTTTGTGAAAATCCATTAATATTTGTGACTGCTATCCTGTGTACAAGTAATGGACCACAGACATCGTACAGACGGGCATCAATAGTTGGAACGTGTTCAATCGGCTCATTTGTGCCAATATACATTATTTTAATACCCAATAGGTGTATGGCTAACTTCAAACGATAGGTGTCATCTTGTGTTCAGGATGTCTTAAAACATATATTGGCATCAAAATCTCGAAGTCGAATATTTTTGGGAAAGCAATACTCTCTTAATACTACGTTTAAGAAAATAAAATTAAAATTATTTAAAAACTGAAAGTTCGATGCAATTGTGAAATATATCCCATTACAATGAATTTAAATGACTATACTGACAAAATAATTTTTCTGCAAGAAAAATAATGTACGCTAGTCCCCTTAGAACTTTTTTTTCCTTTCGTAACCAATCAGCTTACCGGAAGTCATTTCAGCGCGTCTTATAGTCGTATTCTAAATTGAACAACTCAAGTTTCGAGCGAAATTACATAATTCATTTACGGTAGGAAGCATAATAAATTGTTTTACAAGCAAATAGTGTTCAATTTTTTTTTTTTTTTTGCCGGGCCAGTATCTATTTTGCTTGTGACGCATAAGTAGAAAAATATTCAAATGAGAACTGTCTAAACAAATACTTGTATAGCCATCTTCCGACTAAAGCTGAAATTTCTTCGCGATAGCTACTTGTTCTCCCCTACTTGTTCTCCCCCGTGTATTTCCATATATTCATAACCCTTGCTTACCCGCCTAAATTGATGTGCGCCTTTCTTCGGAGCAGAGGAATTGTATTATGTAATACGGAACGAAAATTTCATCAAAACATGAGTTCGCTGTTTTATGGATTTTACAGACTCTATGAATAAATTGAACTTTAGTTTGAGCACACTTCCAAGCGTTTACGAGGGTTTGTTTCGAAGGGGGGTTATTACCTGCGTGGTATTTTTAAACGTTTAATTTTTATTTGTCCTGCCACCATATGTAATGCTAGTCATTTGCTCTTACTGCTGGCTGGTAGTCACTAAATGTGACATTTAATTAAAAATTCCGAATATCAACAATCGATTCGATAAAAATGGCGCACATTTTTATAGTTCCATTATTAAAAGGGAAATGGTGGTATGTGAAACAATATTTCATTTCCGATCACTTTTTCTTTTCTTCAACACAGATCCGTCGGGCCCTGGTTTACTGGGTGGGAGTTCCAATCGTTTCTGGCGAGGTTCTTCATGGGGACGGGTGTCCCTTGGCCCCATCCGACGGGTGTGGTTCTGGTGTTCCCTTGGTGTCCCTAAAGGTACTCCCGTTATATATCGGGATCGGACGTGTTTTTTCTGTTCGACGGGTCTGGGTGGCCCGTTGGCCCTTCTGTGTGTTGGGATGTCAATTTTCTCCCGGCCGGGAAACATATGCTCTAAGCCTTATGTTGAACTTCCCGGTCTGGGTACCAAGGGGCCCGCAAAGCAAAGACCGTCCGACTTAATGAGTGGGACAGCTCAGTGGTTAGCGCTCGGGATTGCCCCCGAACGACCCGGGTTCGAATGTGGGTATGTCCTTCCGAGAGGTCGTTAGTAGGGGAGGGAAGGTACAGTTCCAGTAGATGCTTCCCCCACTGGGTTTCGGTCTAAATTGGATGGCACTGTCCCGGCCATCCAAATAGATACCTTACACTTTCGGGTAGGTCGCAGGGTCAGGATTGAAAAAGAAGACCTTCCGACTTACCCGAAAGTGTAAGGTAGAAGTCGACGACAGAAATTGAATTGCAAATATCGATGCATCATATTATAAGCAACGTTAAGTAATGCTTAAGGAAACCAGGAGAAAAATAGATTGGTTATTGTGGCCTTTTATAATTTAAGTAAAGCATAAACTTGTTAGGCAATTTTTTTTTTAGAATTTACCTCAAGGTATGCATGTCCTCTGAAAGTGAACGAAGGAGAATCAATTTTGCGAGAAAATTAGTAATTTATTTAAAAGAAGCGCAGAAACATCCCTTTTTGTTTTTTTAAATAATTAGTGTTGTAAATGTGAATATCATTTTAGATGTTTTTTTATCAATGTTATTTATTATATTTAAAAAATGTTGGAAAAAAAATCCTTGAAAATTAATATTTTAAATTAACTGATTTTATTCTTTCACCAATAATGTTACTCTGTTTTTCAGAATTATTACTATTTTTTTTTTCAAGATGTAGATTGATTTTAATTTTTGAATTTTCGCCCTCCTCCCACCCCATGAAGAAAATAGTCCCAAACTTTCTAATCTGGTATTGGATATGAATAAAATACCTATCTTGTGACACTAAACACTGCCGCGGTTAAACCGATCGGAAAACCTGGAATTAAACACTCCCAGACTGAAAAAAGGAATCCCGCCCTTTGGGCTTCACTGCTTTTAGCCTCCTGACACGGAGAAACGACTTCTACAGGGAATGCAAAGACTCGTTGGGAAAGGAGTTGTGTGATATGGGTGCTTTGCGTTTTAATGGAGTGAAGATTTGGCGCATAAAACCAGCAATGCCACTTTTGAAATTTTTGTAATTTATATAACTATATAATATTTCTATCTTCTTTATGTGTGTTTGTTGTGTATGTGTCATCAAATTAAATTTTAGGAGTTTTTATCTCTTTTTTTACTAACTCCATGGAAATATCATTACGCAGACTATTATTTTCCGAACTTTTATTTGGAGATAATTATATATTATGTTTTCCGGCAACCAAATTGAATCTAATGTGTTTATTCGTCAGACGATTTTTATTTAATTTATATGCTTTAAATCTATATAAATAAAATTGAAAATCTGTCTGCCTGTTTGTCCCGTCATCACGGGAGAACGGCTGAACCGAATTTGATGAAATTTTGTGGGTAGCCTGGAAATAGTCCCACTTAAAATTTAGTCTGTGTTTGGAGTTTCTACGATCAGTGGTTCTCGATATATTAGTAAAAAACGACATTTTCGTTTGTCTCATCATCACGGCTGAACCAAATTTGATGAAATTTTGTTGATAGCCTTGAAATAGTCCCCCATAAATTTCGCCCAAGTTTCGAGTATCTGAGACCAGGGGTTGTCGAGATATTAATGAAAAACCAAACTTTTTCCTAGGAGTTCTACTCTGTAATTCCGTGGTTTATCTAAACGAAAAGCTTGAAAATCGTTTGAAAGTGAATTAAAACTGTACCTCTGAGTTTTGGGGGGGGGGGGGGGGGGGAGATTTTTTGCACTAATTAGTCACTTTCTGAAAACATGAATTGTTTGAAACATGATTTAAATGGGAAATCTATCTCCTTGGTGTATATTTCACAAGCTTTTACTGAACAATGAAAAGTATAATGAAATCTAAATGGTTATTTAATTTCGCAGTTTATGAGGAAGTTTCTATCTTATATCATGTTGCTCAGAAACGCAATTAAATTAAATCTGTCTGTTAATTTTAATTATCATTTTTTCGATTTGAATAATAAATAAATGGATATAAAAATATATTTTAGAAAAGAACGATTTGATTTTTCTTATAGCATTTTTGATTGGATAATATTAATTGCGGTCTTCAGATTTAAACGTTATTATTGTTGATATTTTCGGGGATTATTGATTCAGGGATTATTGATATTTTCAAGTTATTATGCAATTGTTTAATGATGTCAAAAATTGTTTAAACTCATATATTATACGTTGTACGAGTAATCTTCTACAAATTCACGATTATATCTTCTAATCTACGAGAATATAAGTAGTACAGGTATATTGGCATGTGTTTTGATATATATTGCCATATATTGGAATCAATTACGACCTTCTGCTATAAAGAGTACGGGGATTATTGATATTTTCAATTTATTACGTCATCTCTTTTATTTTGGCAAATATTTTTGAGACTCATATTGTAATACAGCTAACCTTTTACTAACGCACTGGCATATTTTCTAATCTGCGACAATATAAGTAGTACGGGGTTGCATATATTGATTCAATTCCATTTTTTTGTAAATTTGCTTACAAAAGGAGCCAGGATGTTTTATTCTTCAGATCTGCCCGTGAAGATAATTTTGCATAGTGAGAACAGATATTCTTAAACTTCTCTTTAGGAGCAATAAATTTAATATTTTAACAGAATTTGCACTTGCGAAATATAAGTTTTTTTATATTATATACTCCGGACGAAGAACGGGTATGCTACTAGTAATAAATAAATCGATAGAAAATTTAATTTTAAAAATGAACAATATTACATTAGATTGTTTCAGATGCGGACTTGTGGTATAAGATTGGGATTAAGAATTAATTATATAAACGTATATTTATTAAAGTATAAGATTATGATAAAATACTTTAAATATGACTTTATTATAATTCATTTAGTCGTCTTGAAAGCATAACTTAAGCAATCTGGAAACTTCTAATAACTAATTTTATCACTTGATCTTATAAAATTTGAAACCTAGTTTATTATTCAGAGAGCAATAGCTTTTTATCCAATAAGTCTTTTAGAAAACATCTAGTTTTTTTTTTTTTTTTTTTTTTTTTTTTTTGTCGCAAGTTAGCATTTTTTAATTTGTTCTTTTTCCTGCGTCAAATGTAAGTATTAGAATCTAACGAAAGAAGCAATTTTTTTTTTCCTTTTTTACTTACGCCTACGCATTTGTTCAGCGGCCAAGCGTTAAATCTGCATCCTGATTATTTTTTAGATCTTCTGAATTCGTAAAGTGTTTCAAATTATTCTTCTCACGTTTGTTAGAATTGAAAAAAAAAAAAAAAAAAAAAACTGCTGGTTTATTATGCCAAGTTGTGAAACAGATGAATAATTATCTTTCGTGAATTTTTTATTTTTTATTTTTCTCGCTTTAATTTCATCTTTCTCATTGCGTAGACGCATTTGGAACGACTTGAAATGCGAATGTATCATCTCCCCCTCCCCTGAAAGCTGTTTTTGATTACAAGAGACATACTTTTGTTGGAGATTGTTTTGTTTCAAAAATTTACATTCCATTTTTTCATTCTTATAGAATTGTTTTACTAAAAATTTTTGAATTCAATATTTAGTACGTTTTAGTATTTATCTAACATAAGTCGAACACTTATGTTAGATAAATATTAAATATATATCTAACATAATGATATAAATATAATATAAATGTCGACCTCTGTGTGTGTAAACACGATTTTAGGAACACGGCCCCGTCCCGCCCCCGCCAAGTCGTCATGTCCGAACCCGTAACTGGAAAGTGTATTTTTTATACTTAACGTGACAAATGCCGATTTTCAGTGGTCTGTAGCCCTTAAGAAAGATAAAGACCTCGACTCCCCCCTTCCCTGAAATTTTACAAAACATTTTTGAAAAAGCGGTATCTTGGGTCGAAATTATTATAATTATAGCATGTTACCCTTCACTTTAGAGGGATAGAAAAAAAATATTTCGATTGATATCATACTTGACAGTGTATCCCCCGAGGGGGGGGGGGTAACATGTCCCTGGAGAGCGGCAAATAGCGTCACGAACAATTTTATATATATATATATAAATATAAATTAGTAAATCCAATGTTAGAATGTATGTAGTAACTCCTAATACACTATTCCAAAATTTTCTACAAAATACAAAGAAATAAAAGAAATTAAGACATAAAGAGGAAATAATAAAGCGTAATGCAGGTCATAAAGACAAAGACAATCAACAAATTTCAAAAATGAGGAATGAAAATAGGAAAACAAAAAAATCAAGCAAAAAAGCTTGCACATGGAAGAGCTTTAGGCTTAAGTTAAGTTCATTTCGAAAAAATTCTCTTCAAGTCCATATATCCCTTCGAAATGAACACAAAAATGCTTGTTTCTGAAACACAAGATAGATTTTATCTATAAACTTGTGTTATATGGACGACAAGCATATAGATTGGAACAATAAAGGAAACATAAATACCTTAAAATACACTTCATTAGTGCAACCATATATATATATATATATATATATATATATATATATATATATATCGTGGCTACCTTTTACAACAATGATTGAAACTATTAAGTACCGTGATCATTGAGCCATAAAACATTTTATGCATGATAATGTTAAGTTTTGTCCCATGCAAAAATTATATAAAATTTTTTCGAATACATTTCGACGTTTTCGCTCGAATTTTAAAAACTTCTATGTAGTTTTAAATATCTTGATAACAAAGGCGGATATTTAGTCGCTATCGGGTACACAAAAAATCGACCACACACAGAGACATCACTTCAAAAATAGTCAAAACGTCTTCAGAAAGTCTTAAAACATATATTGGCGTCAAAATCTCGAATTCGAAAATTTTCGTGAAAACAATACTTTCTCTACTGTACTACACTAGAAGGGATGCCCGTCATATGACAGAATTCGAAATTTGCAAGACATTATCGCCTATTTAGCGTTATTTTTATCAATATGTGACACTTGCGTCAATTTGGCTACTTTTTCAAATGTTGTCAAATTTTTTGCCGAACGGTACGGACGGACGAATGGAAAAATGAGTTATTCTTAAAGTAGTTTCTTATATTCTATCCAGTATATTAAATTTTCATCCATTTGGTGACATTTTCGTTGTTAATTTGGCGATATTTTGCCAAATATGGTACTTACAATATTTTAAAACATTTAGAACACGTTTGGAAACATTTTGTAGCAGCGTTACCTTGAGATAGATAGATAAACAGACAGATAAATTAAGGTGTTTCTATTATTACATAGTACAAGAAAGTAACAAGAAAGATCAATCATGCTTAAAGCATTGATTATGAAATACTTTCCAACTTCAATGCCATTTTTTTTTTAAAAGGTCTAAAATGCAATACATTCCTCGGTAATATTTTAAAACTTATCACAATACTACATTAATTTATTATATTTGAAAACTTAAACCTTCATCGAAAAAAATGAACTTCATTCAAATGACGTCATTGAAATATAAATTGCCTGGTTTAAACATCTCTAAAATGTGATACAGTCCTCGCTAATAATTTTAGAATTATCATAATACTACGATAATTTATTATATTTGAAAACTTCATCGAAAACAACTGACATCCATTCAAATGACGGCATAGAAAAAATAACATGCCTGGCTCTCTCTATAAAAGCAGCATTTCAGTCATAAATAATTTCCCATTCATGTCATTCATCACAATACTATAATAATTTTATTTTATTTAAAAATTAAGACCATGGAGCTACAAGTAATTAAACTCTATGCGTTAAACTTCATCGAAAAAAATCGTCCTTCTCTTTGTAAAATCAATGAATATTTCATTCGTATCAGCTATGCAGACTCCATGGGCTAAATAATTTTGTGTTAAAGAAATGCAGCAATTGTAATACAACTCATTCTACATATTTTGCTGTTTACATTTTACATAGGTGAAAAATAGGCTTCGTTGTAGAAATAATCAAATTTGGATGAGCATTTTAACTCAAATATATTGTAATTGGTGGTTTCAGGATGTAGATGCACAGAATTTAAGCAAAAATAAAGTAGTTTTAGGACGGATACAACACTCAATATGAATTAAAAAGAACTTTAAAAATCACGATGTTGAGACAAGATGGATGCCATATATCATTTTGAAGTGGGTCACGTGATCTTTTCATATCATGCTCACGTGATCGCTTCATATAAGAGGTGTTATTATTATTTTAATTTTTATTTAAAAAACTACTGAATATATTTCGCTGAATTTTTTTTTTATATATTTTATGGAATAATTTGAATATTACCTAAAATTTTCGAAGCAATTTGTGAATTTTAAATCCGCTTAAAAAATGTTTGAAAAATTAGATCCCATAGGGCTCAATGTATTTCATTTTTTCAACCCGGGTTCCATCCAAAACTACTTGGGTGATGATATTCATTTATATTCCCATAGGTCCTACAGACCGTCTGAACAACATAACTAAAATTTCATTTTGATTAAGTCATTTTTACGGCAGTTATCGTGCTAACGGACAGACAGACAGACAGACAGAATAAACAAAGTCATAAACACTTTACAACTTTGTTGTATACTGTTAATAAAAAAATGAAGATAAATTGTAAGATAAATTTGATTTAGAATTTCAGAAATTGAAAAAACGTGCCTGAATGGTGCTCAGCGGTAAAACACAATTTGCAATGCCTGCTATATCGCTGTTACATAATCACGTTGTGACTTCGAATTTTGATACTTCGCGGAGGTATTGACAGGGGATAACAGACAGTGACAACAGACAGTTTGGAAAAGTGATATTACAAAATCTCGCAAACAAAAAAATTTTTATAACCAAATTTATCGCCAAAACAAGGGGCTGACCTTCAGTTTACTCGCATGGACTTGACCTCGAGCAACTAAGTTGAGCTAACAGAGTTACTCAGAACTTGCAAAGGCTAGAATGCCCATTTTCTTGAATAATTCAAAATGTGTATATGATGTCTGCGCATATTGTTGTAAATAATTTAACCTGTAAATAAAACTGTACATTTATAATAGAAAAAACAATTGGTATGGTATGTGTGTCGGGCCTTCCACGCCTATTTTAATTGATTGATTAAGTAGAAACTTAACTCCACACATGTCGATAAATATTTTTACAGAAGTATTATATCATGGAAGAGATAATCTAGACCTGAAAGTACATTCGGTCTTGCAAGGACTTACCGCAAATCATTTTGAGATTTCATTTTTTTTTTTTTTTTGAAAAGAGGCTTTTGTTGTTTCTTAATTGTATATATAATTTGCAATTATATATACAATTTGTAGGAGGTACATTAGAGAGACTTTCAATTTTATATATAAAGATAAAAATTATTAGTTTAGATAAGTTTTGACATAGAAAGTAAAGTAAACCAAGTAGTATTTTAAATCTGTAGTTGTTGTTTGGAGAATATAGCAGTAACGTTAACTTAAAAGTGGATAAATTAATAAACCCTCAACTCAGCCTCAGTGAGTAAAAAATTGTCACCAAAATTGGTTAAATTGAAGCGTCTTTCCGATTTTCTCTCTTTTTAACACTTTACAACAAAGTTGAAAAGTGTTTATGACTTTGTTCATTCTGTCTGTCTGTCTGTCTGTCCGTTAGCACGATAACTGCCGTAAAAATGATTTTATCAAAATGAAATTTTAGTATGTTTTTCAGACGGTCTGTGGGACCTATGGGAAAATAAATAATATCACCCAATTAGTTTTTTATTGAACCCGGGTTGAAAAAATGGAATACATTGAACCCTATGGGACCTAATTTTTCAAACATGTTTTAAGTAAATTTAAAATTCACGAATTGCTTCGACATTTTTAGGAAATATTCACATTATCCCATAGAATATATAAAAAAAATTCAGTAAAATATGTTAAGTAGTTTTTTAATTAAAAATTATTTAATATAGGGAAAAAACAAATTCAATTAAATTCTGACTTTGGGATATCTTCCAGAAGAGAAAGAGAGATATATTATATAATAAATATCTTTCCAAGTGTTTAATCATTTTGCATATGAGAGAGGCTTCACATTTTAAAATAAATTTGGTAGATAACAATTTTTCATTTTTTTAAATTTTATATAACTCTTCATGGTATACTTATTTGATGGCATTTTTAATGAACTTTCCTACGTCCTAGAGAGTTAAAATTTGGTACACAGCTTAAATTTGTTGAACATTTTATTCGACAAAAATTTGATGGATCTTTAAATATAGATCATACATTTTTTTCGAAATGGCCTGAAAATAATCCCCGTTCACTTCTATAAATCATTGTTGTAATATTGTTTAAAATTCTGATGTGGACAGCACATGTCTTTCCCTGCAGACTCATATTCGTTCTCTTTATTTCTTCAATAATAATTTGAGTTTATCTGCACAAAATAATAACCATAAGTATTTTAAATGACATTGAATTTACACGTTAAACTTAAATTTGGTTATCATTTGATAGCTGGACTTATTGTCAAAGGTGGCGTAGCGAAAACGCGAAAAAACTAGAATATCTCAAGAACGGCTAGTCCTAAAGTAATGGGGTTAGTCTTATTCTTTTTGTTGTCAAAAATCACGTATAAAATAGGAATTTAATTGATATAATCGAGCACACGTAGTCTTTTATTTTTATATATAACGATTTTTGCGGGCCATTTCGCAAAAATAGGCCGTTCCTTTTTCCCGAATCGAACAAGAATAACCTACAAATTATTTATATACAAAATTTTGTTAAATTTGGTATATAAATCACTTGTAGGTTATTGAAATATTATACACCAAATTTTGTTAAATTTGTTCCATTAGTTTTTAGCTAGAGTGGATAAAGGCAATTTCTGCGGCCATTTCGCAAAGAAGGCAGATTCTTTTATTACGAATCGTACTATAATCTAATGAACATCAGGATTTTTCACAAAAAACATACCTACCAAATTGTATGGAATTCGGTCCATTAATTTTTCAATTAGAGTGGATGTAATATCCACACAGACACACCGAAACATACACAGATACACCCTTACACACACAGACGTCTTCCTAAAAATAGTATTTTCGTGTTCTAGAAGTCCCAAAACGTGTAGATCCTTTGAAAATTCGAGTTCCGATCTTCGGCACGATTCTAATACTTTGAATACATACACATACACACATATATTATCTGTGTATTATCTGTGTATCTAAATTCCGCGCCTATGCAATTACAATAGTTGTGATTTTAAATGATCCCTAAACTTTTATTGTTTCTTTAACGAAGCCTAATTTTAACATATGCAGAATGCAAATATCTCAAGCGATTGTAAGATGAATTACAACAGAATTGCTGAATTTTTATCACACAAAATTATTTAGCTCTGGAGTCTGGAATACAAGTTATATGAATGAAATATTCATTGATTTTGCATAAAGAATCAGATGATTTATATTTCGATACAGTTTTAAATATTTAAGTATAATAAATTACTGTAGTACTGTGATATTGTAAAAGATATCACCACTTAATGTATCACATTTTAGAAATTTTTAAATGAAATTACATTTCAGTTGGAAAGTGTTTCATAATCAATGCTTATGCATGATTGATCTTTCTTGTTTAGATTTTAGTATTTGTCTCAGACGGATTTTTTTAGCGATTCACAAAATTTTTATTCGGATTATTTTATCGTTTTATCCCATAAAATCTTTAAACCTCGTTGATTATGCGAAGAGCACATGCTTTTTTTCTTACAATAAAGGTTTCATTTTGAAAACTCGATTTTTTATGTTTAAAGTTTGTACTTTTTAATTTATTCTGTTTTTTTTTCTGCTTTGAGTGTAAGTTATTAGAATCTAACGAGATAAACATTTTTTCTTAATGTACTTACGGTATCTCAAGCATTAAATCTGCATACTGATTATATTTTACACTTTCTTTTGGATTTTTAAAATGTTGTAAATTACTCAATGCTTGTTTATTTTCAGTAGATATATAATTTAAGGAAAAAAAAACCCTCAATTTCTTCTACCACTTTCTTTAGATATTTTTTTATATTATATAACTTTCTTGTACTTTGCCACTTTAGTATTTTAAGTGCAGTTTAGTATTGTGATGCTGATTTCTAAAAATCAAAGCTTTGGGTGCCTTATAGTTACTGTAAAAATGTAACGAGTACGTTGCTGTTACTTTGTAAGTAACTGAATTACTATTGCAGAGTTACTCTAAAAAATATTGAGTAGCTGAACGTTATACAGTAGGAACCGGTTATAAGGGCCGCAATTTGGAAATCACTAATTTCCTAACTTGCATAATAAAATAAGTTTGTCCATGTGTCTGGATCTGTGAGGAAAATCGAAGCTTAAAATCGGGTAGCGGCAAAATTCAGTACAAGGATGCTTCATGTCCCTGGACGACACAGCTGGGCGAGATTTTTTTTTTTTATAATTCGAATTATAGTTTTAAAGTTGTGAAATTTTGAATCCGAAATAGGCCATTTCGTCAAATTTATTTTTTCAGACGATTCTTGTCAAATGTCAGCACTTTTTTTTCGCTGGTGATCAACGAACAATACATCCGATTTTCGGTCCATGCGTCGAGTGCTTTAAGTATCACCATTTTCTAATTTCGCGAATTTAAAAAATAAATTTTCATGTTTTGGAATAAAAATTTTTCGCTGAAAATGCGACTTAAATTGGATGAAAACACTTAAATAGAAATTCATTTTCTGAATGTTACTTCTGTGATAAAGGAATGTTTTTTTCTTCTTTTGCGCCTTCAATAGTTTTCATTTATCTGTGTTCATTTAAACAACCGACTCTTCTAAATCTGTTTTCTGTGCATTCAATGAATGTAAAAAGTTTCAAGAACTCGAATATCTGACAATGATGAGTTTTTGTTTTGTTTTTTCAACATTTTCGACTGTTATAAAAGCAATAATTTAAAATAGTTTTTGAAAAAACGAAAAGAGCGTGGGTTTGCGCCCTTTACAACCCTATTTCAGTACGTCAGTGGTATGCTTGCATGTACGTTTTGATTTCGAACAGCTAGACTTTTATCGCCCTGAAGTAAAATATCTTTAAGGCGCCCTTTTCCATAATGCATAGTCTTTGATCCTTGAACCAAAATTAATTTGAATGTGGTTCAAATCGACTTCCAGATACCAGAATCCATTTTCAGTAGCTTTTTATTTTTTAAATTTTACAAGAAAATTTTTTGAAAAATCGGTATCATGGGTCTAAATGATTATAATTATATATAATTATCATATAATATATATGATATAATTATGATATAATTATAATTATAGCGCGTTACTCTTCACTTTAAAGGGCTTAAAAAAATCTTTCCACTGATACTATACTTGACAATGTACCCCCCCCCCTCTCAGGGGGCGGGTAACTTGCCCCAGAGGGGAACTACTGACGTCACGAACACAAAAGTGTATGGCAGCTATTTTTCACAATGAAACTATAAAGTACCGTGATCATTAAGCTATAAATAAATCCTTTAATGCACGATTGCGTCGAATTTGTTCTGTTCTGCCACGTTTAAACATATAAAGTTTCACATAAATTTCGATGTTTTCGCTCGAATTTTGAAAAAATTCTATCTTGTTCTAGATTTTTTGATAGCAAAGCCAGATATAAAGTTTGTGAAAATCCATTAATATTTATGGGTGCTATCGTGTATAAGAGAAATCGACCACAGAGATGCATACAGACAGACGGACATCGCTCTAAAAATAGTCAAAACGCGTTTTGGAGGGCCTAAAACATATTGGCATCAAAATATCGAAATCGAAAATTTTCGTGAGAACAATGCTTTCTCAACACTAGGTATGAGATAGTAAATATATGCAGCATAACAGCCGCATTCTTCTCGTGTGGCGCCCTGGAGTGATCGCTCAACCCTGCTCCATGACTGTTCATCTCTGTTCAGAATTTCTGAAGCCACCTATTGTAGAGACCTTATTCAAGTTTATCCTAGTATACCTAAAAGAACAGGGTGGTTACATAAACTGGAATTCAGGAAAACACCAGGGAATATCAACATTCTGGAAAATCAGGGAATTCCTTTAGCAACAACAAAAAAAAAAAATCAGGAATACTTGAATTTTTTTTTTCCTAATCACAGCTTTTTTCGGAATTACGACAACACACATACAAGGTAGAATAAAAAAGTTCGGAGACTGTGTCGATATCTCCAACCCTGATTGGAGGAGAGGGGATAACTATTTTACCGTGGCGTAGAGGCACATGTGACGCGAGATGTTGTTGTTGTTGAGACCCAGACCGTCCGACCTACCAGAAAGGTGTAAGGTAACTGTTTGGACGGCCGGGAAGTGCCACCCAGTTTAGACCGGAACCCAGTGGGGGAGGCATCCACAGGGACTGTACCCTCCTTCCCCTACCACCAACCTCTCGGAAGGACTTACGGACTCACATGTTTAACGTGATCGTACTCCGCGTGAACACGGCGGCAGTTTTGGCAGTGGTTGGAATCGAACCCGGGCCTACCGAGTGCAACTCCAGCGCGTTAACCAATGGGCTACCGCGCCCCATGTGACGCGAGATGTGAAAAAGAAGAAGCAGGTGCTTTTCCAGACAGTGCATGTCAGTGAACTGTAGTCGTTCACTGACATGCGGAAATGGCGTTTGAAGAACAACGTGCAAATATCAAATTCTGCCAACGTTTGGGGGAAATCACTGGCAGAAACATAGCAGCAGGTGCAAACGCGAACGACTACAGTTCGCTGCCATGCATTGTCTGGAAAAGCACCTGCTGCTTTTTCCTGTGCATATCTCGCTTCACATGTGCTTCTACGCCACGGTAAAATAGTTCCCTTCTCCTCCAATCAGGGTTGGAGATATCAGCACAGTCTCCGAACTTTTTGATCCTACCTTGTGTGTATAAAATTCCTTATCAACATTTCATGTGATGTGAGACAGCATATATTGGACACTTCAATAAAAATATTGAAATTTCAACGTTTCTTAGTGATATCTCTCATCTTAATTGTTTTGGAAGTTGTTAAGATATTTCGTATGGCAAGGAAATGCAGATTAAAAAGATACCGTTTCTGCTTATACAGTAAAACTTCGATTAACCGTCACCGTCGGGACTAGGGCTGTGACGGATAACCGAATAGACGGATAACAGAAATCTCTTAATACATATGTACAGTAACGTGATTTCACTACGGACTTGGGACGAAAATGAAAATAAAATCCTTCAAAAGTGAACAATACATAGATATTGCATTTAATTTTACAAAACGATCAATATGAACTTCAATATAGGAGTATTAATGTACAGAAATGTATCGTAATACCATAAATATAATATCGTAATACTATGACGGATAATCGGTAATATCGCAATACCATGACGGATAACAGAAACTGACGGTTAAACGAGTGACGGTTAATCGAGGTTTTACTGTACATAATTTTATTGCAATAACTGATATTTAACTATATATGAATTCTTGGCTGGATTTTACAAAACATTGCTGAGTTTCCTTGCTTATGTAGAATGTTAATGCTTGAAGGATTAATATTCTTGTAATAATGCTGTTCTTCTATAACTACTCCCTAAATGCTATACTTTGATTATTATACGTCTCAGTGCTGAGAGTAATTGATTTTAACTATTTATTCTTAATTAACACTTTTAATCTTATTATTTTACTTTCCCTGCAATACATGATAATGTACAGGGAAAGTATTGGAATCATGTCGAAAATCGCAACTCGAGTTTTTGATGGATCTACACGTTTCAAGACCTAGAATACGAAAAACTATTTTTAGCGTGACGTCGTGTGGGTGTGTGTCTGTCTGTCTGTCTGTCTGTGCAATGCATGTATCCACTCTAACTAAAAAACTAATGGACCGAATTTCATAAAATTTGGTAGGTAAGTCACTTGGGTGAGAAGTGCACCCTGGTGCTGATTAATTTTTGGTAGGAATTGTAAAAACAGAACCCGCCTATTTTTGCGAAATGGCCCGTAAAAATTTCATGTATCCACTCTAGATAAAATACTAATTGACCAAATTTGGTAGATGAGTTACTTTTGGGACACTCTGGTGCTGATTCGATTTTGGTACGATTCGGGAAAGAACAACCTGCCTTTTTTTACGAAATGGCCCGCAAAAATCTCCAAAATCTATAATTAAAAAAAAAAAAAAAAAAAAAAAAAAATACATTTCAGCATACGCAGTTTTTTTTTTTTTTTTAATTAAATTCTTGTTTTATAATCAATTTTTGACGAGGAAAAGGCTATAACACACTCCATTATACTTTAGGACTAAGCGTTCTCACGATATTTGTGATTTCTTGCATTTTTGTTGCGTCGCTATTGAAAAAATGTCCAATTACCAAATAAAAACAAAAATTGAATTAAAAATGCAAATTTAGTGTTATTTGGTGCAATTAAACTCAATCTAATGAATTATTAAAAAAATAAAGAATATCTGAATTTGAGTCTGCAGGGAAAGTCATGTGCTGTCCACATCAGATTTTTATGCTTGTTAAACTAATATTCTGTAAAAGTTGATAGTGATACATATCGGGGGATTTTTGAAGGTATCGGGGGATTTTGAAGGATTTTGAAGGTATGAAGATTTTTGAATTGGGGAATATTTTATCCGAAATTCTGTAGCCGCGCTGAAGAACTGTTGAGCGCCCAACCCACTCCAACCCTGATTCTTATAGATACTAAACATATTATTAATATGTATTTCGACTTCTTTACGGCATTTTGCATAAATTGAAAATATTTCATAGTTTATACCTTATTTAGAAACTGACTTCTTCAACCTCCAACCTTTTTCGCTCCGACGAACATGTTACAGGTCTGCTGAGTTCGTAAAGCAATTTAGACTAGCTTTTCTCTGAAAGTAATTAATTCCCGTTTCAAATATTTAGGTTATGTGCTAACTCATGCGTATACGTTCATTTACTCCTGTGTATAAAATACTTAGTAAATTTAGTCAAAATGTCTTTAATATTGTGGTAGAAGTGGCTAGGAACACTAAAGGGGAGAGAGGGGTCAACTGCCATAGGCAGCGATGTACCCAAAAGTAACAAGTGGGTGCAAATGCAAAAGGGAAAAGTGGATGCAAATGCAAAAGGGAAAAGTGGGTGCAAATGCAAAAGTGACAGGTGGGTGCAAATACAAAAGGCAAAAGTGGGTGCAAATGCAAAAGGGAAAAGTGGATGCAAATAGAAAAGGCAAAAGCGGATGCAAATGCAAAAGGGAAAAGTGGATGCAAATGCAAAAGGGAAAAGTGGATGCAAATGCAAAAGGGGAAATTGGGTGCAAATGCAAAGGGGACAAGTGGGGGCAAATGCAAAAGTGACAAGTGGATGCAAAAGGGACAAGTGGGTGCAAATATATTTTTCTCTGCTCTTAAGCGTCTTCAAATTTTTCCATCTGTGCAGAGAAAAGTAAGTACATAGTTTAAACCAATTATTATTGAGGTAAAACCATGGCCTGGTGTGTTAATTAATTAGTAAACATTGGCGATAAAAATCCTTGGTGATATATTTGACGAAATATAGCCAATGTAGCGACTTTCGGAAAGTTAGAGAATTGAAGCCGGAAGTAACGATGACGTTTTCAGTATCGAAATTGGTAAATCCAATAAACAAATATTGCTTTCGCTCATGTAAAATGTCAGTCGATATATCTCAAAGTTATGCATGAAAAATGTATTCTTCATGTTCCCATGCTAACGTTATTCAGTAATTTGTTACGAATTTGTCGTATAAGCAATAGTAAAAGGTTTACTTAGTAAGGCATATAATAATTGCTATTTATGTCTATTTTATATCTATTTTATGAATTTTGTTTCTGAAAAAAATTAACTATCGATGTACAGCTGGTTATTTTGTAAATTGGTATTTATGTTTTCAATAAATATTTTTTCTATGAAGCTCTATTAGCCATTTTCAGAATGTCGTGTTTGTACTTTCCCTGCAATACATGGTAATGTATAGGGGAAGTATTGGAATTTTGTCGAAAATCGTAACTCGAGTTTTCGACGGATCTACACGTTTCAAGACCTAGAATACGAAAAAACCATTTTTAGCGTGACGTCTGTGTGTGTGTGTGTGTCTGTCTGTCTCTGTATGTCTGTGCAGATGTTGTATCCTCTCTAACTAAAAAACTAATTGGCCGAATTTCATAAAATTTGGTAGGTAAATCACTTGTGACGAATCTGGTGCTGATTAGATTTTGGTACGATTTGGAAAAAAATAATCTCTCTTTTTGCAAAATGGCACCAAAAATCGTCAAAATCTAAAATAAAATATGCTCAAATATATCCATTAAATACTTGTTTTATATGTAACTTTTAACGGTGAAAGGAATAAGACCAATCCCATTGCACTAGGACTAGCCGTTCTCGAGATATTTTAGTTTATTCGTATTTTCTCTACGCCACCTTTGAAAATAAGCCCAGTTACCAAATGAGAACGAAAATTGAATTAATAGTGATTTAAATTTAATTAAAATAAAGAGAATGTGTATATAAGTCTGCAGGGAAAGTCATGTGCTGCCCACATCAGATTTTTACTTTCCCTGCAATACATGGTAATGTATAGGAAAGTATTGGAATCATGCTGAAAATTGCAACTCGAGTTTTCGACGGATCTACATGTTTCGAGACCTCTAGAATACGAAAAAATATTTTTAGCGTTACGTCTGTGTATGTGTGTGTGTGTCTGTCTGTCTGTCTGTGCAGATTTTGTATCCACTCTAACTCAAAAACTAATAGACCGAATTTCACAAAATTTGGTAGGTAAGTCACTTGTGGGCGAATCTGGTGCTGATTAGTTTTGGGTACGATTCGGGATAAAAGAACCCGCCTTTTTTTTTTCTTTTTTTTTTTTGCAAAATGGCCCCCAAAAGCTTGTATCCACTCTAGCTGAAAAACTAATGGACCGAATTTCACAAAATTCGGTAGACAAGTCACTTGTGGGTGACCCTGGTGCTGATTAGATTTTAGTACGATTCGGAAAAAATAACCTGCCTTTTTTTTTTTTTTTTTTTTGCAAAATGGCCCTCAAAAATCGCCAAAATCTAAAGTAAAAAACTACGTATGCTCAAATATATCCATTAAATGCTTGTTTTATACGTAATTTTTAATGAAGAAAAGAATAAGGGCAACCCCATTACAGTAGGACTAGCCGTTCTCGAGATATTGTAGTTTTTTTTTCGTATTTTTTCTGCGCCACTTTTGAAAATAAGTCCAGTTATCAAATGAGAACGAAAATTGAATTAAAAGTGAATTAAATTTAATTAAAATAAAGAGAACGTGAATATAAGTTCGTAGGGAAAGTCATATGCTGCCCATATCAGATTTTTTATTTCTTTTAAGCGGACAATTAAACACTTTTTTTTTATCAAAACTCTCACATGTAGTTTAACTTAACGCAAGAAGCGAATTGTTCTAATCTTTTTAATGCTATTGTGTCTGCATATGAATACTATGTTCTTGGACGTCATAATTCTGTTCTGTGATAGACTGGAATCAAGAACTATTGTAATAGTTGCAAAATATTACTTTGCACTTTACGGGTTATTTAACGAGTGACTTCTATAACCTCTATCTTTTCACTCTAGTGGAAATGTTACAGGTCTGATGAATTCGTAAGCAATTTTGACTCAGTTCTCGTAGAGTAATTAATTTTCAGTTTAGGCTATGCAATAACTCATGCGTGTGCACTTACGTATTTGTATAAATTCTAAATTTAGTATATATATATATATATATATACCACTATTTGCATAATGGAAATGGAATTATTACGGAATTAGTTTTTTACTCAGATTATATAAAAAAATTTCTGGTATTTGAAATTGCATTTTTTATTTTTTCATACTATTGTATAAAGCAGTTAGGTCTGCACTGTAGAACATTCTGCAGCCTTCGCTCTTTTTTTTTCCAGCTACATTGTTGATAATTTCGGCAAACTGATAAAAAGACACAACTACAGACGTTCATGAAAATTCCAGCTGATTATCTTCTGCCGAAGCGTTATTAGTGTGTGTGTGTGTGTGTGTGTGTGTGTGTATATATATATGTATATATATATATATATATATATATATATATATAAATAAATTATTAAATCCAAAGTTAGAATGTATGTAGTAACTCATAATACACTATTCCAAAATTTTCTATAAATACAAAGAAATTAAGACAAAAAGAGGAAATAATAAAGCATAATGCAAGTCATAAGGACAAAGACAATCAACAAATTTCAAAAATGAGGAATGCAAATAAGAAAACAAAAAAATCAAGCAAAAAAGCTTGCACATGGAGGAGATTTAGGCTTACGAGATTAGGCTTACGAAAAGTTCATTTCGAAAAAATTCTCATCGGGTCCATATATCTTTTCGAAATGAACACAAAAATGCTTGTTTCTGAAACACAAGATAGATTTTATCTATAAACTTGTGTTATATGGACGACAAGCATAAAGATTGGAACAATAAAGGAAACATAAATACCTCAAAACGCACCTCTTCAGCGCAACCATGACGAGCAAAATATGACTGGATCATCGTTGCCATATGCCAAAATGAAAAGATGTGATTTGCTGTTGCCAAAGAGAGTAATAAAAACAGTACTGCGCAAAAGCAATAAAATGAGTTATTCAACTGTTAAAGCTTCGAGATAAAAAGATGAAAATATAATTGCAGGAGAATGAAGAAGTACGGCTAAAATAAGATAATAAGGGGAGAATATTATATATATATATATATATATATATATATATATATATATATATATTTACAGGGTGTCCAGACAGTTCCGGAACGGCGCAATATCTCGAGAAATACACTTCGAATAAAAAAAAAAACACGTATTTAATGTTTTTAGAAAAGCTATCCAATGATACCAAAATTGACCTCCTCCCCCTCCTGGAGGGAGGGGGTGGGGCAACTTTAAAATTTTCAATGGGAACCTCCATTTTTTTATTGCAGATTTGGATTCTCCAGAAAAAATTACATACATTTAACCTTCGATTTTTGCTTCCACAAACGGCGCTATAATCGAGAAAAACAAAAGTGGGGCACAACCGTTTAAAAATGGGAATATCTCGGGAAATACACTTCGGATAGAAAAATAAAAAATTACGTGTTCAATATTTTCAAAAAAACTATCCAACGATGCTAAAATTGGCCTCCTCCCCCCGCTAACCGTTCACTTCAGCGACAACTGTTGACTTCAGTTTAGAAAACGGTTCAAAACTACTTTTAGCACTACCCAGGAACAACGATGTGGACGTAGTAGTTTGGACGTAGTAGTACTTGATTACCATGCGTCCCCTTGCCTCTCATGAGCAGGGTGCTCTTTTTTTGTAACTCCCCCTGCCTCTCATGATCAGGGTGCTTTTTTCTGTAACTTTTAAACGTTAGTGCCTCACTTCCGTTTTTGTCGATTATAGCGCCGTTTGTGGGATCAAAAATCGTAGGTCAAATGAATGTAATTTTTTCTGGAGAATCCAAATCTGCAATAAAAAATGGGGGTTCCCATTGAAAATTTCAAAGTTGCCCCACCCCCCTCCCCCTAGGAGGAGGGGGGGGGGGGGGTCAATTTTGGTATCAATGGATAGCTTTTCAAAAAATACTGAATACGTGTTTTTTTTATTTTTGGATTCGAAGTATATTTTTCGAGATATTACGCCGTTCCTGAATTTTCTGGACACCCTATATATATATATATATATATATATATATATATATATATATATATATATATATATATATATATATATATATATATATTATCCTAACTATCAGGAACCTTACTTCCCATTATGGACAGCTGATTCCCCCGAAATTTTCAGTAACATGTTTAAAAAGTGATACAGTGAAATAGAGCAGTTCTTATGCTATATTCCAAAGTTTTTTGGGTTTGGAACACACGAATATGATTTTACACTCATAGCACCATTCTGATAAGTGTTCTTATTTTTTAGTTAACTTTGCTTTGCTAAAGTTAAGAATACCAAATTAGTTAAAAATCTATTATTAGTTTAAAAAATGACAACTACTTATAATTTTTAAATAAATAATTAAATATTATAATAACAATGTTAAAAAAATGCCTGCTGACCAGAGTTAAAAAAAAATGGGTTCTTTTTTTAAACCAAAATTCATAAGTACCTTTTAAGGTCTCCTAAACCTTGTTAAGATCTCTTGTTTGAAAAGAAAACTTTCAAAGTATGTCTGTGAATATACACGGTTCTTAAATACACTCCTTAATACACCAATAACTTTATAAAGTCCATGTATGCTTAGGTCTATCCATAGTAAAATGGCCATGCTTGATGAAATAAAAGTGTTTGCAGTGTTCTTAGTAGAGAATTAAAGAAGTTAGAAACAAGAATTCAATAATAAAGCACAATAGAAGAAAAATGCCAGTTACAAAGTTGTAGAAGATTATCAAATTAATAGGAATCGACATCAGGAAACGCGTATATGGTAGGCAATAAATACCCACCAGAAAATCGTATCATCAAGGCCTATAACACTGTGATACCTGCAATGGCTTTCAAAGTACGCCGTCATATTCTTTCTCGAATTAAAGTATGCATCGTTGCTGACGGAAGGCGTTTTGCAATATGGATTAGAGCTGTATACATTAGGCTGTAAACTGTTGTGAACGCGATGTTCCGTTTGGTCCCTCCTCTTCTGTCTTGAAGGCTAGGCGAAAAAAACAGCGCATGACGTCAGTATGGCGGGATTAATGACGTGAGCCCAGGGTTTCTAGGATTTCCCAGTTAGAAGAAGGGTTTCCAGATTTGGCGATTTATCGCCTATTTGCTGACATGTGACGACTTCTGGAACGTTCCAGAAGCTTCTCGATAGAACGATTATTTTTTGAGAGATAGAGATTTCCAGAAGTTTCTATGGAGAAACTATAAAAAGGACTCACCCCTCCGCTGCAGGGAGTTGACGAATTAACGGGCCACGAGCTACATTGAACTTTGATTGTTGTCAATATTTTGAGAATAGTAGATGTTGTTTTGTTGTTGAGACCCAGACCGTCCGACCTACCAGAAAGGTGTAAGGTAACTGTTTGGACGGCCGGGAAGTACCACTCAATTTACACCGGAATCCAGTGGGGGCGGCATCCATAGGGACCGTACCCTCCTTCCCCTAAGTTCTGTTTCTTTGTGCATTGTTCCTGTTTTCCTTGTGCTTGTAAATAAACGTAAGTTATCCAGAAACATGGAGTTGTGTACACCCACGGTTTTTGAGGATACGTTTCGTAACAGTACATTAGATTTATGTGCATGTTGTTTATTAGCACGAGAGCGAATTAGGTGTTGTTTATTTTAGCACGAGAACGAATTAGGTGTTGTTTATTTTAGCACGGGAACGAATTAGGTGTTGTTTATTTTAGCACGAGAACGAATTAGGTGGTGTTTATTTTAGCACGAGAAAGAATTAGGTGTTGTTTATTTTAGCACGAGAACGAATTAGGTGTTGTTTATTTTAGCACGGGAACGAATTAGGTGTTGTTTATTTTAGCACGAGAACGAATTAGGTGTTGTTTATTTTAGCACGAGAACGAATTAGGTGTTGTTTATTTTAGCACGAGAACGAATTAGGTGTTGTTTATTTTAGCACGAGAACGAATTAGGTGTTGTTTATTTTAGCACGAGAACGAGTTACCCGGGTCCGGAATAAGCTTCAGTTGCTTAAATAATACATTTACAGATATCACTCACTTTCCAAATCTCCAAATCAGTTTCAAAACCCCTCACCAGGAATTACGAAAATCTTAGTTTAAGCGCATGCGCAGTCTAATGGTCCGCAAAAAATTGAATCATTTCCACGTTCGTTCTCCGGAAACGTGGAAAGGGAAATAAATAAATAAAAAGAAAAGAGAAAAGAAAAACGTACAGATAAAATGCGTGGCTGAAACATTGTCAGGCATTCGCAGAAATATCGGGAGAAAAGTGGAAAAATAAATCGCAGTTTGCGGGAATTCTGTTTGTTGCATTTATGCGTTCGCTTTAAAAAATTACCAAAAATTAAATTACGTATTTATTATAAAGGGTTTTTTTCGCTATAATGCAAAGATATACAATCAGCTCTTGCCTATTAAATAAATAAATAAATAAAATTGTAAAAAAAAAATACGTACAAGAGAAAAGACGTGGCTGAAACCTTCCCAGACATTCGCATATATAGAATTGTGCAAATCTTCTTAGGTACGATGAAATTAGTGTTAGCTGAAAATGCAAATTTCGATATCTTTAAAAGAAAAAAAAATGAATATGAAGAAATCGCTCTACGGAATTTGTTCAAACTTCGTTTTTCGATCATTCCGTCAAAATGGAAACTCGGATAATATTTTCAGTAGCTAAAGAACAGATTTGTATGAAAACCTTAAAAATCATGGTAAAACATAAAATAACTAAAAATCTAATTGAAAATTTAAAAAAGTATCATTGAGTTTGAGCTGCACTTTCCCGGGTCCTCATGTATCTGTGTGTCACATTTCACGTCTGTATGACGCCTAGATTTCCTGCTACAGACCCCCCCCCCCCCACACACACACACACATACAAAAATATAAACTCGAAGACATTTTCTTTTATTGGGTAAGATTATTAAATACGACAGCCATGTGAAATAAATGCTTTCTGTAACAGTTTGTGCCGATTCCTACTCGGTAGACTAGGTTTTACAACTTTATAATTGGCTTTTTTCGTCTGACGCTTTGTTGAAGAGTTCGTTATCCTAACTTTTACATTTTCTGCTAAGAGTAATCACTTTTATTCGGTAAAACATAAGCACTATTCCATATATGACCTAACGTTTGCACTCATGGTTGTTTCCTTACAAAGTTATTGGGATGCTTAAAGGCTTATTATACATTGAGAGTAAACATAAATATTAAAAATTGTAGTATTTGCAAGGACGATTTGTTGTCATTTGTCTATTTTTTTAATCAATCTAAATGAATTTCTTCTACTATATTAAACTCTGTTCTTTATTCTTTATAAATCTTATGCAATGTAAATTCCCCAATCAAAATTGTAAATGTATTTGATGGCCATTCATAATTATATTTCTTTAATGAAAAAGCGGGCGTGTCTTCCTGGAAATAGTTCTATAAAATTCTTTTTTTCGCTACACGGTCTTAAAGGAACTAAGAACAATAATTTATTCATAATTAAATGTGTTTTTGACTTGGGAATCACATTTGTTTCCAAAATTGAGCAGAATAAGTTTAATTTACTTTTTAATTGGATGTAAATATAAAAGGGCTTCTGTTCGTTTTCTCTCAAAGCCTTTTCGTTTTGACGTTAAAATAATTAAGGCAGCTTTAATTTACAACAAGTGGTAGTTAAACCTCATTTTTTTAAAGTGCTGTAGAAATGAAAAAGGAAATTAAATTTTCATTTTATTTCGTAAATTGAGTAATTGTTCATTACAATTATACTTCTATTCGTTTAATTTTTTTTTTTTAAGTAAATTATGTGGAATTGATTGATAATACGGTTTCCACAAAAGAGTCTTTGTACAAGCAAGTACAGCAATAGCGGAAACTTTTTTGTCTATTTCATTTTTTGTCTATTATGCAATAAAATATTTAATAGCCGTGGGTGCACACATAGTTAAGGCCACGGGAGGGGGGGGGGGTCGCTTTATTTGGCTTTGATATAAACTATTTTGATACCACTAACACCCACATAGTTCATAATCATTTTCTTTTTATTGCGCACCACCAATCATTGTATTCATCATATCATTGTTTCAAGGATTATCTTTGTTTTCCATGGAAATAATGCTATGAAAATTTTTTAATTATAATTATTGTAGTTCTAATGAATGACTAGAATGACTAAACATTCTATTTAGCTCTAGTTTTTCCTTTAATTAGGTATAAAATTTGACAGCCGTATGTACATTTTTTCTATCGCATCTATACCCCAAAAGCACAACACACCCATAGAGTGAAATTGTTCCAAAATAGTCCTAAATGGGTGCAGGAGGTCTTAAAACGCGTATATCCGTCAAAATCTCGAATTCAAAAAATTTTTGGGAAGAAAAAAAAATACTTGGTAGTATGAGAAAGCAAAGACCACTGATTTCCCCCCCCCCCCCCAATATGTTTAAAAATTTGATAAACACTATAATAAAAGCATCAGAAACTTATAATTTCGATTGCATTTATTACAAATATTTATTCTCTGTATTTTGTTATCACAGTATTTTTTTCTTTAACCTCTTCATTTATTCTAAAAAATCTATTTTGTAGCTTATTTTAATTGTTTTTCTTTTTTTTCCAGGTATGTTGACATCTATTATGTAAAATAAAGAAGTGAATTCGTAAGTAGAACAATTATTGTAAATGGAGAATATTTTTCCTCTTTCGAATTTTGTTTTTAAAATAATTATTTCTGCGTATAACAACAAAAAGTTGCAAATTAGGATATATATATATATATATATATATATATATATATATATATATATATATATATATATATATATATATATATATATATATATCATAGCTGCCAACCCAGAGAATAAAAAATTAGGAACACTGTACGCGAGAAAAATGACACGCAATAGTTGCACACAAAATATATATACATGGGTATCTCCAACATGGGAGTACTTGCTTCCCCCCCCCCCCATTGAATTGCATGTCAGTATTTCTTAGCCAATGTATTATGTATTGACAGTGATTTTGCACACACCCCCCCCCCGGAAGGAAAGATGGTGAAACTCATATATATATATATATATACTATATAATTAATCTTAATAAAAAAAAATAAGACCTCATGAGATAAGAATTTTGAAATGAAAACTATTTTCATATTTGAAAAAAAAATGTCATTACACAATTTAAATACACTATTACAAAGTAAGTAAAACAAAGACAAATTAAGAATCTTTTTGGTTTATTGATACATAGGTAGCAGATTTGGCCTTTTTCAAGAAAGTGGCACCATGTTTGTTCATACCAAGCACCATTTATCTGATTATTTGCAATTAAAGTAGACTGTAAAGTCAAAATACTCATGGAACTTCTAAAATCAGTTTTGTTTCTTTTTACAAGACTAAAAATTCGCTCACATGCAGCATTACTATGGGGGAGTGTTAGTATCCCCAACATGATACTACTCAATTTACCATACAAAAGTTTATACACAGGATCTTTTTGCTTTCCTAACTTAGCCCACTGAACATCAAATTTGTATTTGTATTATGCAAATATAATTAAAAAATTAACCTTAATAATTAGCCATAATATGAAAATAACTAGTTTAGTCGATCTAATATGCAACATTTAAATGATGGAGATGGATGGAAAAAGATACTAACGTACTCTCGGCAATTCACGCGATGTAACTGAATTGCGCAATCGCACTGTTTATGCGAAAATAATTAAGAAATTAACAGTAATAATTAATCAGAATATGAAAATAAGCTAGTTTAGTCGATCTAATATGCAACATTTAAATGATGGAGATGGATGGGAAAAGATGCTAACATACTCTCGGCATTTCATGCGATGTAACTGAATTGCGCAATCGCACTGTTTATGCGAAAATAATTAAGAAATTAACAATAATAATTAATCAGAATATGAAAATAAGATAATTTAGTCGATCTAATATACAACATTTAAATGATGGAGATGGATGGGAAAAGATACTAACGTAATCTCGGCATTTCACGCGATGTTGTTGTTGTTGAGACCCAGACCGTCCGACCTACCAGAAAGGTGTAAGGTAACTGTTTGGACGGTCGGGAAGTGCCACCCAATTTAGACCGGAACCCAGTGGGGGAGGCATCCACAGGGACCGTACCCTCCTTCCCCTACCACCAACCTCTCGGAAGGACTTTCGGACCCACATGTTTAACGTGATCGTACTCCGCATGAACACGGCGGCAGTTTTGGCAGTGGCTGGAATCGAACCCGGGCCTACCGAGTGCAACTCCAGCGCGCTAACCAATGGGCTACCGCGCCCATTTCACGCGATGTAACTGAATTGCGCAATCGCACTGTTTATGCGAAAATAATTAAGAAATTAACCATAATAATTAATCAGAATATGAAAATAAGCTAGTTTGGTCAATCAAAAATGCAATATGTAGAAGATTGAGATGGATGGAAAAAAGATATTATTGCACTCTCGGCGATTTATGAGAACAAACTGAATTGCGCAATCGCAGTTTTATGCAAAATTAATGAATAAAATAACATTTTAGCGATTTATGCTGAATTAGACAACCTTTGAAGAAATATATTTATTACGTTCATAAAATAAGCGATCGAGATCTTAATTTACATTACACGCGGCCGTAAATCTACGTTAATTTTATTATAGAGTTGCTACGATCCCGGGAATGGTAGAAATCAATGCTAAAAAAAAAAGCGGAAAATTGGCGTTTCCGAGGAATTATACCATGTCTGGTTAATTGATAAATTTCAAACAAAAAAAAAAATCCGGAGAATTTCGTTAGTAATTCGGAGGCCGGAGAAGTAATGAAACATCCGGAGTTTCCGGCCCAAATCCAGAGAGTTTTTTTACGTCTGATCTGTAATCTTATGAGCGTACTTTTGTTCAAATATAGAAAAATTTCCCACTTAGCTAAAAAATCCCTTTTATAGGGAAAATTTTGGGGATATTATCCTTAAACGTAGGGATTTTTTCAAAAAATCGTTAAAATCGGGAGATACGTCTTCAAAAGCGGGAAATCAGGATAAACACTCAAAAATCGGGAATCTCCCGCCAAATTCAGTAGAGTTGGTACATATGTAACTTTTATGGTTGCAGAGGGGGAAATATGGGGTAAAACCGGAATATTTTCAAAAATTCGGATTTTGTGGAAAAAATTCGGATTTTCGGAACAGACGTAAAAATTCGGAACGAATCCGGAAAATTCGGAACGGTTGGCAGCTATGATATATATACTACATTGCTGGCAATTTCGTCTTTATTTATTTCGAGTAATTAGGCTTGGGAATTGTCGAGATATTATTAAATAAAAGCTTCTATAAATAATAGTATTGTGCAGACGATTTTACGAAATTTTATTCGAAACAAATTATATCATGACGCTTAGCTACGGAATTAAATCAAATGTGCATAAACGAGAGATAATTTTAATTTATCAAATCTAAATAATAAAGTCGATATAAAAATGAATTTTATAAATTAAATCATTTTTAAGTGTATGATATATCAGCTAAAACCATGCGATATAAGATTGTGGTAATTATTGATATTTTCAAAATTTTAAATCATCTGTCTTACTTTGGCAATAGGTTTTTTTATTTCATGTATTTCTAAATGACATTAAGACTCAAAATCTCAATGTTGCAATTTCACATCGTGGTTTTTTTTTTTTTTTATATAGAATATCTTCAGAGATTTAAAACCGTTTTAGAGTATTTTACGCATTTTTATTTAGTTTGAATGAAGTTTATGTTGTAAGAGGCAACCCCCCCCCCCTTCTTTACCTTAACGCATCTGTCCCACAGACACAGAAACTGGCTATATTTGCAATAAAGAATATTTTATAATTCCCACATAACGACCGAGATTATCAAAGAAATTACATTGAGATTTCAAATATATTGAATTTTCGCCAATTTGGCGTCATTTTTCAAAAGTAGTCGAGTTCACCAAAACTGCTCGCGAGCCCAACAGACAAATAGTGTTCGACGGATCATCTGACACCCTTCGTCCCCACCCCATGGACTATGAGGTTTTGTGGTCATTTCCACTCGTCAGCGCGAGGCAAGCGATTTAGTGAACACAAAAATTCTTTACACAAGAAATTTTGAAAATTGTGCATGAAAAATAAAATTACTAGATCATTTAGAAAGCTCAGCTCTATGACTGTGAGGCATTTGTATTTTACTATATGCCAAAGAAGCATAAAGAGTTATATTGAGAAAAGTACTGCGTCAGGTTGAACTCACTGACGTCAAATCATTTATTGACTTTCTTGGTATATTATAAATTTCACTTATCCATAACGCCCGTTATATGAATCTTAAATGAATTGGTTAATTTTCCTGAAATTTGGTACACTTATTTTTACAAACAATAACAATAACCAATCTATAGAAAAGTATATATGTTGGACACATAACATTAAAAAAAATCTGATGCGGGCAGCACATGACTTTCCTTATATAATGCAATGAATTTACTATTTTTACAGTAAAAAAAAATGGATTATTTTTATAGTAGTTATTTATATTCTTTCCAAGATATTGAATTTTCGTCAATGAGTCGTCATTTTCCATGTCGTCATCATCAATGAGACGTCATTGATTTAGCGTCACTTTTATCCATTTGGCGAGTTTTTCGTTAATTTAGCAAAAAGTCGCCAAGTTGGCGACATTCCACCAAATTCGTCGTCAAAATCTCGCCAAGCGTTATGGGCGAAGAAATAAGTTATTCTTACGGCAAATAAATGACTATTGGCGTTCAAATACAAAAGTATTACTCAAAGTATCGTTTTTCATGAATGGAACGAGCTAGATCCACGAGAATGATGTCACCCAATTTATCACATGGTATTACATATGAAAAGTGAACATGTTTCTCAATAGGAAATATTTTTTATTTTATTTTATATGACTTTTTGATAATTTTTTTTAAAAATGTGCAATATCTCGAGAACGGTTCATGTTAGCCTTCTAAAATGTATGCCAATCGTTTTCTAATGAAAACTTACATAAGAAAAGTCTATTTGCGTAACTTTATTAGCGGTTTTGATTTTTTGACGATTTTTTCAAACTTTCACTCGAAAATTTAGGGGGGGGGGGGGGTCTGAACATTCGATTGCATATAAAAACAATAGGTTTCCAGTGTTTACGGATTGTGATTTTTGTACCAAATTTCGTTCGAATCGGTCCATTCGTTCGTCAGTTATCGTCTCTACTGACTCACTGACACACACACACACACCGGCCATCCACGAGTCTTCGGACGAGTCGGGTGGTCAGGGCTTTCGACACTCCTTCGACACACACACACATACTTTCACACACACACATACTTTCACACACACACACAGACATCACTTCAAAAATGTTTGATTCGTGATTAGGGATGCTTGAAACGTGCTCTCCCGTCGAAAACTCGAATTCGAATTTTCGACCCCGTCACAATTTCTTCTCATTAAAAATTTCTTCTAAGTGGTATCACATCTTCTATTAAGCACTATGTTTTTGTACACCACTTTTCAGATTCAATTTAAATTAAATAAAATAATTTTTATTGACTTCTTTTAAATCACGATTCTTGGGTTGCCATTTTTTGCGAGTAAAATTTTTGAAAATAATCTCGTTCAATGAAAATTAATGGAAATTTTTATGCGTCTGTAACACTCTCTAATTGAATTTATTATCTGAGAGCGTAGTTTTTCGTTAATTTATTGTCGGAGTCAATTATAAAATGAAGAAAATTTATCATTTCTTATTTTAAGAAAATGGAAAGAGTTTATTAAAAAGTTAATTGGGTTTACCGATTATTTATATATTCGTTAGGCTAGATGCCTAGCAATTTGTAAAATAAAATTAATTGCGATATGTGCTACCATGGCAAAGTCTAAAGTAAGGTTAATTGCAATATGTGCTACCATGGTAAAGCTTAAAATATAATCAGTTGTAATATGTGCTATCATGGTAAAGAGTAAAATACATCAATATATAATTTGCATTCATTTTAAATACATGGAAAATCTTAATGAATTTGTAAGGAAAGGGCCACGAGGGTGCACGTTAGGTCCTTCTATAATAAAGTGAACAACCCCGATTGGATGAATGTGATCGCAAAACTCCTATTGAAGAATTTTAAAAGTTAGAATTACGCGCTCTGCAACAAAGCAAAATAGGCGGAAAAAAAAAAGAATTGTAAAGTTGTAGAAATCGACCAAACTTAAAATTGTCTTTTACCACAATTATTTTTGCATGATTTATATTCTGTCATTTTAAGATATGCTCATTTCTCCCTGTAGCCTGTAGTTTTTGCCTTTGCATTTCTGTGTATGACTGTGTATATTGTCATTGCATGTCTATGTATATTGTCTATGTATGTTTATGTGTATTGTTATTTATGTGTGTTTCCCAACCGCCCCTTGTAACTGCTCTATACCCTTTGGGTGAACCGGATGGCCTGGGTATTAATAATAGTAATAACAATATAATAATAATAAGAAAAGGCATTTATTTGGCACGGGACAGCCCAGTGCTTAAAGCACGGGGATTGCACTCGGAAGACCCGAGTTTGATTCTCGACTCTACCCAAACTGTCCCCGTGTTTACGTGGAATACGGACACGTGAAATCTGTGGATCCGAAAGTTCTTCCAAGAGGTTGGTAGCAGGACCGCTGCTATAACCTTGAAAGAGAGCTCTCCTCGCGTATCAATGCTGGCGATAAAATGACGTTTGGCGTCTGATTTGAAAGAAGGGTTTTAATCTAGTTCACATAATGGAATAATGCACTAGGGGAAGGAAGGTACGGTCCATATGGATGTCGCCCGCACTGGGTCCCGGTCGTCCAAACAGATGCCTTGTACCTTCGGGTAGATCGGGCGGTCAGGGTCGAAAGAAGGCATTTATTTGACACCATATGATTATTGGCGAATGACTGTTTTATTCAGGAATGGTACAATAAACAACATACATGAACAGAAATCTAGTGTAGAGCCTGTTTAAAATACCCTCTGTAGATAATACACATTTGCATTCTTGAAAGAATATGACCGCGTAATTTGACAAGCACTGCACGCATCACTGGATTAAGGCCCTGATGATGCACAACTTTTTAACATGTATTTATTACTTACTCAATAGATAATGCTCTAGAACTTTGCAGTCCCTTTTTCGTGTAACTTGCTTTGTTTATTATCCTAAATTTTTAATTCTCCTCTAGATGGCGCTGCAATTGCTAATATGATCGGGCAAGGTCATTTTACTATAGATAGGTTCATGCGTGTACATGTCAAATCTTACAAATGTATTGTTTCTTCCTTCTAAAGTTATAATTTTTAGAAAATCCCAGAGAAGCAGAATTTTTCTCTTTTGTTTCCCCATAGTACATGTAAAGAAAATGCATTGGGTTGCTGTCAATATTATCGGTTTTTAATGAATATACCCGCTGTGAGTATTTCCGTGTAAGCCGTCATTATGAAGTTATGATGTATCTTGTATATAACTGCGCCCTCTATCGGGCTTTATGCGTGTACATATGGTTGTAAATAAAATAGTTTAGATTTTAATCTTGCAACCGAATATGAAACGAATAAATAATTTTTATGTGGGCCTGAGCAAGAATAATGTTTGTCATCAAATCAATTTCTGGAGGGGGTGGGGGAGGAGTTTTCGCTTTCGGTTTTTCCGAAAATTCTAACTTTACATCGAAAATTCTAATTTTACACCAAAAATTCTAACTTTACATCAAAAATTATAACTTTACACCGAAAATTCTGACTTTAAATTCTAAAGGTGTTTGTGAAAGGATTTTAAAATAGTCAACAGTTCGTCGAATTTGAAGTGATTACATAACTTGAAGCCACCATTGCTATTTTCTCATTTTTTAAAACATTGACGTAATTCTGTCTCTGGTCGTAATTTTTCTCTAACTCATCCCAAAGACATGCAGACCCAGCAACGTTATGTGTATATTTTTATGTGTTATAGAGAATTTTTCGATCAAATTTTGTGGAGTTGCTCCATGCAGTGCATGACCTCTGTCGTTTCTTCAAAAAAGATCTAAAATTCCAAAAACTCTGCGCATGTGAAAATACGTTACACAAAGAGAAACCTCACCAGTCAAAGATAATTCCATCCAAGAAAGATAACAAATAAAAGCGCTTCGAAACACAGCCTAAAAACAGAAACCATCTAGAACAAAGTGGAGTGGGAGCTTCTCTTCAAAGTGAATTTTTCATGAAAATATTTCTAGTCTCTACATTTCGTATAAAATAAACTTTTGAAAGTTTTTACTTATGCTTCATTCCTGTTTTAAGCTTTTGTTTCTGTGCTATGCGCAATTCAGTTGTTTTTTAGACGTAGAACATGCATTATTTTACTCTGCATCAAGTCTGATTTATATATATTGCAAGACTTTTAGTATAAGAGAAAGTGGAGTACAATGTTCCACTTGTTTGTTATCGTAAATTAGTTACATTTATTTTCTTTTATTTTATTTTCTGGTTTTTAACTATTGATAAGATTTGCATTAAAATGTATGTACTTATTACTCATACCTTAAAAATGGTCAAAATGTCAAATTTCTATTTTATTGGCTCAAATTACAACTGTAACATTTTTAAATATGTAGGTGAAATTTCAAAGCTGTAGCTTCACAATTTAAGGAATTATTAATGTTTTTCTGCACGATGATAGAATGGAAATAACACACAAATGAAAACTTTAAATTTGTTTTTCTCTATGTTCAATTTTGGCTGACATACATGTTTTTAAAATGCTAAGGCTTTATTTTGGAATTAAGTTAGAGGTTTTAAATTTTTTGTGCATGTTTTTGATTTTGCATTTAATAAAAAAGCGCATGGAATTAACTGTAAGATTTGTAGTTATTTTTTTTTTAATTGTCAAATTAAGAACTGTTTAAATTTCTGCCTTTTTCTTCGCTATGCATGACAGTAAAAAAAAATTATATCAAATCTAATATCAGAAGCATCTAAAAAAACATGCACAATTTTGTGTTGTATATTCCAAGGAATGTAAAAGAAAAATTTCACCGAAAATATTGACATTTGGAAAAGTAGTAGGAATTTTAATAGAATTAAATTTTCTAAAGAAATTTAAATTTTAATTAAGCATGTAGTTCAATAAGATTTTTTTTTGTCAAATTTTATGTATAATTTAATGTTGAAATATAATACAACCAGAATTTTCACTATAATACTTAAAATCTAAAAGAATGTTGATAGGGTGCTGGTGTCCCCTTAAAACGGTTAAGCTTAATTTGAAGAAGGGTTAGGATCCTTCAGCAGGGTACCTCAGATCTGAAAATACACATCCGGACCTGCGGAAAAATCATCTTATGGTTTTTATAACGTTTTTGAAAATAGTTTTTCCTTTTCTTTCCTTTTTTTTAACCATGAAGTGTGTTTTGTGAGATTCCAGTGCTTCTTGTTAGCATTTTCTTAACATTTTTCAACATAATTATGCAACGGCGATATAGCGGATATTGCAAATGTTACTTTACTGTTAATTAATTTAATTTTACTCGCTGTTGTTTTAACTTTTAAAATTCTAAATCAAATGATCTTCAAGTTTTAAAAAGAAGTATGCATCTCCTAAAGCACACAAAATGAGTTAGTAAACTTCACAATAACTGCGACATTCAGATAAGAAACCTTGAATCTAACATCAGATTCTTACGGACAATTGCTATGTCCAATACTTCTAAAATTAATTCCCGGCCGACGTAGCCTTAGAATTTAACAGAATAAAACGTTCAAAGGAATGGTTCGAGTTAAAAGAGTTAATACAGTTTCTTCAAACTAAAGTAGAGCGCCCGGAAAAATTTCTTGCGTTAACTCATGGGATGGGGGGGGGGGGGGGGAGGCATTCATTAAAATCGGTTGAGTAGTTATAGCTGTAGATTCATTGACAGGAAGTAAAAAAAAAAGTAGACCCAAAATCGTATAAGAGTCGCATTTTAAAGATGTATTTTTATCGAGTACTACTACACCAATTTTAATTTTTACTTCATCACACGAAGTATAGAGGAAGTATTGCATTCACGAAAATTTTTAATTTCGAGATTTTCATTCATATATGATTTAGGACCTCTTAAACACGTTTTGACTGTTTTTAAAGTGATGTCTATCTGTCTGTGGTCGATTTTTCGTGTATACAATAGCTGCCACAAATATGAATAGATTTTCACAAAATTTCACATTCGTATTTGTTAACAGGAAATCTAGAACTAGATAAGAGTTTTTTGAAATTCGAATGAAAACTTCGATATTATTTCGAATTTTTGTACTTTTTTAACATAACGGAATGTGACACATATGTAGGACAAAATGTGACACATTCATGCATAAAAGGTATTTTTTATGACTGAATAGTCAAGAAACTAAATAGTTCCAATCATCGTATTGAAAAATAGCCTCTATACAATTTTTGTGTTCGTGACGTCAGAGGGGCAAGTTTCCCGGGTGGGGGGATACCTCCCCCTTTGTGGAACATTGTTAAACTTCGTATCAATCGAAAGATATTTTCAAGCCCTTTAAAATAAATGGTAACACGCTATAATTGGAACAAAAAAACAAAAACAAAAAAACGTGCTATTTAAAAAGGATTCTGAATGGCTTTTACTCAGCTTCGTGGGCATATAGAAAACAAAATTAAGCCTTTAACTATCTTTTGGGTCGAACTACAAGACAATTCATTTCTGTAAACCGGAGTTTGTCACGTCACATAAAATATACACTTGTCAGCTACTAATTGGGGTATCATGACCTGGCGGAGTAAAACGTTGCCACTTTCTGATAAATGAATGCTTTATAAATGCACCTTTTCACAGTTGAAAGAAATTAAAAATACTACCGGCTATTGCATAATTTTTCGAGTGAAGCACCTTTCTATCAACCCTCCCGGAGTTCACGAAGCAACGGTTGGAATTCGCTACGATATGCAGAATGAATCTGTGAATGAATCACCCATTAACCAGGCGATTCATTCCGGTTTCAATGATTAGGAGTAACATGCGATGCACCTCTACATTTAAATCGACAATAGCAAAAATTTAAAGATTGAAGTCAGCACGAAATAGAAATTTATTCTTTTTCAAATGGAAATCACGAGCCGGCGTTTAGGATTCACTAAGATATGCAGAATGAATCTGTGAATGAATCACCATCAACGAGGCGATTCATTTCTGTTTCAGCCATTAGGAGTAACATTCGATGCACCTCTACATTTAAATCGACAATAGCAAAAATTTATAGATCAAAGACAGCACTAGATAAATAGCAATTTATCCTTTTTAAAATGAAAATTGAGAATTCGCGAAACTTAGTTTCACCTAGTATATCAAAGAAATACACTGGATAAAGAAGAAGTCTATTAGATTTAGTACCAAATAAAAATCTACAACAGAGCAGTCGTACACTAGGGGGGAAGAGATCAGTCGAAGCCATTAGTGGACACCGGCACTGAGACATCTATTTTCTTTAAGACTCATTTTTTCTTTCTTTTTAAGAAAGTTCTTTACTTTTTTTTCTTTTACCTACAAGAAGGGAATAAAAGATATATAGCCGTTCGAATAGGGAAAAAATATCCCTATGAGGGAAAATAGAAAATGAAAGAGAAACGAACGCACTAATGTCAAGGTGAAAGTACAAGAAAAAGCTCTCAGGATCTGAGTACGTTGGTATTTGAAGAATCGATGTGATTTGGAGCGCGAGATAAGTTTTTGGAGTTGAGTGGTATGGCTGCTTCTATTCTGAAATATTTACCGTAGCGCTAAAGTGAAATATACACAGATGTATGTTTCCTCATAGAATTTCTTCCATTTCGAAATATATATTTGCACACAAAAGAATAAAAAGGATACATGGAGATATACTTTTGGTATAAAAAGTACATAGGGAGTGTGCCTTATTTCCGTAATTATATATATATATATATAATTGAAAATAAGTTTGTTTGTTCCGTATTCATATGCGAACTTTGACGGATTTTTTTTTTTTAATTTGATATTCTCTGCTACCATAGGCGCCGTTCGAAGCACTTTTCGAACCCCCCAATAATTTTTTTGTGGGTTTCTCTAACCCTCAATATTTTCGCGTATTTAGTGGGGAAAATGTACGCATACATGCATAAATGTTGTCTTTTGTTATTCATTTTTCAAGTTTCTTCATTCTTTTACGTTAGTAATTCCTCGTTTACTATAAAGTGTGTATAGAAATTTACACCCCAGACTATTTATTGCGTTCTGTATACAAGACTTTAATTCGAAAATGATTTAAATAGAACTTTGTTGACATTTTTAAGATCGGTAAAAAGACCTAAAAAAAATGAATTTACATTTTTTTTTAAAAAGATTTTTGAGTTAGAAATTCACAAATTATCTGTATAAATGTATATAATAATGTTGCGCCGACAAAGGCAAAATAAATGAAATAAATAGAGAAAAAAATATATATATTTCTGTACTTAACTATAATTTGCTTCAATTTAGCATTTCAGACGTTTTATTGTGCTAGACCAGTGGTTCCCAAACTTTCCGGTCCGCGGACCCCTTAAAACCATATTGCAAGGGGAGAGGCGGGAGACGTTCACTACGCCCCCCTCTATTCAAAGCTGACGTCATCCGGTCTCTAGTAGTATTAATGCTCGAAGTTACAAGTGCTTTGACATCCGAGCTGCATCAGAGTATCGTCACCGTTAATCATGGCAATGTGCCAAAACGAAACCTACTCCCAAACAATTTAATTCTGTTTGAAGATATAACGTATCAGTTTGAAATTAATTTCATGAATGTATTTAATTCAAAGTTATTTAGAAAAAAAGTTCATTATTATTTTATTTAAAAAAATAAAATTAAAAAAAGAGTGGAGGAAAATAATGAATTTTATTTTTTAAAGCTAACTATTGATTAGTTAAATATTGCATGTTGTTCGCGGACCCCTTAAAACCTTACACCCAAACATCCCCTTATCTCTTAAAAAAATGAATCAAAGTTTCTCTGCACATTAAACATTGAGGAGGGGGGGGGGGGGGGGTTGCGATAACAAAGTGTGAAACTCCGTCCTCTTACTAATACTAGAACCACCATAATATCAAATGTAGCATTCTTAATTTCCCTTTTAAATCGACAATATTTTGCACGTCTTGGAATTTCTCTGTTTTATTTTATAAGACATTTCGATTCCGTCCTTAGCTTCTAACTCCCATTTCCGCTTCCGGGATATTCCGGAAGTAATATCTAATGCCATAACCGTATCTCGCTGAAACTGTGACAGCGATCACCGTGCTGTTAAATACCGTGAAACTGATTTCTGCTAAAATATAGCCGTGTGTGTGGTTGTTTTATTGATATATCGTGTAAGTGTAGAGATAAGTTATCTTCCTAGGTTTTATCTTTTTCTTATTACTTATTTTGGGGTATTTAAGTATTTTTTTTAATTTCCGTTTTAATTTCTTTCAAATGGAATTTGTAATTATTATAGCCGCCTTCGCGGATCAGCTCGTTTGTCTTTTGAAAAATCTTAACTTGCAATAACTCTGAGAATCTCTAAATTGCTGGCTGCTAACACACGCACTAACTTTTTTTAATGCCCCTATTAAAAATTCTTTTAAAGGAAATGTGCTCCAAATAGGTTAATATATCCAGTCACGTCAACCAGTATTGCGCATGCGCAATAGATTTAGTTGCCGAGTTCACGGCATAAAAATATTGGCCTGATCGTCTATATCTTAACCTAAAAGAAATTATTTTCTAAACTAATGTTTAAACTGAATAATTAAAAAATAAATAAATAAATAAATAAATTCGGTTTTTTTTTCTAGTATGCGATTTTTATAGTGTAACTTATATTCTATCATTTACAAAATTTTTAAAATAAAATTATATTTAGGCGGGCTTTTTTGAACAAAACCCAGATTTATATAAACTACATCATCATTATTATTTCGTATTTAAAGTAATAAACACGCAGTAAAGTATTAAAATAGAATAAGAAATAATTAAATCCTAAATTATTTAAGCATTATTCAGTTCGCGTGACTTTTGTAGAGATTGCTTGCCTGTATTCAATAATTTGCGATAATCTCAATAATCCAATGGCTCTATATCCAGTAATTTAAAGTCAGGAAAGTTAAACGTCACTAAGTCACGAAATTAGAATTTTGTATTTCATTCTATTCATTCTTAATCATCGGCTTCCTACAATTGTCTGCATCAATTTTTGTTAAATTTGAATTGAAAATGGCGGTAAATGGGTCCAGGTTCTGCTTTAAACATTAATAACTTTAAAACTAAATCAAATAAAAAAATCGCTTTGAAATCCATTGGACTCTGATCTGAAGTACTCCTGCAACAAGTTTCGTGGCTGTTTAAATTTCGTGATTTGAATGTTCCGCTACGCTACCAGTAGAGATTCGTTTTTACGTTTTAGGATTATTATAAATATTAGTCATTGTCTTTTTAATGAATTTCTGTGCATTTTTATGCAATGATGACCCTTCCCCACATGTTTCGTTAAGAACTGCTTTAGTTAGACTACCATCGTATGCAAATTTTATGTGACACGTTTATTAGTAAAAAAGTGCAAATTGTAAATTTTTATACAGGCCCCTAGAAAAAATTAGTCATAAAAATATTTTCCATAGCCCTTATTAATCAAACAACAGTTCCATTGTCATATGATCAAAATTACCCCAGTTACCATTAAAGTTTTTGACGGATAATTGGAGACTGCAAATAATAATAAAAGAAAACTTACCCCCCCCCCCCCCCTTCTTTTTTTTTTAAGTAGCAATTTTCTAATCGGAATTTCCTTTATAGAAGTTCCTTATATAAGATCAAATATTGTACTTGTCTATTTTGTTTGAAGCCCTTCTTAAATTGGACCCCTGGATCTGCGACCGTGTAGGAAATATTTAATCGTGCAATTAGAACCTTGGGTCTGCGATCGTGCAAGAAAAATGTAATCGTGCAATTGGAACCTTGGGTTTGCAACCGTACGAAAAATATTTAATCGTGAGATCTTTTGAAACGCCTTGTATATTTGTCTGATGTTGAGAAAGAAAACACAGGATAAGCAACAACTGCGGATTTATAGTACTAATTTAATATCACTATCAATATTAAATTACTAAGAAAGTCTACAGGAATTTCAAAAGAATCGCTTGAAAACTGGAAGATACAGCCGCATATTTCTAGAACGTGCATACATGATTCTTTTTCAGTCTTTACCTTCCAACTCCCATTTCCGTTTCCGGCGTATTCCGGAAGTAATATAGGATGCCAGAATCCTATCTGCGAAAGTGCCGATAGCGGTATCTTTTTAAGGTGCGGTAGAATGTCTTGTTACCGATTTCTGTAGAAATGAATTTCAGTACAGAGTGTTTGGTAAATTTATCGCCATCTTGTACGATTCGGAGATGAGTTGAGGTGTCTTCGCCATTTTTTTTTTATTTTATTTGTGTCATTCTGCATATTTTTCGAATGCTAGAACGAGTTTTATTCTCATTTTATTTTCTGTAGAGTGGGTTTATATTTTTCAACGGGGATGGTGACTTTAAAGAAGTGAAGGAAATAAACTACTGTGTGACATGAATGCACACAGTTACATTTAGCTGTATAAAGTATTTGTATAGTCCAAATGTTATGGTGGAAGTGATACACAAGATGATTAAAAGTTGAAAACTGCTGGTGTAACATACAGTATACATTGGCCGATAGTAGAGTTTTTACTTTCACATTCTATTTTATAAAGTGTTGTTTTTCCGAAATTTCTTGAATTCGATATTTTGAGGGATAGACATCATTTAAGACTGTGGACCTATTTCAAACACTTGGAAAGATATATGTCTGTGAAGTGACGACACGTTAACTTCACAGTTCACTTAACACGTTAACACACGTTCACTTAATACGTTAAGTTTGCAGTTCACTTAACACGTTAAAACACGTTCACTTAATACGTTAAGTTTGCAGTTCACTTAACACGTTAACTTCACAGTTCACTTAACAGGTTAGCTTCACAGTTCACTTAACACGGTAATACACGTTCACTTAACACGTTAACTTCACAGTTCACTTAACAGGTTAACTTCATAGTTCACTTAACAGGTTAACACACGTTCACTTAACACGTTAACTTCACAGTTCACTTAACAGGTTAACTTCATAGTTCACTTAACACGTTAACACACGTTAACTTCACAGTTCACTTAACACGTTAACTCCACAGTTCACTTAACACGTTAACTCCACAGTTCACTTAACACGTTAACTCCACAGTTCACTTAACACGTTAACTCCACAGTTCACTTAACACGTTAACTCCACAGTTCACTTAACACGTTAACTCCACAGTTCACTTAACACGTTAACTCCACAGTTCACTTAACACGTTAACTTCACAGTTCACTTAACACGTTAACTTCACAGTTCACTTAACACGTTAACTTCACAGTTCACTTAACACGTATACAAAGCGAGTACGATAGCTGAAACTGCTGCTAATGTAATAAAACTATAAAAACTTTGTTAAAAACAATATGCAGCACAAATGTAAGAGTGTCGTCAGACCAGGATCGGAAACTCTTGCTTTGCTGTTACCTATCCTGCTCTGAGGAATGAAAAGTTGCGCTTCTTGTTTGTCCTGACGAAGAAGGCTGGGTTTATTGCATTCGAAACCGGCCGACACTATTACTTTTGTGTGGTATGTTACTTTTAACTAAGTTTTTTTATTTTTATTAAAAGCGAATGAATATTCGAATTACTAAGAAATTTTGCGAAGATACATTGTTTTTGTTGAGACCCAGACCGTCCGACCTACCAGAAAGGTGTAAGGTAACCGTTTGGACGGCCGGAAAGTGCCACGCAATTTAGACCGGAACCCAGTGGGGGAGGTATCCACAGGGACTGCACCCTCCTTTCCCTACCACCAATTTCTCGGAAGGAGTTTCGGACCCACATGTTTAACGTGATCGCACTCCGCATGAACACGGCGGCAGTTGTGGCAGCGTGCAGAACCAGCGCACAAACCACCGGGCTACCGCGCCCGAAATCTGCCAACAGCACGCGGTGTTCCTAGGTGGTCACCCACCCAAGTACTAACGGCGCCCGATGCTGTTTGACTTCGGTGATCTAACGAGAGCCGGTGTTTTCAGCAATGTAGGGCCGTTGGCCTAGCGAAGATAGATAGATTGTGTAAAAGCTACAACTAAATGGAAATTTAAGTATGCTCCAAGATTGGAATGCGAATTATTATAAAATTAGGATTTTCATAGTATTTGCTACAGGGCTACCCATGGGGGGGGGGGGGGGGTATATTACTCAAAAGTGGAAATCAGCCTCACCCCTTTTATTATTTATATATTTATTATTATCATTATTTTAGTATTATAGTATTAGTTTAGAGAGTGAAATAAATAAATGATGGTAGTATAGTCAATGCTAGAAAAGGGTAGTTTAAACTGCGCTAAGGATGGAAAGCACATTAAAATACCATATATTAACATAGATTAATCAAATAATTACAATGTTGCCAATATAAAATAAATTTTTTTAAGGATTTTTATAAAAAAAATTTAAAAGATGTATCTTAGAAGGGGAAAGATAATGAAATATATATATATATGTGTGTGTGTGTGTATGGCAATATCAAATGGAGAGTCACACACTGGATATTTATATTACTAAAATACTTTCACAGTACGCGCTGAAATGCGTTAAATATTCTCTAATATTCCTTCATAAAATGGAAAAGGACATTTGAGATGTTTAAGGAGAGCGACGAAAACCCGAAGCAATATCTATCTCCGAATTTTAACGTTTTATAGACATTGAAATACTCCGTAAGTGTAGAATTGTCGAAGCATACTTGTAAATGTTCGCTTCAATAAATCATTGAATCTTCACTGCAAGTTTTCGACTTCAAAATTTCGCTGTATAGCTAGCCAAAACTGTTTAAAGCAGTGCCTTCTTAAAACTCTGCCATTTAAATGCATTAGACTGAAAAAGATTGTTGTTGAGAGTGTTCGTTATCAGAAAAAACAAGAAAGATCAATCATGCATAAGCATTGATTATGAAACACTTTCCAACTGAAATGCAATTTCATTTAAAAATTTCTAAAATGTGATATATTCAGTGGTGATATCTTTTACATTATCACAGTGCTACAGTAATTTATTATACGTAAATATTTAAAACTGTATTGAAATATAAATCATCTGATTCTCTATGCAAAATCAATGAATATTTCATTCATATAACTTGTATTCCAGACTCCAGAGCTAAATAATTTTGTGTGAAAAAAATTCAGCAATTCTTATGCAACTCACCTTACAATCGCTTGAGAGATTTGCATTCTGCATAAGTTAAAATTAGTCTTCGTTGAAGAAATAATAAAAGTTTAGGGATCATTTAAAATCACAACTATTGTAATTACATAGGTAGGGAATTTAGATACACAGATAATACACTGATACACAGAAAATATATGTGTGTGTGTGTGTATATATTCAAAGTATTGGAATCGTGCCGAAGATCGGAACTCGAATTTTCGAAGGATCTACACGTTTTGGGACTTCTAGAACACGAAAAAACTATTTTTAGGAACACGTCTGTGTGTGTAAGGGTGTATCTGTGTATGTTTCTGTGTGTCTGTGAGGATATTACATCCACTCTGTAGAAAAACTAATAAACCGAATTTCATAAAATTTGGTAGGTATGTTTTTTGTGGGAAATCCTAATGTTCATTAGATTATAGTACGATTTTTAATAAAAGAATCGGCCTTCTTTGCGAAATGGCCGGCAGAAATTGCCTTTATCCACTCTAGCTAAAAACTAATGGAACAAATTTAACAAAATTTGGTGTATAATATTTCAATAACCTACAAGTGATTTATATACCAAATTAAAAAAAATTTGGTATATAAATCATTTGTAGGTTATTCTAGTACGATTCGGGAAAAAGGAACGGGCTATTTTTGCGAAATGGCCCGCAAAAATCGTTAAATATAAAAATAAAAGACTACGTGTGCTCAATTATATCAATTGAATTCCTATTTTATACGTGATTTTTCACAACAAAAAGAATAAGACTAACCCCATTACTCTAGGACTAGCCGTTCTTGAGATATTCTAGTTTTTTCGCGTTTTCGCTACGCCACCTTTGACAATACGTCCAGCTATCAAATGAGAACTAAATTTAAGTTTAACGTGCAAATTCAATGCCATTTAAAATACTTGTGGCTGTTATTTTGTGCAGATAAACTCAAATTATTGTTGAAGAAATAAGGAGAACGTATATATGAGTCTGCAGGGAAAGACATGTGCTGCCCACATCAGAATTTTTAACAATATTACAACAATGGTTTATAGAAGTGAACAGGGATTATTTGCAGGCCATTTCGAAAAAAATGTATGATCTATATTTAAAGATCCACCAAATTTTTGTAAAATAAAATGTTCAACAAATTTAAGCTGTGTACCAAATTTTAAATTTCTAGGACGTAGAAAAGTGCATTAAAAATGTCATCAAATAAGTATATCATGAAGAGTTATATAAAATTTAAAAAAAATTGAGAAATTGTCATCTACCAAATTTATTTTAAAATGTGTAGCCTCTCTCATATACAAAATGATTAAACTCTTGGAAAGATATTTATTATATAATATATATCTTTTTTCTTTCTAGAGGATATCCCAAAAGTCAGAATTTAATTGAAATTGTTTTTTCTCTATATTAAATAATTTTTAATTAAAAAACTACTTAATATATTTTACTGAAAATTTTTTTATATATTTTATGGGATAATGTGAATATTTCCTAAACATTTCGAAGCAATTAGTGAATTTTAAATTTGCTTAAAAAATGTTTGAAAAATTAGGTCCCATAGGGTTCAATGTATTTCATTTTTTCAACCCGGGTTCAATAAAAAACTGATTGGGTGATATTATTTATTTATATTCCCATAGGTCCCACAGACCGTCTGAACAACATACTAAAATTTCATTTTGATAAAGTCATTTTTACGGCAGTTATCGTGCTAACGGACAGACAGACAGACAGACAGACAGAATGAATGAACAAAGTCATAAACACTTTTCAACTTTGTTGTAAAGTGTTAAAAAGTAAATAAAAAATCAGAAATACGTAGTACAGGATTTATAATTATTTGTTTAACTTTATTGGTTTATATCCATTAAATCTTTTTAATCGTATAAAAGCATCCATTAAAATCAGTTAGTATTTCAAATTATACCAAATTTGCAGTTTTTAAAGAATATCCTTTATTTGGCGACATAGCGTGTTTTTAAATACTACAAAGTTGCAGACATTTTAAATATCTTGTTCAGTTTAACTGTAGTTGTTTCAATCGTTTTTGTCTTAAAAAATTTCATTAGCAGAACAGTTTTTTTTCTCTTTAATTTCACTTCTTTCGACGTTTGACATTAAAAACAATCTATTTTTCCGGTTTGTGCCAAAATGTAATCAGCACCAGGATAACACGTGATTTACTGACACATATTACAAGAATTGCATAAACAGGATATTTGCTACAGTGGATACAATTTTGCTTCTCTATTTTGGGTAAAATTCTCCAAAAAGGTATACTAAAAGAAAATCCATAATTTGGTCAAAAAATCCCTATACTTTGTCCACAAATCTTCTCCAAAAATATGCCTATTAGTATTTTCTTTACTGTAGTAGTAATTTTAGTGTTTTATTTTGATATTTTTATAAAGAAATAGAATTGTAAGTTTATAGTGGTACTTAAAAAAGCGGGTACTTAAAGAAAAAGAATTAAGTCTGTGTAACACAGTTTACCTTACTTTTTAATTAGAGATGGACGAATAGCACGCTTTTTGAATTCGAATTTTTTATTTTAAATTTCAGTTTTTATTATTTTAGGTACTCTTAACTACGATAATTGAATAATTTAAATGTTTTCACCTATTATAGTTTTTTAAATAAGCAAATATTCGAATACGTTCAAGATGTAGTCTGCTTCTTCTATCTCACATTACCGTTCACGGCATGTGACAGAAGTGATATCAGATGCTACAACCGTATCTCTTTGAAAGTGCCGACAGCGGTATCCTTCTTAAATATATTGAAATTGATTTCTGTGGTAATATATTTGAATTCGAATTTTCAATGGATTTAACATGTTTTGAATATTATTATGTAACTACTTTTCTGTGGCGTATGTTACTGCGTGAACCATCTGATTCATCAATAACTCAAAACTCGATCGACTTTTCATGGATTTGGAAGCCTAACAATTTATACGATATTTTGACATTGATTGGATGTTGGTATATAATGTAAAATATTGTGATGTGGTCAGCACATTACTTTTCCTACATAATGCAAATTTTTCTTTGGCGTTTATCTTCGTGTGAATCATCTAATTACTAGCTCAAAACTAGATAGATTTTTTATAGATTTAGTATCCTAACGATTTATACGATATGTTGACATTGATTGGATTTTGATATACAATGTAAAATAAGCTGATGTGGACACAATATGACTTTTCCTACATAATGTAAATTTTTTTTGTGGCGTTTATGTTCGTGTGAATCATCTGATCATTAGTTCAGATCTAGATAGGCTGACAAATCTATGAAAATTCCATCTAGTTTTGATATTTTTGTTTTCATTTTCTATTCATTGAATTAGTTTTGGTATTCCAAGGCTCATCATACACGAGCGCCAGGTGAGGGATACAGTTAAGCCATGGATATTATCTTTTGTAAGCTAGATGTACATTAATTTATATTGATGTAGGCCTAGGCTTAAGTGACTGGAGAATAATAGCGAAAGTGTTAAATGTCAGTTAACCTTAACTGTACTTTGACTGAAATCTCGAACTTTTACTCTGGTTTAATATTTAATTAATCATCTAAAGGTTAACAAGACAAAAATATTGTGTATGAAATGTTGTTATTGCAAAAAGGTATTTTAAAATAACGAAATTTCTGTTTTTATTGAAGGCGAATAATGTAAATAAACCCAAAACGTCGAACATGTATTACATCCGGTCCAGAACAGAGGGTGCATATGCTTGTTGCCATTCAGCAAATGATAATAATTACTCACACTCGAAATTATGTTGTTTAATTTTCTTAAAAAATATTTGAGGGTATTGCCTTTACATAAATTAAAAATGCTGCTTTATATCTTCTGTAATTCGCTTCAATTCTGATGTACCCTTCTGTTATTACAAACCACTCCATTTTTATAAAGTTCTGAATGTCAAGTACAGTTTCAAAATAATGCATAAAAATTCCACATATTTTATAATTCTGTTAACACTGAAATTGCAGTATTTAAAACGATATTGTACCCTTATTTTCAACGCTTACGGACAGTTTAATTTGAATAATCAATAATTAAAATATATATTTTCAATAGTTTGATCAGTATAGCCAGCAGACGATTTCGGAATTTGAAGCGTAGCTGTGTTACTATGGTAACAAATATAATTAAAAACTGCATAAAATTTTCTAATTATACAATATTAAAAAATAGTCTGCTATTTTTTAATATTGTATGAGTAGAAATTAAACTATTTTGAAACCAATTAATATTAGAATATTTTTATTCTGCGTATATTGATAAAGAAACGAATTTTGTGTATCTAGCCATTCTCGAGAAGAACTTTCAAATAAAATTTCGAGATTTACAATTTTTTTTTATACCAGAAAATCAAGAGTTTATATTTTTCTCTTTATCGGTAAGTCCCACATATGCAAAGTTTCAAGTTTCCACCTTGATTAGTTTGAACTGTGTAAATCATTACTTAATCTTCAATCTCAATCTCTGTCAGCAGTGTGACATAGATACAATTTAAAGTTATCGTCTGTCAAAATTTCAAATTATCGTCTGTGTTATCTTGCGTATAAAATTTTAATACTTAATCACCTTATAATGTGAGAACATTAAAATACATTTATATATAAAATAATATTGAAGAATATTTATCTTTGATGATTTTCGTTCTATTCTATGTATTATGATTTTTCGTATTTGGACCATGTTTTCGCCCCTATTTATATTTCTAGCTCTCTTTACTACTGGTACTCGAATAAATCTCTTGTGAATACATTTCGCAACAAATGTAAGAGACAAAAAATAAATAAATAAAAAAGGAAATAGCTTTTATCTTGATTAGGACGACATTGTAACAGTTTCTGTCGTTTTTCACCCTTTTAATCTGAATACACGTAAAAGTGTGTTTGTCCAGATTCTTTATTTCTTATCTGAAATAATTTTATGGGCATGAAACGGTTATTCTTTATAGTAACTTGTATGTTTAATTATTATTAAATATATGTATTTTTGCTTTGTCATACTATATAAAAAAAAAACTTTTCTCTGCGTCACAATTGGTGATAATTTAATGACTTATCTTTTTTGGCGTCAAATTTTGTGATAAATTAGATACAATATTGGCAATTTGGCGACTTTTGAGCGAAGTTGCATGTAAGTTGACTATTCGAAAATGCATGCAGTTTAATTGCAAATTTCATTGAAATTTAACAAATTACTGCACTTGAATATGTTTAGTAAAATACGAAGGTATCGCTTCATATTCATGCCAGATATTAAAATCATGCGAATCTTCAATTTTCCGATGCACCGATATAAAAATGAAATTAAATAAAATACGTATAATGCCGTGTATGTTAATATTTATTTTTTTTAGCAGTTTCCAACATAGTTGTAACGTGTTAGTGACTGTTCATTCTGTTTCTCCGTTCGCACGATAACTACCGTAAAAATGACTTTATCAAAATGAAATTTTAGTATGTTGTTCAGACGGTCTCTGGGACATATGGAAATGTAAATGAATAATATCGCATATTTAGTTTTGGAGTGGACCCGGGATGAAAAAGTGAAATATATTGAACCCTGTAAGATGTAATTTTTCAAACAAACATATTTTAGGCAAAGTTAAAATTCACAAATCGCTTCGAAAATGTTAGAAAATATTCAAATTATCCCATAAAATATATGAAAAAAATTTCGGCAAAATATGTTCGGTGTTTTTTTTTTAAAATAATAATTAAAATGATAATTACACCCATATTATTAGAAGAGATAACGTGACCCACTTCAAAATAAAATATGGCATCCATCTTCTTTCCCAGTGTAGAAAGCGTGATTTTTAAAGTTCTTTTAAATGTATATTTAATGTTACATCCGTCCTAAAACCTCTTTATTTTTGCGTATTTTCTGTGCATTTATATTCTGTGCCAACGCAATTTATAATATTTTTGAGTTTAAATGATTATTAAACTTTGATTATTTCTGCAACGAAGCCTAATTTTAATGGATACAGAATAGAAACGAGTGATTGTAAGATGAGTTGCATAAAAATTGCAAAAAAAAATTTCACGCAAAATTATTTAACTGTGGAGTTTGGAATAAAAGTGTATGAATATAATATTCACTGCTTTCATATAGAGAGCCAGGTGATTTATATTTCGATGACATCATTTGAATAAAGTTCAGTTTTTTCCGATGAAGTTTTCAAATATAATAAATTATTGTAGTACTGTGATAATTTAAAATATATCAGCGCTGAATGTATCGCATTTTAGAGATGTTTAAATAAAATTCCATTTCTGTTGGAAAGTGTTTTATAATCAATACTTTATGCATGATTGATCTTTCTTGTTTTAATTTTCACGCAAAATTATTTAACTGTGGAGTTTGGAATAAAAGTGTATGAATATAATATTCACTGCTTTCACATAGAGAGCCAGGTGATTTATATTTCGATGACATCATTTGAATAAAGTTCAGTTTTTTCCGATGAAGTTTTCAAATATAATAAATTATTGTAGTACTGTGATAATTTAAAATATATCAGCGCTGAATGTATCGCATTTTAGGGATGTTTAAATAAAATTGCATTTCAGTTGGAAAGTGTTTCATAATCAATATTTTATGCATGATTGATCTTTTTTGTTTTAATATAAAGTAGTAGTCCTAACGCATTCATTTCAAAGTTCGTTAGGAAAAACCTTCATCGACCTTTTGGATAGTGTCAAGATGTAAACCCTGGGATAATATTTTCGATCGCTACGGAACCGATTTGTGTGAAAATCGTTCAAAATTTCGCTTCAACATAAAATAATTAAAGAAATTAATTCGAATATTAAAATCGTCGCTCCGCGGCGTCTTGGGGCCTGACATGTATTGTCACTGTACTGAATTTTGCAGCTTGTACGTCGCCTAGATTTTCTGCTGCACTCGATTCGAGTTCATCGAAGCTTAAAATGTGCTCTTCCGTCAAAAAATCGAATTCGAATTGTCAGCCCTGTTACAATATTTTCCTTATATATTATACACTCAAACGTATTTTTGTGCGGTGCATGGGGACCGCATAAAAGAAAACGCATCAAAATAAATCGCACAAAACTTCACGAGTAGCTATAAAAAATAGTTTTCGCAACACAATTAGAAAGTATTTTTTTTTATGCGGTGAATAGGAACCGCATAAAAAAGTCTCACGTAGAAAATAACTCAAAACCTTATGAAATAACTAGTAATTTACGCTTTGAAATGAATCTTATCTTAATGGTCAAGGAATGTGAAAGCACTTTGAAGAACGTCAATTAATATTAGATTTAAAAATTAAAACACACGTAATATTCTTTATTAAATCACTTTATTTAGCGGATTTGTCACTTGCGCAGATCAGAGACGAATAAAAAAAAAACGAGACACGCAGTCCGTTTCGGGAAAACCCGAACTAACACGATGCAGATGTCCTTCAATGTTTGTTTGCCATCAATGCATTTTTGCTTTGCTACGCAAGAATTCATTCCATCGCAATATGCTATTGCACTTTTCATTTATTTACATGGAAATTCTTGTACGTTAAACAATTAAATTATGCGATTATAGAATTCAATACATATGTAATGTAATTTGCTGACGCAATACTTATGCAATGTGATGAAATACATATCAATAATCGAAAAAACTAAATGGCCGATCAAACCTACAATTTTTTTTTATTGATAACTTCGTCAATTATGTTCCAATTTGATTGAAATTTTCATATACCGCACAAAAAAAATCGCACAAAAAAAAATCGCACAAAAACAGGTTTGAGTGTACTGTGTATTTAGGGGAAATAATGCTGCTTCGGATCTTTTGCCTATCGTTACAACTGCGCTAAACATCAATCTCCCACTCCCGTTTTTTACATCTTTTAGAATTTTCACTATCGTCTGCTAATGTGAGAATATTTTAAAGCATTTATAAATAAAACAGCACTGCCATGTCATGCTATGATTTTCTTTCCAAGCTGTTCAGTTCGTTATTATGATTATTTTCACATATATATTTTCTCCTGCTATTTATATTTCCAGCCGTCCTTTATCTGGGTTCTTGAATATCTTCCTACGGCATTGTGCGTTAGAAGCGAAAGCGAGAGAGAAAAAAGGAAACAAGCTTTTATCTTGATTAGAACGGCGTTGCAAGAGGTTCTGTCGCTTTTCCCCTTTTTAATCTGAATATCCCTAAATATGTCTTTGTCCCGGCGCTTTATTTCTTATCTGGAATAATTTCATAGGGATGGAAATTTCCCCATTTTCTGCATAGCTTGGAATTTTTAAGTTCTGTTGAATATTTTTACTTTCCCTACAATGCATTGTAATTTATAGGGAAAGTATTGGAATCGTGTCGAAAATTACAACTCGAGTTTTCGACGTATCTACACGTTTTAGGACCTCTAGAATACGAAAACACCATTTTTAGCGTGACGTCTGTGTGTGTGTCTGTGCAATGTATGTATCCACTCTAACTCAAAAACTAATGGATCGAATTTCATAAAATTTGGTAGGGAGGTCCTTTGGGTGTGACCCTGAGCTGATTAGATTTTGGTACGATTTGGATAAAAAAAAAAAACCCCGCCTTTTTGCGAAATGGCCCGCATAAATTTCATGTATCCACTGTACCTGAAATACTAATAGACCAAATTTCACAAAATGTGGTAGATAAGTCGCTTGTGGGATACTCTGGTGCTGATTAGATTTTCGTACGAGTCGGAAAAGAACAACCTCCCTTTTTTTTTTTTACGAAATGGCCCGCCAAAATAAAAAATAAAGACTACGTATATTCAAATGTATCAATTAAATGCTTGTTTTATACGAAATTTTTCGTACGTTTCGACTACACGTTTTAGAATTTCTAAAATACGGAAAATGACTTTTCGGCGGATTTTTTGGTTTCGAACACTCTAGAACCCCCCAAAAATATTTTTAGCGTGACATCTGCGTGTGTATGTGTGTGTGTGTCTGTGCAATGTATGTATCCATTGTAACTCAAAAACTAATTGTCCAAATTTCATAAAATTTTATGAACAAGTAAGTCACTTGGGGGTAATCCTGGTGCTGATTACGATGCGGGATAAAAGAACCTGCCTTTTTTTTTGCGAAATGGCCCGCAAAAATCGCATGTTTTCACTCTAACTAAAAAATTAATTTACTAAATTTCATAAAATTTGATATATAAATGACTTGTAATCTGCGTTGGTGCTGATTAGATTTTGGTACGATTCGAAAAAAAAAATAAATAGAAACTGCTGTTTATTTTCGAAATGGCCCGCAAAAATCGTTAAAATCTAAAATAAATGAATACGTGTGCTCCAATGTATCAGTTGCATGCTTGTTTTATACGTAATATTTAATGCTGAAAGGAATAAGACCAATTCCATTACTCTAAGACTAGCCGTTTTCGAGATATTTTAGTTTTTTCGCGTTTTTGCTACGCCGCCTTTGAAAATACTTTCAGTTACCAAATGAAATCGAAAATTGAATTAAAAGTACAAATTCATTGGCATTTCAAATAATTATGCGTGCTATTTTGTGCCATGAAACTCAATTTCATGAATGGGAAATAATGATAAAATTAATTTGAATCTGCAGGGAAAGTCATGTACTGCCGACATCAGATTTTTTTCATGCGCCACCGTTGTGTAGGAGAAAATTGAAAACTTGTACTTATTTATTTTTACACTTTTTCGTGTGTGTGTGTCTGTGTGTCTGTTCGTGCAATGCATTCTAACTGAAAATTTATCAAATTTCACACAGTTTGGTAAATAAGTCACTTGTATGTTACCCTGGTGGTGATTACAATTTGGTACGATATGGAAAAAAAAGAACCTACTCTTTTGCGAAATGTCCCACAAAAATCGCCAAAATATAAAATAAAAGACTATGTATGTTCAAATGTATCAATTAAATGCTTGTTTTATATGTAATTTTTAACGAGGAAAAGAACAAGACCAACCCCATCACTCTAGGTCTAACCGTTTTCGAGATACTTAATTTTTTTCGCAACTTTGCTAAGAACGGTTTAGAAAATACATCCAGTTACCAAATGAAAACGAAAATTGAATTAAGTGTAAATGCAGTGTTATTTCAAATAATTATGTGTGTTATTTAGTGTAATTAAACTTAATTTAATAAAATATTAAAGAAGCAATGGAGATATGTATATGAATCTGTAGGTAAAGTCATGTGCTGCTTTTTTTCATTTTTTGTTGCGTCGCCTTTGAAAAAATCTGATGTGAGAAACACATGACTTTCCTTGTATAATGCAATGAATTTACTACTTTTACAGTTAAAAAAAATGTTATTCTTATAGTAGATACTTATATTCTTTCCAAGATATTAAATTTCCTTCAATTAGTCGTTATTTTCATTGATTTAGCGTCATTTTTAACAATTTGGCGAGATTTTTGTTAATTTGGCAGCAATTAAAAATGTCGCCAAGTTGGCGACATTCCACCAAATTCGTTATGGACGGAGAAATAAGTTATTCTTACAGCAGATAAATGACTATTGGCGTTCAAATACAAAAGTATTACTCAAAGTATCGTTTTTCCTGAATGGAACGAGCTAGTTCCACGAGAATGATATCATCCAATTTATCGCATGTTATTACATATGAAAAGTGAACATGTTTCTCAATAGGAAATATTTTTTTTATTATTATATATGATTTTTTGATAATTTTTTTGAAAAATGTGCAATATCTCGAGAACGGTTCATGTTAGCGTTCTAAAATTTATGTCTATCGTTTTCTAATGAAAAATTATATAAGAAATGTCTATTTGCGTAATTTTATTAGCGGTTTTGATTTTTTGACGATTTTTTCAAAGTTTCACTCGAAAATTTAGGAGGTGGTTCTGAACATTCGATTGCGTATAAAAACAATAGGCTTCCAGTGTTTACGGATTGTGATTTTTGTACCAAATTTCTTTCGAATCGGTCCATTCGTTCGTCAGTTATCGTCTTCACAGACTCACTAACACACACACACACACACACACACACAGACATCACTTCAAAAATGTTTGATTCGTGATCAGGGATGCTTGAAACGTGCTCTCCCGTCGAAAATTCGAATTCGAATTTTCGACCCCGTCGCAATACTTTCCTTAAACATTATATATATAAGGAAAGTAAAAATATCCAGTTACCAAATTGAAAAAAAATTGAATTAAAACCACAAATTCTGTGTAATTTTAAATATGTATTAGTGTCTTATTTTGTTCTGATATTCAGTTTATCGAATTGTGAAATAAAGGAAAAGAAAATGAATTTGACTCTGTAGGGGAAGTTATATTCTGCCCGCATCATATTTTTATACTTAGGATAAATATTCGTCCACTTTCCTTAATTAACTTTTCCTTGGTTGAGTTAGTTAGTTGTTAAATTATTTAAATTCCTTTTTGCGAAGTATGTGGCGGAAAAATATTTTGAGTGTAACTTTAGTAATTTATTTTTAGCGGCAAGGAAACTAACGTACCTAAATTATGAAATTTTCTTTAAATTACCAAATCTTTGTAGGTAGAACAGTGAAGTTCTGAAATGGGATTCTCATACCACATAATAAAATAGGATTGTGTGTGTATGTGTTAGAAAATTGTGTGTGTGCGAAAAATTAGAATCAATGTTACGTAAATAATCATGTCTTTTTACTTTCCTTATATGCATAATGTATAAGGAAAGTATTGTGACGGGGTCGAAAATTCGAATTCGAGTTTTCGACGGGTGAGCACGTTTCAAGTATCCCTGATCACGAATCAAACATTTTTGAAGTGATGTCTGTGTGTGTGTGTGTCAGTGGGTCTGCGAAGACGATAACTGACGAACGAATGGACCGATTCGAACCAAATTTGGTACAAAAATCACAATCTGTAAACACTGGAAGCCTATTGTTTTTATACGCAATCGAATGTTCAGAACTCCCCTAAATTTTCGAATGAAATTTTGAAAAAATTGTCAAAAAATCAAAACCAATAGTAAAGTTACGCAAATAGACATTTCTTATGTAATTTTTCATTAGAAAACGATTGACATAAATTTTAGAACGCTAACATGAAACGTTCTCGAGATATTGCACATTTTTCAAAAAAATTATCAAAAAGTCATATAAAATGGAAAAAAAAAAATATTTCCTATTGAGAAACATGTTCACTTTTCATATATAATATCATGCGATAAATTGGGTGACATCGTTCTTGTGGATCTAGCTCGTTCCATTCATGAAAAAAGATACTTTGAGTAATACTTTTGCATTTGAACGCCAATTTATCTGCTGTAAGAATAACTTATTTCTTCGTCCATAACGCTTGGCGAGATTTTGGCGACAAAATTGGCGGAATGTCGCTAACTTGGCGACTTTTTGAAATGTTGCCAAATTAACGATAATCTCGCCAAATGGATAAAAATGACGATAAATCAATGAAAATGACGACTAATTGTCGAAAATTCAATATCTTGGAAAGGATATTAGTATCTACTAGAAGAAAAACTTATTTATTTTACTGTAAAAGTAGTAAATTCATTTCATTATATAAGGAAAGTCATGTGTTGCCCACATCAGATTTTTTTCGTTAGAAAACGATGCGCACAAATTTTAGTACTCGACTAGAATGAACTAGAATGAATTGTTCTCGAGATATTGCACTTTTTTCAAATTAATTTATCAAGAAATCGCATAAAATTAAAAAAAAGGTATTAACTATTGTAAAATATGTCCACTTTTTACTTTCCTTATATGCATAATGTATAAGGAAAGTATTGTGACGGGGTCGAAAATTCGAATTCGTGTTTTCGACGGGAGAGCACGTTTCAAGCATCCCTGATCACGAATCGAACATTTTTGAAGTGGTGTGTGTGTGTGTGTGTGTGTGTGTGTGAAAGTATGTGTGTGTGTGTGTCAGTGAGTCTGTGAAGACGATACCTCACGAACGAATGAAGCGATTCGAATGAAATTTGGTACAAAAATCACAATCCGTGAATACTGGAAGCCTGTTGTTTTAAAACAGAATAGAATGTTCAGAACCCCCCTAAATTTTCGAGTGAAATTTTGAAAAAATCACCAAAAAATCAAAACTTTTAATAAAATTACGCAAATAGACATTTCTTATGTAATTTTTCCTTAGAAAACAAGTGACATAAACTTTAAAACGCTAGCATGAACCATTTTCGAGATATTGCACATTTTTCAAATAAATGTATTAACAAACATGTTCACTTTTCATATGTAATATCATGCGATAAGTTAGGTGACATCATTCTGGTGGATCTAACTCGTTCCATTCACGAGAAAAGATACTTTGAGTAATACTTTTTTATTTGAACGCCAATAGTCATTTATCTGCTGTAAGAATAACTTATTTGTCCGTCCATAACACTTGGCGATATTTTGGTGACGAATTTGGCGGAATGTCGCCAACTTGACGACATTTTTAAATGTTGCCAAATTAACGCGAATCTCGCCAAATGGATAAAAATGACGCTAAATCCATGAAAATGACGACTAGATAATAAGATTTAATATTTTTGAAATAATATAAGGATAACATTTTTTTAACTGTAAAAGTAGTAAATTCATTGCATTATATAAGGAAAGTCATGTTCTGCCCACATCAGATTTTTATATGTAATATTATGCGATAAATTTGTTAACGTCAATTTCGGGGATCTAATTCGTTCCATTCAAGAGAATAGAAAAGATACTTTGTGTAATAGCTTTGTATTTTGGCGCCTAACAATCCGCCAACAGTCATTTACATATAAAAAATAATCTTTCTGTTTGTCTAACGCTAAGTGATCAATTTGGCGACCTTGACGACTGATTTATCTAAATATCGCCAATTTGGCGATATTTCGAAATATCATTAAAATATATACGTCCGAAAATATCTTTAAAATTGACTCTAAGTTGGCGAAAATGACCCCAAATTGATGAATTAATTATTCAGATATTTTAATATATAGATTCTATTGCTTATTGTGGATGCTATCAATATTAATAATTGTCACTTCAGAGTTGCTTCAAATATACAACACTTTCCAGCATAGTTGAAATGAAAAGTGTCTAGTATTTTGTTCATCCTGTCTGTTTGTCCGTTCGCACGATAACTTCCATAAAAATGATTTTATCAAAATGAAATTTTAGCATGTTGTGGAGACTGTCTGTGGAACATATGGGAATGTAAATGAATAATATCACCCAATTAGTTTTGGATTGAACCCGGGTCGAAAAAGTGAAATTCATTGAACTCTATGGGAATATTCAAATTATCCCATAAAATACATAAAAAAAAAATCATCAAATATGTTTGGTAGTTTTTTAAATAAAAATTAAAATAATTACTCCCGTATTATATGAAGAGATCGCGTGACCCACTTCAAAATAAAATATGGCATCCATCTTTTTTTCCAATGTAAAAATCATGATTTTTAAAGCTCTTTTAAATTATGTATAGTGTTGCATCCGTCCTAAAACCACTTTATATTTGAGTATTTTCTGCGCATCTATATTCTGTGCCAACGCAATTACAATATTGAGTCTAAATGATCACCAAACTTTGATTATTTCTACACGAAGCCTGATTTTGATGGATGCAGAATATAGACAAGTGATTGGTTGTATAAGAATTGAATTGTTTTCGTGCAAAATTATTTAGCTCTGGAGTCTGGAACAAAAATGATATGAATTATAAACATTCATTGCTTTACGTAGCGAGCCAGACTATTTATATTTCGTTGACGTCAATTGAATAAAGTTCATTTTTTTCCCATGAAGTTTTAAGTTTTAAAATATAATAAATTATTGTAGTACTGTGATAATTTAAAATATATCAGCGTATCGCATTTTAGAGATGTTTAAATAAAATTGCATTTCAGTTGGAAAGTGATTCATAATCAATGCTTTATGCATGATTGATCTTTCTTATTTATACAATATGTATGAGAAAGTAGTATTAATATAAATCTGTTTTAACATCTTAACATAAGCTTAAAAAAAAATATTTGAGAAAACCAGCATATACTTCAAAATGTCTCTTCCCCGTCAAGTATTTTCTATATATGCTACCCACACAGATCCTATTTCAGGAGTTGGGAAAGCAGCATATTTTACAAATTTGTGTTTTCCCATCTTTTTAAAGGAAAGGGAAATATTTGCCTACTTACATTTTCGTTATAGCGCTGCAGGATATTAAATGTTGAATACGTCTTTCCAAGCACTTTGAGTGTGTCAGAAAATAGAAATTCTGATACAATTCATCTTGTACAGGGTTTCTAGAAAAGTTCTTAAGCACCCCAAAAACTTTGTGAGAAAATGTTGTGAAGTATTGGTGTTTTTCAATACAGGGTAATTCAAAACTCTACGTGCAAACTTTTAGGGGAGGTAGAAAACACAAAAACAAACTATATTCACATAGAAATGTATGACCTTAAACTTCACGCTTATGTGTAAAGGATACACTAATATTCAGAAATGACAAGACTGTAAATGGTGTTAAAATCTTTATTAGGCTTAATGTAACAGTTTGATAGTAGTTGTAGACGTACGTTTCACAGCAGGTGCTCAAAGTTCCAACCATTAAAGCCCGTATTACACGACAGTAATTTGGGACAACAAACCGTTCGCAAAACAGCTCAGACAGCAAATTTAGCCACAATATTTTAAGTTTAACCCGAAAATGTTGTTGAGGGAACGGCTGTGCGAAAATCGACTAATCAGAAATGCATAAATCCGAAACGTCACAGGTCACGTGCTTTCGAGTTATTTTATTTCTTACTTGAATGGCGACCAAGGTGGCCGATAGACTGTTTTGGAATGCAGAAATGGAAGCTGATCTTACTGAACTTATTCAATCCAAACGGAACCTTTGGAATGTTAAGGTCACTCTTTAGAATAAGAGCCCCCATTACACGACAGTAATTTGGGACAAGAAACCTCATAGAGTTTCGTCCAGAACAGAGCACCAGGCGCGAAGCGCCTTTAATCTCCAATCTCTTAGGTGTGGTTCTTATCTTCATACTGTGACATTATTTCATTGGTCCATAGTTGGAGGTTCGAGGTTTTTGATTTACTGTTTTTATTATTTGTCCTAGCTCCTAGTGTGGCAGTTTGTTGCACATTAAGAGTTTAAGCAGTTTGGGGGGGTTGATGCAGATCTGAGGGTAACCTAGCATTTTAGCAGTTTAGGATTTTAAACATTTTGTAGAAAACCAAAGATCGCGAGTTTTCTTTAATATCAACTGATTAAGGTGGGACGTTCCTAGTACCGAATATCAAAGTTAAGTACCGAGCGGGGTCTCTTACGAGATTTAGCCTTGCGATGATCATAGTCATGCAGATTAAATAATAGTTCATTTGGGACAGATGGCAGATTTTTGTAGAATTTAAGAGCTAGCTTTTTGATTTGGGCTCTAACAGTTTTTATTTTGAGGTCTTTCCTAATTACCGAGTTTCTTAAGTATCTAGGGGCTTTCCTTATAATCCTTAGGGTTTTGTTTTGTCTTGTCTCCAATAAGTCTATGGTAGTTTTACAGGCATATCCCCATACGGGTGCTGCATACAGCATTCCCGGGCAGATGACCGATTTATAAATTAGGAGTTTATTTTGATATCTTAGATTTCCGTTTCCTATCATTGGGTATAAGGCTCCTATGGTTATATACGCTTTTTTGATTATGTTCGTTACGTGCAGTTTCCAAGTTAAGTGGGAGTCTATCGTTACACCTAGGTATTTAGTAGATTTTTCCGCTTTTAGGGCATGGTTGTTTATGTACAGAGGAGGCGGAGGTTTACGTTTTCTTGAGAAATAAATCCAATGACATTTATTGGGATTTAATTTTATTCGCCATTTTTCCAGCCATGTTTGGAGTATGTCTAAGTGTTGTTGTAGCTGTCTGTGCATTACTGAGACGTAAGGGTGTTTTGCAAGTATCGCGCTGTCGTCTGCATAGAGTGCCAGCTCCGTGTCTGGGGTCCTGGGAATGTCATTTAGATATATGTTAAAGAGTGTCGGGCCCAGGATGGATCCTTGCGGTACACTACTTTTAATGAGCTTGGGTGTAGATTAGTTATTTTTTACTCTGACTTGAAAGTGTCTGTTATTTAGGTATGAAATTAAAAGTTTGACAAGTGCGTCAGGGACTTTTAGATTGATCAATTTGTAAGCTAATCCACAGTGCCACACTTTATCAAAGGCTTTTTGGATGTCAAGAAAAATCGCAGCTGTGGGTGTCTTATTATTAAAACAAGAAGAAATGTACTCTACCACTCTCAGCAATTGATGAGTGGCGGAGTGTTTTGGCCGAAATCCAAACTGCTCCGGAATGATAATGTCATTCTCATAATTTTACTAAGCGTCGGTAACAAACTGATTGGTCTGTAGTTGGCTGGAATTGAGGCATCCTCACCAGGTTTATGGATCGCTATAATTATCGCGTCCTTCCATTCTTTGGGGAAATAATTTAGTTCTAGTATTTTATTTATTAAGATGGTCAAGTAAAATATTATATTTAAGGGTAGGTTTTTTACCGCGATATTCCTGATTTTGTCGTGCCCTGGGCTTTTACGGTTTTTGATAATCTCTACTATCTCTTGCGGGGTGGCTGGATTAATATCAGCCGTGACCGGGGAATTCCTGAAATTGTTTTGAGTTTGCCTAACCATTCTTAGGGTGTCCTGACACATTAGATCGTGGTTTGGTTCAAATTGCTTTTCGTAATGCCTAGCAAGCGCCTCTGCCGGGACAAGAAACCGTTCGCAAAACAGCTTTGGGATGTTTGTGACGTCACTTCACGCAACACGGAACGAAAGTGACGTCACTCCAAGCAGCAAATGGGGAAGCCGCGTTCGCAAAACAGCTTTGGAACGTTTGTGGCGTCACTTCCACGCAGCACAGAACGAAAATGACGTCACTCCAAACAGCAAATGGTAAAGCTAGCTTTCCCTTGTGCTGCTTGAAATGACGTCATTTTCGTTCTGTGCTGCGTAAGGCTCCTATATAGACTATAAGTATATATCCTATAAGTATATATAAGAGCCTTAGTGTTGCGTGGAGTGACGTCACAAACTTCCTAAAGCTGTTTTGCGAACGATTTGTTGTTCCAAATTACTGTCGTGTAATAGGGGCTTAACAGTAATGCACGCGCTTGACAGCGGCAACATTGTCAAGCGCGTAAATCCGGCAGAACTTCCTCCAGAAAAATCCGGTACTTCCGGGTTGTTGCCACCCGATTTTCAAATAATTTTTTCTTGCAAAAATATTTCTTGTTAAAATCACAAGCTATTCAAAAAGCGAATCTGGTATAAAAAAGTTGAATAGAGTCACACTTCCTTTAATTTTTATACTGTTGAACCTGCCTTAAACGGAATTTCAGGGGTCCGGAAGAATATTCCGTCTAGAAAAGGTTTCCTTTTCATGCAAGTCCTTCCATGAAAAGCTAAGTTTAAGGCTTAGCTGAAAATGCAGATAGTGCATATGTAATTGCTCGCCTAAACATCAGACTTATAACATCAGAAATTTTAAGAAAGTGTATTTAGATTCATCTGATTATTACTATATTATGCCGCAATAGCTAATTTAATTATTTTAAATATGTATACACGTACATTTTCACGTACTACAATCACAGGAGTATATGTTAATAAAATATAGTGTACCCCATGTCCTTAACTGTTAGCTTATTACCATACCTTAAAACTTAGACGAATTGACTTACAGGTAACATATTACTGCTTACCAAAAATCAAAAATTTGAGGGGGAAAAAATGTTTTGTTGAGGTGAACTTGGACATGTCTTACTAATGTTGCGATTTTCAGTTAAAAATCGTGCATTGATTAATATTTCTCTCATTTCAGAGTCTCCCTGATTAATTGAAGATTCTTGACGTTCTGAAAGAGCTTTCAGAAAATCAAGATATAATTTAATAGAAAGTTCTTTGATAAACGGTTCTTTTGGAAATAAATGGCTAAAATAGTTGGATGATTTTGTCCATTCTTTGTTCGTTATAACAGGTGCTTTTATTAACAAATTATTTTAAATTGGTCGCCCGATTCCGCGTTGTGCAAGCTCCATTTCACTCACGGGAAAATAACATAAATATCTTATAATTTTGGACGGGGCTAAAAATATGTTTCCGCTTATTACAGTGTTCCGGTTCAAGCAAGTATAAGTGTACATAGTTTTACCATCAAAACGCATCGGAATAGACCAGGACTATTTGATTGTTTACTGCTTTTTGCCTCATTTTGCCTCTATTTTTTAAACCCAAACAAACTCTAAAATATAGTTCACTGAAAAAAAAAATCCTCAGAATTATAGAACTTCTACCATTTTATCTCTTTTATCGAACGCGCACACCCTTATTCTATTTTATCATGTCTTTAGCGAGAATAAAATGCCAAAAGGCGCGAAACAGAGTTCCCTTTTAAAAAGCAAGATATTTAATAAGAAATTCGATCTCTGTAGAACGCTCATAAAAGTTCTACTCATCTTACGTATGGAAAATGCTGAAAATATTCAACTTCCAGTCCCAATCAAATTTTGTATGAAACCGAATTTTGTACAAAGTTAAGACTGATGCATGGATTTTTTTATCATTGCTCATGTCGTTTGTGAAAGCATACACCCTTTGTATTATATACAAGGTAGGATCAAAAAGTTCGGAGACTGTACTGATATCTCCAACCCTGATTGGAGGAGAGGGGAACTGTTTTACCGTGGCGTAGAGGCATTTGTGACGTGAGATGTGAAAAGGAAGAAGCAGGTCCGCAGTGTAGAGTTTTCCAGACAATGCGTGTCAGTGAACTGTAGCCGTTCGCGTTCATCGAAAATGGAAATGGCGTTTGAAAAACAACGTGCGAATATCAAATTCTGCCAGCGTTTGGGGGAAATCGTGGGCAGAAACAGTGCACCTGCTGCAGTTTTATTGAGCGCGCTTTATTGAGTGTTTAGCGGTCGCAAAGGAAATTCGAGCCTATGAAATAAATAAACTAATTCGAAAGTAAAGAAAAAAAAAGTAACGCCGGGGTGTACCTACACGTGTCCTGAAGTACCTGTGTTCCAAATTTCATGGTCGTACAATGCTTAGATATTCCGCCAAATCATTTACTAGATTACTGGAGTTTTTGTTAATATGAAAGGATTCAAAGAAGCCGAAAATTGAAGAGCACTTTTGAATAATGAAAGCAGGAGAAAAACCAAACCCTGACATAACATTAGGCCATTGAATTTCATTCCCAACAAAGATTAGGGATATAAAATTTATGAATTTCTTGGTTTTTTATACAATTTTCATGCTCTTTTAAGCGGTGCTTTAATGTGCGTCTTAATCTAAATGTCTACCGTTTAGTTCTTTAAACGGTAGACATTTAGATTAAGACTTTTGCACTGATAAAGGAAATGCAGTTGATTTCTGAAACGTACGTATGCTGATTTAACTTAATTTGCGCTGCATTTTACGTTTTAACCAGTTTTGTATTGATTTCACTCAAAGTTACGTGCTTTACTTAGGTATTTATTGCCTTTCATATAATCGTTTTGTTCGTTCTTGGGATCGATTCCTTAACATTAGACCAGTGGTTCCCACCGTGTAGTATGCGCACCCCTTTGGGGTACGCGGTAAAATTTTTGGGGGTACATTGTGAGAGCTCAAAAGTAGTAACAAAGTCGCTAAGTTGACAACACTGCTAACAAGTGCAACTGTTTACCGAATAAAATGTTTATAATTTCATAAGATTTGTTAAACTGTTTCATTTTTTGTGTTTATTTGTAAATGTAATTTATGAATACAAATCTTAATGTGTGTGTATATATATTTTTATTTCATTTCCAATGTTATAATGGAACTATAGTTATATCTATCTATGCCAGGAGTACGCCAGTGCATAAATATTTCCAGGGAGTACGTGAAGCATGGAATGATGAGAAACACTGTATTAAGTAATGCTCTACAATTTTATAATTGGCTTTTCTTGAACTCTCTTTTTTTCTTAGTGTATTATTCTAATTTTCAAAATTCTCCGCTAGATGGTGCAGCAATCACTGTCATTCGATCGGGCCTGCTCATTTACTATAGGCTGACTTAATCTGTACACTCGTGGACCTTTCCTTACAAAGTTATTGGGAGTGCTTAATGACTTTACTGGGATCCCTGTATTTTATTATTTCCTTTTACTTTTAACATCTAAAGAAATCCAAATGCGCTGTTAGCAACGAAGTTGAAAAGCTTTGAAAGATTTAACTTTAATATGAAAATCTCTACACTTTTATTTATTTTTTATCAAAGTCTCCTAGAGACTTTTCTTTTAAGTACTGGTCACACACATTACATGGAAAGAAATTCCTTGGTAGTCGCATTTCTTATTAATTCCGGTTTTCTTTTTTTAAGGGAAAAGTAACTGCCTCATTTTTGGTGGGGGAGTTTTTTCCCCCCTCTCTAAAGGCTATATGATAAAATGAAATAACCGTGGGCAAGTAGAGTTAGAAAGATAAAAATGGGTAAAAATGTTGTAGAGCGTGTTTTCAAAGTGAACTATTTTTCCAAGTTTATTTAGGTTGTTAGAAAGTGTCGAAATGTATCAAAAATCGTCTTATTCCAGCCAGTGATTATAGTAATCGTTTTTTGCGAAGCTTAAAAGCTGAAGAAAGATTTTCTTATATATATATATATATATATATATATATATATATATAATAATAAAATAGTAAATCCAATGGTAGAATGGAAGAAGTAACTCATAATACACTATCTTAAAAATATTTTAAGCCAACAGAATACAATGAAATAAAATGAAATTCAACAATAAAGAGGAAATTATAATACATATTACATTTCAGAAAGCTAAAGATAATCAACAAATGTCAATCGAGAGGAATACTAGAGAAATTCTACAGTAAAAGCTGCAAAATAGAAAGATCAAAATATATTGTAATGTAAAAACACGAGAATGTAGATGTAAGGCTAAAACAAGATACTAAGGAGAGAATATTAAGAATTTAAGGCTAATCGAAATTTATTAAATATACCATTTACTAAATATGCTGGATATTCATATAATTTACTGGTAATTATGAGGTTATTTATGTGCAAAGCATGAAATTTTTTATCTGCTAATCTATAAATACTTAAAAGTTGATTGAGTATAATATTTCAAAACAATTGAATCGAGTTGCAGGAATTAAAAGGTAATAATTTATTAATATTGAATTTAAAAAAATCATTTTTATTATATAAATTAGTAACAATAGCATTAGTAGGTTCAATAATTAGATTTAAATCCAAATAATTAATATTTTTACTAATAGTAGTTTCATTAGGTATTAATTCCAAATTATCCGGATAGAAATCTATATCTATGATATAATTATCAGTAAATACTAAACAAATCAGATCATCTACATATCTTTAAATTTTAAAATCTGTAGAAGTAAAGAATGTTTTATAATGATATAGGTATAAATTAGCTAACATACTGCTACTACAGCCACCTTGTGGAACACTTGAGACTTGTAAGTATAATTTATTACCTTTAAAAGTATAATTATTAAAAAGAACAAAATGGAGAAGTTTAAGAAAATTGGTAAATTTAGGAAAGTTTTAGTTGGGTTTACACCAAAGATGTCGCTCGCAATGCAGTAACTCTATATCCAATAGAAAATTTCGAAGCAAATTCTCATATGCATTAATTTTATTCCCATTGTCTGCTGCATTTCTGGTTTGATGTTGTTACGTCGTTTTCCCTGTGTTCAGCTTGTCGTCGCTGAAAAACTACATTTACAGGCAATCATTTAAAGGATCGGGTAAGTCGCTTCTCATTGACGACAAATTTGGCGAAATGTCACCAACTTGGCGACTTTTGGCAAGTGTTAGAAACATAAGGATAAAAGTAAGGAGTTAAAACTTCATATTAAGTAAACGCCAATATCGTTCGAGACAATTATTCAGGTGGCGCTGGGATAAGCTAAGTAGTCCTGCATTGTATGCATTTCTATGGCGAAAGACCTAAAAAAATTATTTAAACTGTCAATTTCGTAAAGACAAATTATTAGCGCGATGCAGATTAGCGCTGAAACGATAGAGAATATTTCTACATATTCAAAATCATTTTACCTTTCAATTTATTTTTATCTCCATATATTCTGTCACTCTATCCTACAACTCTGAAAAAAATACTGATTAATTATACTCATAATTAGGAAGCCTTTAATTTAAAAATATTCAAAAATACATGCGCTAAATACTACGCCTTTCAGTTATATCAACTAACAATAGCGGCTATTTTTCTAACACTAGCAACACCTAGATATAATTCTCAAAGTATTATGGCATTTTCAAGCGTTTCATCCATAGTAGTTTCATCTCCTTCTTTCTAACTCCATGGTTAGAAAACTTTAACGAAAAGATGGGAATAGAATTTAACAACTTGCTAGATTTTTCGGATCTTTCTGCAGACGATATTTTAACGAGTCTTCACTCATATCAACAGTTTGCTTAATGCGAGTGAAAGTGAATTGTGAATTTGTGAGTGTTTGGGGGATACCTTAATTTTGTTTGTGTTAATTTAGCATGTATACATGAATAATTGCTGATTTATTATATCTAACCCTTTTTTGTTACTTTCCCTGCAATACATGGTAATGTATAGGGAAAGTATTGGAATCATGCCGAAAATCGCAACTGGAGTTTCCGACGGATCTACACGTTTCGAGATCTCTAGAATACGAAAAACTATTTTAAACGTGACGTCTGTGTGTGTGTGTCTGTATGTCGTCTATGCAAATTTTTTATCCACTCTACCTAAAAAACTAATGGACCGAATTTCATAAAATTTGGTAGATAAGTCACTTGTGGGCTAATCTAGTGCTGATTAGTTTTGGTTACGATTCGGGGTAAAAGAACTCGTCTCTTTTTGCGAAATAATGGCCCGCAAAAGTTTGTATCTACTCTAGCTGAAAAACTAATGGACCGAATTTCACAAAATTCGGTGGATAAGTCACTTGTAGGACACCCTGGTGCTGATTAGATTTTGGTACGATTCGGAAAAAAATAACCTGCCTTTTTTTTGCAAAACGGTCCGCAAAAATTGCCAAAATCTAAAATAAAAAACTACGCATGCTCAAATATATCCATTAAATGCTTTTTTAATACGTAATTTTTTTCCGAAGAAAAGAATAAGACCAACACCATTACACTAGGACTAGCTGTTCTCGAGGTATTTTAGTTTTTTCATATTTTCTCTACCCCACCTTTGAAAATAACTCCAGTTACCAAATGAGAACGAAAATTGAATTAAAAGGGAATTAAATTTAATTAAAATAAAGAGAACGTGGATATAAATAAGTCTGCAAGGAAAGTCATGTGCTGCCCACATCAGATTTTTTTTTCTGTGACTTTGCTAGAGAGTTTTTAACTTTATCTTGTTCCTGATTGCGATTATTGCGGCTGTGGGGGGAAGTTTGTTATCTACAAATTGGGACTTATTTTTACGTTAACATAGTATGTAATATATAGGGAAAGTATTATTTTCACTAAAATTTTCGAATTCGCGATTTTGACGCCAATATATATTTTAAGACCTCCTGAGCACGTTTCGACTATTTTTGAAGTGATGTATGTCTGTCTGTAGTTGATTTCTTGAGATACACAAAAGCGACCACGAATATTAATGGATTTTCACAAAACTTTATATTCGGCTTTGTTATTATCTAGAACTAGGTATGTTAATTCTACCTTCGGGTGTCCCGGGTCTTTTTGACAAAATAAACAGAAGCAGTGCACACATTCTTCCTTAATAAAATATGTTATGGACACGACACCAAACAACATGGCAGTATGGGGCAAAATTTGACTTAATCATGCATAAAAGGATTTATTTGGCTTAATGATCACAAGACTTAATAGTTTTAATTATTGTTGCGAGAAATAGCCACGATACAAATTTTTTTTGTTCGTGACGTCGTTAGTATCTCGAGGTTGCACATTGTCAAGTATGGTATTTATCGAAAGATTTTTTCAAGCCCTTTAAAGTAACACACTATAGTTGTAACACACTATAGTTGTAATCATTTGGATCCACGATATCGGTTTTTCAAAAGTTTTGTTATAAATTTTGAAAAAAAATATATTAAAAAATTTCTGGTATGAAAAAGCCGAGTTGGGCCAAAATCCAGTTAATTGTATCTCGAAAACACATTCATGATCACAGAGGAGGTGTCATATCAATGCCCAGTATTGGAACTTTTTTTTCACCCCATGGGTGAATTTAGGAAAACCGAAACATTTGAAAGGAGTTAGTTATACAGAGTTCCCGCGGAAAATCCTTATGTACCTCAATAACTGTTTAAGGAAATATCCATTGAGTATACACCGGATGTATGTGCAGTTAGTGGGCATGCCTGGTTGAATAAAAGCATTTCTAGTTCAGAATTAAAAAAAAAAAAGAAATGAGATAACATGGCATCATCATAAGACAAAATTTAACACAATCATGTGTAAAGGGGGCAAATTATCCCCCCCCCCTTCACCGAGAGGGTACATAATCAAAATTTTCCAAGGCCTTCAAAATGAAAGGTAACATGATGGATGATTGTGGTATAAGAAAGTGGAATTGAGCCGGACTCCAATTAATTTTCCAATGGTTTCACTAGCAGCCAGAAAACTTGTATGTGCTGCAGATTTATTTTGCTTGCCAGTGTAGTTACCGGCTATTCAGTACTGAATCATGATAACATGTGCGAAATCACTCCGCCGATAATGGTCTGCCCTGGTAGAATGATTCCAAAGAGCTAGAATCACTTAATTGCTTCTCGAAGGGTGATTCCAAACTTTAAGAGCGCCCTCTATCTTCGGGCTTTTTGACTAATATAGTCGTTTCTGCACTCTGTCGTAGGGAATCTTCTACTGCTTTATCTTTTAACACCTCTCAAAAGATTCTGTTAACAAATTGTGCGACTTTGAAAGATTGAGCTTTAATATGAAAATCTCTGCATTTCTTCTTTTTATCAAAGTTACATCTGGAGAATTTCCTTTTACTGCCTACACACATTTAAACTGAAATAACTTACTTCCTTGGAAGTTTCATTTCTTATTAATTCCTGCGTTTTTTAAGGGGGAAAAAATATCTGCTTCTTTTCTTCCGTCTCTCTCTCGCTAAAGGCTATATGATAAAATGGAATAACAGTAAACGTGTTGAGTACGGAAAATAAAAATGGCTAAAAATCTGGAAAGCATGCTTTTCAAGTGAATTTTATTTCATAGTTTGTTTAGTTTGTTACAATGTGTTGAATGAGATGTATCAAAATTGTTTAATTCCAACAAGTGATTATAGAGATTTTTCAGTTTTGGGTTCTTCGTTTCTTTTTTTTTTATGCCAAATTTAGTGCTAGGAGACAGTGGCGTAGCGTTCATTGAGGTTAAACTCAAGAATAAAATATATAACATCGTCTAGCTTGATGCTGGCCTTTGTTATCTTGAATATTCAAGGGGGAGAATTTTCTCCCCTATGAGCAACCACTTAATAAAATGGTTGTAAAAGTTCAACTAATTTAATAATAATAATACATTTAAAATGTTGTACTTTGTATGTATTTATCTTACATAGGTAATATATTTTAAAATATTGTGCATTTCATTCTCTCTTAGCATTTTTATGTTAAATTATTTTATTTTATTCACCGAGAAAATTAAAACTTATTGAAAGTGCGAATTACAATATAAATTCACGTATAATACAAAAACATTTTCCAAGTTAAAATGCCAATCGCTCAGCTTCCCCAGTCAAAAATATTTAGAGAAAGTTCTTTTTTCTTTTAAAGAAAATAAAAAAATATTCAAATATTAAAGAATATTACAAATAATTCTCGCAAAGCGACACGGCTTATCAAAGAAATTATACTAAATTTCGTAAGACTGAATTATTTACACTTTGGTGACATTTCTCAAGTTGGCAATATTACAAACCAGATGTATCACCAAATTTGTCGCCAAGTGCGACGCACAGACAGGGGTTTTCTTACCTCTTATTCCCCCTCTTTCCCCAAAAAAATGCAAAACAATCGCTATACTATTGAGGATGTGTTTACAATTACTTTGTTTGTTTTTTTCAAAATTCGAAATTTTTCTGCCTATCTATGTGCACTAAAACATTCTGCAACTTTTGCTCACTTTTTCAGCTACTCTGTTGATAATTTCGGCAAACTGATAAGAAAAGCCACAATTTCTTAAGCTTTTGTGAAAAATGCAGCTTAATTTCAGAAATATTCAGCTAATTATCGTCTGCCGAAGCGTTATTTTTGTGTATGTATATATATATGTGTGTGTGTGTATAATAGTTGTAGAAATCATGCAGAGATTAACCAAGGAAGAGACATTTTATTTACAACGATCTATTTCATTAGGTTGACGTTAACTTTGTAGATTTCCGAGCTCTTCGTCAGCGACCTCAGAGCGATCTGCGTGGTTTTTCATACGCACACATGACATTTACATTTATGACGGAGAGGAATCTGCTGACCAAATGAGAAACATGCTGTCTTCCCATTTTATATGCGTCAAAAATATGATGGGTTGCAGTTTCATATGAGAAAGTTTACGTAGAGGTTAAGATTAGTAACCATATATGGTATGGTAGAAGAAGTACGGACAGACTTTGTTAATATTAATAGCTTGGGATATAACTTAATATAGTTGCAAAAAGTGCATGATATAAAATAGGAATTTGGAATAAGAATTATGAAAGAAAAATGCGCGTTAATTGGGAAAGCTTAAATTGTATGTATCATATATATATATATATATATATGTATATATATATATATATATATATATATATATATATATATATATATATATTAAAGAATAGATTAACATACCTTAAAAATCTAATAGGATTTCAAACTTTTGATTTTAAAGATCTTTTCAATAATATCAAGATCTCTGACCTGTATGATGTTATTTTGGCCCTATACAATGATTATATTACTAATCTTACATCTAAAGTCAGTTTTGTTAATTTTCCTAAACTTCTTCACTTTGTTATTTTCAATAATTATATTTTTCAAGGAAATAAATTATACCTACAAGTCTCAGGAGTTCCACAGGGTGGTTGCAGTAGCAGTATGTTAGCTAATTTATATCTTTATCATTTTGAACAGTCTTTTACATCTATAGATTATAAAATATACAGATATGTTGATGATCTGATTTGCTTAGTACATACTGAAAATTGTGTCATTAATATAGATTTCTATCCTGAGAATTTAGAATTAATTCCTAATGAAGCTACTATTAGTAAAAATATTAATTTTTTGGATTTAAATATTTTTGTTGAACCTTCTAATAGAATTGTTATTAATTTATATGATAAAAAAGACTCTTTTAATTTTAAAATTAATAAAATCTTACCATTTAATTCCTGCAACTCGTTTCTATTGTTTAGAAATATAATTCTTAATCAGCTTTTTAGAATATATAGATTATCTGATAAAAAATTCCATGCTTTACATATTGATAATCTAAAAATTACCAGCAATTTACATAAATATCCCTCTTATTTTGTAAATGGTATAGTTAAAAAATTTAGAATAGCTGGATTTTTTTTAATTTTATTAATAATGCTTTAAATTTTATCCTGACATCTCCCTTCTCTTATTTTAATTATATTTTATTTATACATCCACTTATACATTAGCCTTTCTTTTATTGCCCCTCTTAATGGTATATTATCTCTTGTACATGTCTTTTCGTATTACTGATATTTATTTCTTACGAATGGCAACAGTATATCTTATTCCTTTGTGAATGGCAACACTTGTCACTTCTTTCTGTGTTCCCGTGCTTACTAGGTTTGTGTGTATTTTTAGTCAGTTTTTTGGTATCCGTTTTTCCTTTATATTTTTCTTATTTATATATGTCGTCCAAGTAGCATAAAGATTGGAAAAAAATAAAGAAAATATAAATACCTTAAAATACACCTCTAAAGTACAACCATAACGAGCAATATATGACTAGACCAATGTTGCCATACGCAGAAATGAAAAGAAGTGATCTGCTGTTGCCACAGAGAGTAATAAAAACCGTACTGCGTAAAAGCAATAAAAAGAGGTATTCTACAGTTAAAGCTACAAAAGTAAAAGATGAAAATATATTATAATGTAAATTCAAGAGAATGTAGAAGTATGGCTAAAATAAGATATTAAGGAGAGATTATGAGAATTTTAGGCTAATCGAAACTTATTAACTATTCCATTTACTAAATATGCTGGATATTCATAAAATTTACTAGTAATTTTGAGGTTATTAATGTGCAGAGCATGAAATTTTTTATCTGATAATATATATATATATATATATATATATATATCTTACTCCCCATTACAGACATATGATTCCTCTGAAACTATCAGTAACATGCTTGCAAATGTTTTACAGTGATGCTACAAGGTGCTGAATAGGGGAAGGTTTTCATTTAAAGTTTTTGAAAAACTAATTGGAGCAATATCTAATGTTTGACAATGCATAACACCCATCATGAGTACATGTTGAATTTTTTTTGTAGCATACGAACTTTTCTGTTATACCAATGCTTTGCAGAAAACCGTTGTAAAACTCCAAAAACTAAAGCTCTAGCTCCAAAAACTAAAGCTTTTAGCTACGTTTACACTAAAACTGTTGCGAGTTAAGCGGCCATATAGTAGTTATAGTAAAAAATTGAATTTTTACTGGCTACAAAGTAGGCGACAACAACGCGGGCGTAATATGTACTCCTTAAATAAGCTCCTATGATATGCCCCCAAGTAAGCGCGCTGCAATTTGCCGCGCATGCGCACAAACATCTGGATCGTTAGCAGAACAACGCAAAAAAAATTTTTTTTTGAATTCACGATGTAAAAAAACCCATATTCAAGAAGTTACTTTAGAATAGCTTAAAATAAACACAGATAAATGAAAGCACTTAAAGTCGAAAAAAAAAGTTTATTTACCACAAAAGTAAAATAAAAAATAATAGTAATAAATAGTAGTACTATCTCTGTGAGTTTTCCTCCTATTGAAGTCGCATTTTCAGTGAACACTTATAATATTGAAGTAATTATACATGGTGGAGCGCAGCCAACTGACACATTTCAACTAGTCATATATCATATACGGAAGCAGGGAAAAAATAAGTAAAAATATCTATAAATACAACCAAGTATGCCGTTTATATATCACCGATTACAAGGTTATTTTTTGAAAACTACATCAGGCAGATGGCCTCAGTTTACATCAATGCGAGATTGCTGGCTCGCCGAGCGGCAAGGACGTTCAAACCACAGAATACCATATTCAGAAGGTTCACTCCCATAGGAACCTATGGCAACATTGTTAACATAGGATTTCGCATAGACACTAACGTTCGAGGAGCCAACCATCGCAGCTATGACGTAAAAAGAGCTCGACTGCTAGATTTGGCGACTATCGCTCAATTGGCGATTTTATGCTAATGCAGCAAAAAAAAAAAAAAAAAATTACGTAACTGTACTTTTATAATTTTTTTTAAACTATAAACATGATAAGCATTTAAAAATCCTTTTTCTATAATATGTGTAAATTTAAATAAGTAAACAGAGATATATATTTAATTCATGTAATCATAAATTGAATAAAAAATTGACGCATTACATCACTGTAAATCATTATACACCAAAAATTACAAGCTAATATGCCCAAAAGACTGAAATATTATATAATATTTTCAGCCTAAAAAGTATACTAGCGTGTTGTTAAATTGCTGAGTTCTTAATTTATTCTGGGATGCTGTTAATATAATTTTTTTTTTCAAATACACTTATATTCTTATAATAAATAACAAATTTACATAAATGCATTGTCAAAGGTATCGAATTTCAATATCAATTTTTATACATTTTATATAAATGCGGAAAAGGCTTTTAACTAATCATGCCACTGCTTCTTGATAATACTGCACCATTTTCTTATGATGAACAATCGCATAGGATGAAATATGGGATGCAAAGCAAATAATCTTTTTATTTAAATAAAAATAAATTACATACCTTGTAAACGTAATCCCTCTTCTTTTCGTAATCCATAAAAGATAAAATAATTGATTATAAAATACGAAATAGAAGAGAAATGATGTACACGCATAAACATGCGATCGATGATAGAACAAAATTATTCCAAGTGTTTCGTTTAGTGCTAAATAGGGTTATATTAGCAGAATGTCTTAGCGAAAACCGCCACAGACCATCGCCAAGCGTGCCAATCTTGATATTTTATTTAACTTTGGTTGGCGGTTGAGGGCGCTGGGGTAGCAGTGAAACATCTGTATATATTAATCTGTGGTTCAAACAAAGAAGTTCAAAAGCTTCTGTCACAGTCTGCAGGTTCTCTGGCGTCCGCACTGTTCGTGGAGATCCATGCTTCACGTCTAACACGCTCAGTTTCTTCAAATTTCTTCACCCAAGCCAATATGGTATTGCGAGGCGGTACGTGATCATGTCGACCAATATTGAACTGTCGTCGATAAATACGCTGCACTTCCGTGACAGAATTTGTTTTGAAATAACTACGAACACAGGTAACACGGTGTTGCGCGTTCCAACGTTCCATTGTGACTGACTTCAAGGTTATTATATCTATACTGACTTACCGCGGCGGCGCACGTCATGAAATGGCATCCCCCCTCAACTATTCCCCCTCCCACCAACCACGACAAGCGATCGCAGCGCCGCACTATTCAGATTTGATATGTGTCAGTTGGCTGCGCTCCACCCTGTTTATTCTAAAATATGAAAACTTATTTCTTAAATTCACGAAATTAGAGATACCACTCAGTCGTCTAGACAAAAGTCTGAGATATCGTTCGCAGTCCATTTACGTCTTAAACATGTGCACACTGCCACTGATAAATTGATTTGACGAAATGGCAGACAATGGATCTTTTATGCCTTAAAGGTTGATACATTTTAAACTAGTTTGAATGTAAAAAATATCGTCGAAGGGCATCATACTGTAGTTGAAGTACCTTTTATAACAAATTTTGTCGCTGTCCGAAGCTTGTATTTTTCGCTACAGATGACATACATACACACATACAATCAAACAAATTTTTTCATTATGTAAGATAACGGCATTTCCATGAAGCGCTTCTGCGTTGTTTATTTTTTTGACTGAAAAAATGTTTTAACCGGATTTAGAATTATGAAATAAAATTTTTTTAAATCGTGAAAGATTTTAGACCGGCCTAAGGGAAAAAAGGGTAAATTTAATATGAACTTAAAATACAGCTGGAAAAAAAAAAGAGCAGAGTTGCAAAAATTCATGTTTGGCTTAATGCATTTTTATCCTAGTTTGAAAAAAAACTCTTCCACTTTTTTTTTTTTTTTACTGAGAGAGAAAAGAACATTTTCCCCCGAATTTCTTAAGAGTTTGTGCGAAATTGAAATAAATATTTTATGTTTTCTAATAATTTTTTATTCGCGATGATCTTGTGCTTTTAAGTTGTATATTTTGTGTGCTAAAGCGTCTTTATAGGTTTTTACTTTAAAAACATTCGTTTGTTCTAAGATCAATCATAGTTTGCATCTAATCTGATTTTTACTTTCTGCTATACGAGTATAAAAAAGAACATTGGTTTTCAGAGAGTTTACGAATTAAGAGATCTTGACGGATAAGCTAGTTCTAATACCTCATGAACCTATTTCAAACGCTTCTGGAAGGATCTTAGTCAGTGCATATGTGCAAACTCTACTGAATTTGGCGGGAGACTCCCGATTTTTTAGTGTTTCTCCCGATTTCCCGCTTTTAAAGACACATCTCCCGATTTTAACGATTTTTTGAAAAAATCGTTAAAATCGGGAGACGTTTAGGGATAATATCCCAACAATTTTCCCTATAAAAGGGAATTTTTAGCTAAGTGGGAAATTTTTCTCTATTTGATCAAAAGTACGCCCATAAGATTACAGATGCAGCCGTGAAAAACTCTCTGGATTTTGGCCTGAGACTCCGGATTTTTCATTACTTCTCCGGATTAGTAACGAAATTCTCCAGCTTTTTTTTTTGTTTGAAATGTATCAATTAACCAGACATGGTATAATTCCTCGGAAACGCCGATTTTCCGCTTTTTTAGCACTGATTTCTACCATTCCCGGGATCGTAGCAAATCCATAATAAAATGCAGGGTAATGCCAATAAAATTAACGTAGATTTACGGGCGCGTGTAATGTAAACTAATATCTCGATCGCTTATTTTATGAAAGTAATAAATATACTTCTTCAAAGGTTGCCTAATTCAGCATAAATCGCTCACATGTTATTTTGTTCATTAATTTCGCATAAACACTGCGATTGCGCAATTCAGTTTGTTCATATGAATCGCCGAGAGTGCAATAGTATCTTTTTCCATCCATCTCAATCTTCTACATATTGCATTTTTGATTAACTAAACTAGCTTATTTTCATATTCTGATTAATTATTATGGTTAATTCTTAATTATTTTCGCATAAAACAGTGCGATTGTGCAATTCAATTACTTCGCTTAAAATGCCGAGAGTACATTAGTATCTTTTCCCATCCATCTCCATCATTTGAAAGTTGCATATTAGATCGACCAAACTAGCTTATTTTCATATTCTGATTAATTATTACTGTTAATTTCTTCATTATTTTCGCATAAACAGTGCGATTGCGCAATTCAGTTACTTCGCGTGAATTGCCGAGAGTACGTTAGTATCTTTTTCCATCCACCTCCATCATTTAAATGTTGCATATTAGATCGACTAAACTAGCTTATTTTCATATTATGGTTAATTTTTTAATTATATTTGCATAATACAAATTTTTCTATTCTGAAAAATGGGTAGTATGAACTCTGTGAAGGGATATTTTCCAAAAAAGTGGTATTAAAGCAATGATTTAGGCAAATAAAAGTAAAGCGGAGTGTGAACGTATTTTTAGCCACCTACGGAAAATTAAAACTAAGTTTCGCACCTCAATTTCTGATGATAACCTAGATAACTTGATCGTTATGAAATGCAATTTAAATGATAAATTCTATGAGCAGCAACTAGATAGTAAATTTTTATTAAAAGCCAAATCTGCAACTTTTATAAAAAATAAAATGTAGCTGTCATAAAACTAGTCTTCTTTATTTTTTGTGTAAATGTGAATTTATAAATATGTATATAATTCAAATTTAGGTGGGGGGGGGGGGGATGTAGATGAGAAAAATCCCTTTTTTCCCTAAATGTATGTTATTTTTATACTGCAACGTTTGTTATGACATTGAAACGCACGCTTTAAGAAATCTACTGAATTTTCTTCAGTGAGGGTTGGCAGGTATGTCAGTGGCAGCCCCCCCCCCCTCAATTTTCTATAGATTCTGACTTTCTCCATTAATATAATTTCTTAAATTTTTATTTCATGGCTAGATTAAAGTCCGTCAAAAGTAGGCAAATTAAAACTCTTGGAATTGATCACTACTTCTGAATAATCATTCTTCACTCGCAGTTTAATGTTCTACTAAATCAAACTCCGTTTTATCGTGATAAATTTTATTAAAATAGTATGGAATTACTTTTTTAATCTATTAGTATATTAACTAGTATTAGAGAAACTACACACTTAAATTAAGTTGCAATTTTTTTTTAATAAGTTTTATTATATTTAAAATTACATTCCGATTTTGAATTTACTATTATTTTCTGTGCTTATCACCAAAGATGTTGGTCTTATTCCAAAATTACCCTATTTGGGCTCGATCTTGTGGTCGATGTTACGAGTGCAGAGTTTTAGCCTTTATGTCACCAGAGCAGAGGGCTTTTATAATGTCTGGAAAGATTAATTATTCGGCCCTCCCCTATCTATTTTGTCTCCCTCAAAACTTTTGCCCCACTTGAAATTTAGTCCATGTTTAGAGTTTCTAGGATTAGGGGTTGTCGATATATTAATAAGAAAACCACAACTCTCTGTATAGATAGCATTATGCAGACGATGTATTTTTCGCTAATTTATTTGAAGAAAATTATATCGTGTCGCTTAGCAACGGATTTAAATCCAATGTGGTTATACTGCAGACGGTTTTTATTAAATCCTTACGATTTAAATAATAAAGAAATGTATATAAAATAAATTTTATCGAAATAGCATTTTTACTGGAATTTATCCATTTCGGCTTTCAGAATATAGATAATTTCCAATTTATTACATCATCTATTTTATTTTGGTAAAGATTTTTGAAACTCATATATTCTAGTACGAGTAATCTTCTACTAATACACGAGTATATCTTGTAATCTACGAGAATATAAGTAGTACTAGTATATCTTTCCATACAATTTTAGCGCTTTCATTTTGGCATATATTGATTCAACTTAATATTTTTTATGAATTTGTTTACAAACGGGAACAGGATATTTTATTCTACAAATCTGCCTGTAAAGATAATTTTGTATAGCGAGAACAGAGATTTTTAAACTTCTTTTTTAGGAACATTAATTTAAATAGATTACATTAACACACATAGAATACATTAATTTAAATTTTTTGATAGAATGTTTTGAATAACAATGTCATTTAGAATACTATATGAATATGCACACGATTGTGAATTTCAAGTTTCTTTATAATCTACATTCCGTACGAAGAACGGGTATACTGCTGGTATAACAATGCAATCAAAATGTGACTGGAATCGCAGTTTTGGGGATCCCAGTGTAACATGCTCTATACACGGTGTTCTAAAAAGATTGAAACGCGCTTTAATTCTTTGCCCACTTATCTCCAGGTAATGTAAATTGCAAAAACGTTGAAAGTAAGGTAGGAAATAAGACTACGTAATGAAATAGTCCTCCCATTCATTTTCAAAAAGTTGCACTTTTTAAATTTTTATACGACCCTTTTAGACAAATTTGGTAAATCAGAACTTTTTTATTTTTAATGCAACAAGATCATTAAAAAAACCCGCATATCTGTATCTTTCAAATCAACTGAATTATGATAAAAGGGAAAAATTTGACTTATGCCACTTTTCCGTACCATGTGATAGGCTATTTCATCAGTGAAAATAGGGATCATAAATTGACTGTGGAAATTGTTTAGATCAAAAATACGTTAATATGTGTCATTTTTTTTTTATCACAAATGCATCTAAATAAAGCATTACACAGACAGAGATCATATAAAGCAGTGGTACTCACTACGCGGTTGGGGCACATAATTAAAATATACATACATTGATTTTTTTTTGGTAGGTGTCACAAATTTGCATTTCTAATTTGATATATGGTCTCCATTCACAATGTTCAATTTTCAATTAAATATAACTCTCTCAATTTTAAAAATACAGATATGCTGTTTTTTTTAATGATCTTGTTGCATTAAAAATGAATATTTTCCGATTGACCAAATTTGTGTAAGGGGGGGGTATAAAAATTTAAAAAGTGTAACTTTTTGAAAATGAATGTAAGGACTATTTCATTAACGTAGTCTTATTTCCTACCTTACTTTCAACATTTTTGCAATTTACATTGCCCACTTATCTTCAACGGGTAATGAATTAAAGCGCGTTTAAATCTTTTTGGGAGACCCTATGTAGTTGTCAATGTATTTTCAAAAATCAGGAGTCGTAAAATACTCAATTGGCTTAAAATAATTTAATCTGAAATCAGGTTTTAATAAAAAAAAAAAAGAAAAGAAAAGAAAGAAAGAATCTTAGACGTTAAAAAAGGGTGAAGTTCATGCTCAACTTAATCTATTTTTATCTACTTCGATGAAATTTCTTTCGTCTTTTTTTTTTCATGAAAAAAAGAAAGTATAAAAAGGGCCACTTTACTTTTTACCAGTGGTAGCAGGAAATTGAAATAAATGTTTCATATTTACTCTTCAGTTCTTCACTAAAAGTAATATTTTGCTGGGCTGGACGAAATGAGGTTCAGTTTTAGAAATTAAATTATTAACTGTGGTTCCTAGATGAAAAATCTGATGTGGGCAACACATGACTTTCCTTATATAATGTAATGAATTTACTACTTTTACAGTAAAAAAATATAGGTTTTTCTTATAGTAGATACTAATATTCTTTCCAAGATATTGAATTTCCGACAATTAGTCGTCATTTTCATTGATTTAACGTCATTTTTATCCATTTGGCTAGATTTTCGTTAATTTGGCAACATTTCAAAAAGTTGCCAAGTTGGTGACATTCCGCCAAAATCTCGCCAAGCGTTATGGACGAAGAAATAAGTTATTCTTACAGCAGATAAATGACTATTGGCGTTCAAATACGAAAGTATTACTCAAAGTATATTTTTTCATGAATGGAACGAGCTAGATCCACGAAAATGATGTCACCCAATTTATCGCATGGTATTACATATGAAAAGTGAACATGTTTTTGAATAGGAAATATTTTTTTTTTATTTTATGACTTTTTGATAATTTTTTTGAAAAATGTGCAATATCTCGAAAACGGTTCATGTTAGCGTTCTAAAATTTATGTTAATCGTTTTCTAATGAAAAATTACATAAGAAATGTCTATTTCCGTAACTTTATTAGAGATTTTTATTTTTTGACGATATTTTCAAAATTGCACTCGAAAATTTAGGGGGGGTTCTGAACATTCGATTGCATATGAAAACAATATGCTTCCAGTATTCACGGATTGTGATTTTTGTACCAAATTTTATTCGAATCGCTCCATTCGTTCGTGAGGTATCGTCTCCACAGACTCACTAACACACACACACACACATACTTTCACAGGCACACATACTTTCACACACACACACTTTCACACCCACACCCACATGCATCACACATAATGAGCAAGGGCCGTAAAAACCTTTCTTTGGCCGTTACTACCTTTGAATTCCCGAGCGCTGTTCTGCTAAACGGATGCCAACATTGCGTTTGGTACTGCCAAGAAGAGAGTATTAACGCTCGAAAGCGCTCTGGCCTTTTTCCATTTTGTACGCCTTATAAGAAGTATAATAAAAGACGCCGATCCGGTGGTCGAGCGGTCAGGGGCATGCTTTTCCGCCTGATCGCTGGATTGCCGGGTTACCCGGTTCGAATCCCGCCAGCGGGCATGGATGTTGCCGACTTCCACCCTTTGGGGAGCCTATATAGAAGTGAAGCTGCAAATCTCCTCCCTTTCGCCATGGGATACCCTGGGGTTCTTGTGGACGTGATGCATAGGCGCTCCTTCACCACGGGAGAATTAGTAGCGAATAATAAAAGACCTGTCAAAGTTGTGTGCGTAATCTTATTTATATGGTCAATTAGTTTTATAGCTAGAGTGGATGAAAGTAAGAATCGGGTATGGGCAGCACGTGACTTTCCCTACAGACTCAAATTAATTCTCTCTTTATTTCTTTCATAATTTACAATATTGAGTTTAATTACACAAAATAACACAGATAATCTTGTAAAAATTTTCCAATTAGTTCTTGATCTAGAGTAGGTACTGTAGCGAACTCGCAGTATCCCCTTTTTGCGCCTCATTTCTTTCGTTTGTTTCGAAGGCCAGCCAAAGAAAACACAGTCCATGACGTCAGCATTACGTGATCCCAGGATTTCCCAGTTATAATAAGGGTTTCCAGATTTGACGATTTATTTCCAATTTGGTGACTTCTCGAATCTTCCAGCAGGGTCTCGATAGAACGACTATTCTTTGAGATATAGAGATTTCCAGGTGTTTCTGTGGAAAGGAAAATCGCCCCTCTGCTGCAGGGGAGGGCACGCATGGACGTGACAGAGCTACATTGGACTGTGATTTTTGTCAATGTTTTGAGAATAGTAGCTGCTGTTTTGTTGTTGTTGAGACCCAGACCGTCCGACTTACCAGAAAGGTGTAAGGTAACTGTTTGGACGGCCGGGAAGTGCCACCCAATTTAGACCGGAACCCAGTGGGAGAGGCATCCACAGGGACCGTACGCTCCTTCCCCTAGCACCAACCTCTCGGAAGGACTTACAGACCCACATGTTTAACGTGATCGTACTCCGCATGAACACGGCGGCAGTTGTGGCAGCGCGCAAGCCACCGGTCTGCCTCGCCCGAAATGTGCCAACAGCACGCGGTGATCCCAGGTGGTCACCCACCTAAGTACTAACCGCGCCCGAAGCTGCCTGACTTCGGTGATCTAACGCGAACTGGAGCTGCTGTTTTGTTGAAGACCCAGACCGTCCGACTCGTCCAGAGGACTAAGAGCAGCTATTTGGACGGCCGGTAGCTGCTGTTTTGTGAAATTGTTTTCGTCAGTATTTTGAAAAAAATATCGCTTATTCTGTGAAATAAGTGAAGCATTTAAGTGCTGTTTGATTGTATATTGTTCCTGTTTACTTTGTGCTCGTGAATAAACGTAAGTTATCCAGAAACTTGGACTCGTTCTTGTCTCCTGCGAATATACCGACGATTCTAGAGGATACGTTCGTAACAATGCATACATTTCACAGACATACACACACACACACACACACACACACACAGACGTCACGCTAAAAATAGTTTTTTCGTGTTATGGAGTGCTCGAAACATGTAGATCCGTCGAAACTCGCGTTGCAATTTTCGACATGATTTCAGTATATTCCCCATGTATTGTGGGGGAATACATGGTAATGTATTCTCCCTACAATACATTACCATGTATTGTAGGGAGAATAAAAATCTGATGTGGGCAGCACATGACTTTCCCTGCAGACTTATATCCACGTTATCTTTATTTTATTTAAATTTAATTCACTTTTGATTCAATTTTCGTTCTCATTTAGTAACTGAACTTATTTTCAAAGGTGGCGTAGAGAAAATACGAAAAAACTAAAATATCTCGAGAACGGCTAGTCCTAGTGTAATAGGGTTGGTCTTATTCTTTTCTTCGTTAAAAATTACGTATAGAACAAGTATTTAAGGGATATATTTAAACATACGTATTTTTTATTTTAGATTTTTGCGGGCCATTTCTTAAAAAAAAGGCCGGTTGTTCTTTTCCGAATCGTACCAAAATCTAATCAGCACCAGATCATCCTACAAGTAACTTATATACCAAATTTTGTGAAATTTGGTCAATTAGTACTTTAGCTAAAGTGAATACATGAAATTTTTACGGGCCATTTCGCGAAAAAAAAATGAAAAATGCGGGTTCTGTTTTTACGAATCCTACCAAAAACTAATCAGCACCAGGGTCTCACCCAAGTGACTTACATACCAAATTTTATGAAATTCGGTCCATTAGTTTTTTAGTTACAGTGGACACACACACACACACAGACGTCACGATAAAAATAGTTTTTTCGTATTCTAGAGGTCTCGAAACGTGTACATCCGTCGAAGACTCGAGTTGTGATTTTCAGCATGATTCCAATACTTTCCCTATACATTACCATATATTGCAGGGAAAGTAAAAAAAAACTGATGCGAGCACCACACATTCACTACCGACATTGACTACAGACTCAAATTTCTTTTATCTTTTTTTTTTCTTTTTTCCCCCTTTTTTAATTCTTCAAGTTGAGTTTGGTTGATCAAAATAATGATCGGTTGATTATATGAAATGACACTGAATTTGCAGTTTTATTTTAATTTTCGTTTTCATCTGACGACTGGGCGTTTTTTCAAAAGCAGTGTGGCAAAAATTCGAAACTAAAATATCAACGGTTAGACCCAAAGTTGTGGAGTCAGTCATTTTCTTTCCGTCGTTAAAAATTACGTATAAAACAAATACTTAATTGATACGTTTAAGAGTGCTTAGTCTTCTATTTTGGATTTTGGCGATTCTTGCGGGCCATTTCGCAAAAAAGGCAGGTTCTTTCTTTCCAAATCGTGCAAAATGTAATCATCACCAGGGTTATACCACAAGTGGCTTAGTTACCAAATTTTGTGAAATTTGGTCAATTAGTTTTTCAGCTTGAACGATACATACATTGTCCAGACAGAGACACACACGCAGACGTCACGCTAAAAGCAGTTTTTTCGGGTTTTGGTATGCGTGTAGATCCGTCGAAAACTCGAGTTGCGATTTCCGACACGATCCCAATATTTTCCCTACACATTACCATGTATTGAAAGGGAGGTAAAAATGTAGCAGTTACATAGTAATAGTAACAAAAAATCTGATGTGGGCAGCACATGACTTACGCTGCAGACTTATATCCACGTTCTCTTTATTTTAATTAAATTTAACCAACTTTAATTTCAATTTTCGTTCTCATTTGATAAATGGACTTAATTTCAAAGGTGGCGTAGAGAAAATACGAAAAAACTAAAATACCTCGAGAACAGCTAGTCCTAGTGTAATGGTGTTGGTCTTATTCTTTTCTTCGGAAAAAAATTACGTATTAAAAAAGCATTTAATGGATATATTTGAGCATGCGTAGTTTTTTATTTTAGATTTTGGCAATTTTTGCGGACCGTTTTGCAAAAAAAAGCAGGTTATTTTTTTCTGAATCGTACCAAAATCTAATCAGCACCAGGGTGACCTATACGTGACTCATCTACCGAGTTTTGAGAAATTCGGTCCATTAGTTTTTTAGCTAGAGTGGATACAAGCTTTTGCGGGCCATTTCGCAATAAAGAAAGGCGGGTTCTTTTATCCCGAATCGTACCCAAAACGAATCAGCACCAGATTTGTCCACAAGTGCCAAATTTTATGAAATTCGGTCCATTATGTTTTTAGTTAAAGTGGATACAAAATCTGGGTAACAGGGCTTATTTTCAAAGGTGGCGTAGGGAAAGTACGAAAAACTAAAATATCTCGAGAACGGCTAGTCCTAGTGTAATGGGGTTGGTCTTATTCTTTTCGTCGTTAAAAATTACGTTTTAAACGGGCATTTAATGGATATATCTCAGTGTACCTAGTTTAGTTTAGATTTTGACGATTTTTGCGGGCCATTTTGCAAAAAAAGGCAGGTTATTTTTTCCGAATCGTACCAAAATCTAATCAGCACCAGGGTAACCCACAAGTGACTTATCCACTGAATTTTGTAAAATTCGGTCCGTTAGTTTTTCAGTTAGAATGGATACAAGATTTTGTGGGCCATTTCGCAAAAAAAAGGCGGGTTCTTTTATCCCGAATCGTACCCAAAACTAATCGGCACCAGACTCGCTCACAAGTGACTTACCTACCAAATTTTGTGAAATTCGGTCCATTAGTTTTTTAGTTAAAGTGGATACAAAATCTGCACAGACAGACAGACACACACATAGACACACACACAGACGTCACGCTAAAAATAGTTTTTTCGTATTCTAGAGGTCTCGAAACGCGTAGATCCGTCGAAAACTCGAGTTGCGATTTTCGGCATGATTCCAATACTTTCCCTATACATTACCATGTATTGCCGGTAAAGTAAAAATCTGATGTGGACAGCAGACTTTCTCTGCGTAAATTGAATTTAATTGCACAAAATAACGCTAAATGTGCATTTTTATTTCAATTTTTGTTTTTACTTGGTAATTGGAGATTTTTCCAAAGGCGACATAACAAAAATGCGAGAAATCTCAAATGTCTCGAGAATGGTTAGTCCTAGAGTAATGGGGTGTGTTATATTCTTTTCCTTGTCTAAAATTATGCATAAAACAAGCATTTAATTCATACATTTGAGCACACTTTCTTTCACTAGTCTTTTATTTTAGATTTTAGCGATTTTTACGGGTCATTTCCTGTAAAAAAAAGACAAGTTGTTCTTTTCCGAATCGTACCAAAATCTAATCATCACCAGAGTATCCTTCAAGTGACTTATCTACCAAATTTTATAAAATTTGGTCAATTAGTATTTTAGCTAGAATGGATACATGAAATTTTTGCGGACCATTTCGTAAAAAAAGGCAGGTTTTTTTTTCTTCTAATCATACCAAAATCTAATCAGCACTAGAGTATCCTACAAGTGACTTATCTGCCAAATTTTATGAAATTTGGTCAAATAGTATTTTAGGAGTGAATGAGATTTTTGCGAGCCATTTCGCAAAAATGGCGGATTCTTTTATCTCGCATCGTACCCAAAGCTAATCAGCACCAGGGTCACTTTCACACGTGACCTACCAAATTTTATGAAATTTGGTCCATTAGTTTTTGAATTAGAGTGGAGACATACATACATTGCACAGACAGATAGATGTCACGCTAAAAATGGTTTTTTCGTGTTCTAGAGGTGTCAAAACGTGTAGATCCGTCGAAAACTGGAGTTGCGATTTTTACACTATTCCAATACTTTCGCTATACATTTACTGTGTATTTCAGGGAAAGTAATACTATAAGTATTCAAAAATACCCGCTGAAGAAACATGCCAGTTTCTAACCATCTCGTATGAATTTACGAATTGTGTGAATTTGCGAACTGAATTTTTCTCTATACAGCATATAAAGAATTTCAAGAAAACCACAAGCAAATCTTTCTGGAAATTGAATCCGAACTCTTAAAAATATTGCTGACGAACGGAAAATTATTAAAGCTATATATTTTTTTTTATAGTAGCAAAAATGTATTTCGTGTTCGACTTAATGTATTTTTTAATCTACTACGAAAGCTCTTTGTCAGTATCCAGTAATACATAACCCTTTTAACTCGCAAGATTTCTTTCAGAGCAGCAGCTCGAAGAAATTGAAATTGTTTCATATAGAGGATTTTTAAGAGATGAAATATTTATTGCGGGGAAATTGGGATTTTATTTTATGAATTATTTTCTAACATTTTAATATTGGTTTGTATTATTTCACCATTTTTGTTCATAATTCATCGCCATTTGTATTACTTTCTCTGCGCAATATACAGGCTTCCTAGTGAAGTATTTAAACAGTCCCAATCAATTTGTAAGGAAAAGGCCCATAAGTGTACACTGTAAATGTATTCATAGGAAAGTGAACATGCGGATCGAATAAAATAAAGTCCCTTTATATAAAGGGACAAATTTGTATAAAGGGACTCCAGAATAAGTAATTGCAACGTTCTTAGCGGTGGATTTAAAAAATTATGATAAAGAACTCTGAAACAAAGCGAGATAGACGAAATAAAACCAGCTGCATTGTTATAGAGCAATATCTAATGAGTAGGAATCGAGCATGAAATTGTTACACAAGGCATTAATTTAACACAACAGGGTTATTCCTCGAATAGCTGTCATATTTAGGAATGATACAATAAACATTTGCACGAGCTGCCCAGGCGGTGAAGTGGATAGCGTCTTCGGCTGCTGTCTTGTGGGCTCGGGTTCGAATCCCGAATAAGGCATGGATGTTTCTCGAGGATAAAATCAGTCTTCCGCCTTCTGGGTCCTCGTCTAAATGTGAAACTGCATACCCTCCGACCTTCGTCAGTGATGCATTCTTGTAATAAACTTTGTTCTCTCGTCTTGTGTCTTTCATCGTACTTTCCTGCGTCACTGGTCCTGAATCGGCTTCGCCGAAACAGGAGGTCATCAGTAACAACAACATTTGCACAAAGAACAGAAATCTGATGTAAACATGGATGGCCATAAAACATTTCCCGGGCGGTGGGAGTGGGGGAAACACTGACGTCAGGGGTGCAAACTCGAATAGAGTTTCGTCCAGAACAGAGCACCAGGCGCGAAGCGCCTTTAATCTCCAATCTCTAGGTGTGGTTCTTATCTTCATACTGTGACATTATTTCATTGACCCATAGTTGGAGGTTCGATGTTTTTGATTTACTGTTTTTATTGTTTGACCTAGCTCCTAGTGTGGCAGTTTGTTGCACATTTAGAGTTTAAGCAGTTCGGGGGGTTGATGCAGATCTGAGGGTTACCTAGTAGTTTAATATATAAGACATTTTGTAGAAAAGCAAAGATCGCGAGTTTTATTTAATATCAACTGATTAAGGTGGGACGTTCCTAGTACCGAATATCAAAGTTAAGTACCGAACGGGATCTCTTACGAGATTTAGCCTTGCGATGATCATAGTCATGCAGATTAAATAATAGTTCATTTGGGACAGATGGCAGATTTTTATAGAATCTAAGCGATAACTTTTTAATTTGGGCTCTAACAGTTTTTATTTTGAAGTCTTTCCTAATTACCGAGTTTCTTAAGTATCTAGGGGCTTTCCTTATAATCCTTAGGGTTTTGTTTTGTCTTGTCTCTAATAAGTCTATGGTAGTTTTACAGGCATATCCCCCTACGGGTGCTGCGTACAGCATTCCCGGGCGGATGACCGATTTATAAATTAGGAGTTTATTTTGATAACTTAGATTTCCGTTTCCTATCATTGGGTATAAGGCTCCTATGGTTATATACGCTTTTTTGATTATGTTCGTTACGTGCAGCTTCCAAGTTAGGTGGGAGTCTAACGTTACACCTAGGTATTTAGTAGATTTTTCCGCTTTTAGGGCATGGTTGGGTGCAAACTCGTTCATAAGGTGTACAACATCGTCTAGCTTGATGCCCACCTTTGTGATCTTGGACGTCGAGGGGAGACAGCAAGTGCCCCCTCTTGCCCTACCCTATGAGCGCCCGTGGTTGTATAGCCTGTTTAAAATGTAATCACTCAGGGACAATGCATATTTAAGTTTCAGAAATAATATTGCCGCATATTTTGACAAGCATTGCAGCTGTCAATCGAGTTAGAGGTCCTGATAATACAGCTGTTGAACAAGTATTTGTTGTCTTTTGTTTTCTGTATTCTATTTCTGTTTTCGATTAGTCCTCATAAGACAATGCTCTATAACTTTATAATTGGCTTTCTTAGTCTATTTCGCTTTGTCGCAGAGTTTATTATCCTAACTGTTTAACATTTCTGCCGGGTCGCTGCAATCACTTTGAATTCGACTGGGCGTGGTCGCTTTACTATAGATAGATCTACATTCAGATATGCATTCATGGGCATTTCCGTACAAATTTATTGAGGTGCTTAAGAACTTTTATTAGGAACCCTATATAGTTTGCCGAAAAATATTACAGTGAAGTTTATTTCTCTTCTGTGCGCCTTTCTGCCATGGAACAATGTCTACAGGTAGATTGTATGTAGGGTATTGTATGTATAAAATCCTGACGGATGATTTGGCGTCAAGCTTTGGTAACTGTGCTGGTACTGCAGTTGCTTTGATAGAGCATTTTGATATATAATGAATTAAAGTTTTTTGTTATAGTTTGGCGACTATTTCTTTCTTGGGCCACGTGATGCAACTATTTATTTAAACGCATGCCTTTTCTTGTGTGTTTTCTGTAAATTTGTATTCTGAAGAAGGTGGCTGTATTTTGCTCCGAAACCCGTTATTACTTTTCATAAACTGTTTTATGTTGTTGCCTTCGAAGTATTTTGATTTTAGATACGGTAATGATATTCATGAATCTTTCGCTGAAATTGCTGTCTTACTAAACTACAAATTAAAATAATGCGTTCGTATTAGCACAAGACAAATATACATAATTCCTAGAAAAATCCATTTATGCATCCCAGCAATTTCGCAAAAGAAGTTCTCTAACTGTACAAGTAAAGCTTATCTGTAGTGAAGTAACAATGGCCAGCCGATAAGTTCTTTCAGCGCCCTCTAATGGAGAATTGAAGAAATTGGGAACACTGATTTACCAACAAAGCGAGATAGAGAGAAATCCGCCAGTTTGCCCAATTAGTAGGAATCGACATTAGTAATGCACGAAACTTGTAAATAGAAAACAATAAATAGCTATCATAGTTAATCGATTGCTAGATGCACATTAACAGAATGCAATGGGCATGGCATTTGCTAAGAATGGGTGATAAAATAATCACAAAGAAAATTTTTTTGTCCACGCTGATCGGGAAAAGACCTAGACGACGACCGAAGTTACGATAGATCGATTGTGTGGGTAAGGGCTTTGAGGTGTTAAAGATTAAAAGTTGGAGGGTATTGCTCCAAGGGGAACAGCTTGGAAGAATTTTGTGAGGAAGGCCAAGGTCCACAATGGGCTGTCGAGCCATTGATTATGAAATGCATAGCCATGAATTATGAATAATTATAGTGCAATAATTATTTTTCAAATTCAAATGTGTATTATCGATGGCAGAAGGCTTTTCGAACTGGCTCTGTACTGAATTCCTATGCATATAACTGCTGTTTATTGTAACCTTCTTGAATATAGCAGCAATTTGTCTATAGCAGAATTGTTGTTGAGACCCAGACCGTCCGACTTACCAGAAAGGTGTAAGGTAACCGTTTGGACGGCCGGGAAGTGCCACCCAATTTAGACCGGAACCCAGTGGGGGAGGCATCCACAGGGACCGTACCCTCCTCCCCCTACCACCAACCTCTCGGAAGTACTTACGGACCCACATGTTTAACGTGATCGTACTCCGCATGAACACGGCGGCAGTTGTGGCAGCGTGCAAATCCAGCGGGCAAACGACCGCGCTACCTCGCCTGAAATGTGCCAACAGCACGCGGTGTTCCCAGGTGGTCACCCACCCAAGTACTAACCGCGCCCGATGCTGCTTGACTTCGGTGATCTAACAAGAACCGGTGTTTTCAGCACGGTAGGGCCGTTGGCTCTATAGCAGAATTGTGTCAAATAAATGCCTCCTGTGATCAGTTTAGTGGAGATTCCTACAAATTAGACAATGCTGTACGACTTTGTAATTGACATTTCCCTTCTATTTCTCTCTGTTGCCGAGTTCGTGTTCTCAAATTCTTCATTTCTACGCTAGAAGAACTGCAATCACCTTTATTTCGTCGGGCATGGCCACTTTACAATAGATAAATCTAATGTGTATACTCTGGGAATTTTTATTGCGGCGTTATTAAGATCCTTAATTACCATTAAATATTTCTCTAATGCTGTTCTCAACGAATTGTTTCAGGTTGGTATGCATATCTGAGAAGCTTAACAAATTTATTCTGGCTGCATTTTGCATATACAGAATGGAGTTATTTTATTCCATCTATAAAAAGAAATAAATCGCTCCTCTATCTAAATCTACTTTTTATCTATCCATCCATTGAATACATTTTTCACAATTTCATAGGCGGCGTCAGAAACGTTAGAAAAAGAATCTGTAACATTCTTTTTAACAGTCAAAGGGGCCCACATCGCAAGAGCAGCAATACTTCCAGATCGGCCGAAACCAACTTTTTTTTTTTTCGTCTGCGTTGAAAGCCAGTAGAAATATTCAAAGGAGAGTGGCGGATGAAAAAATATGTGTTCTCGTCTGCAAATCAGTTCACGCATTTTTTTTTTTTTTTTTTTTTGTACCTTTTACGTTACATTTATATGCGTAACTATTTTTTGCAAGTGTGTTTAAAAAAAACGGCAAAATGATAAAAGGTGCTTAGCTATAGGAAAAGTGGGGTGGAGGTGGTTGCTTTTCAAAAGAAGAGTACTTTCACACTAACAAAAGATTACGAAAGTAGCAATGGGCTTTACTTTCTTATATAATACCAGCTGCCTTCCCTGGCGCTTTTTGGAAAATATCTTAACTTGCAATATCTATTTTTGCAACAGCTGTTGATCTTTTACACACCCTCTACTTATTTTCCCGGCCATCCAAAAAGTTGCTCTAAGTCTACGGACGAGTCGGGTGGTCTGGGCTTTCGACACCCTCTACTTAGGCGCATCCAATCCATGCATTGTATATTCGAGTACAATAAGGATAATCACCCACTTTATGCAATATCTATACGTGGGCTACGCGGGCGCATGAAATCCGCGTACGATAACACAATAATATATTTTTTTGTTCGTTTACACGCCCTCAATGTAGGCTCATCCAATCCATGCATTGTATATACAAAAATCTGATGTGGGCAACACATGGCTTTCCTTATATAATGCAATGAATTTACTACTTTTATAGTTAAAAAAATGTTATTCTTGTAGTAGATACTTATATTCTTTCCAAGATATTGAATTTTCTTCAATTAGTCGTCATTTTCATTGATTTACCGTCATTTTTATCCATTTGGCGAGATTTTTGTTAATTTAGCAACAATTAAAAATGTCGCCAAGTTGGCGACATTCCGCCAAATTCGTCGCCAAAATCTCGCCAAGCGTTATGGACGAAGAAATAAGTTATTCTTACAGCAGATAAATGACTATTGGCGTTCAAATACAAAAGTATTACTTAAAGTATCTTTTTCATGAATGGAACCAACTAGGTCCACGAGAATGATGTCACCCAATTTATCGCATGGTATTACATATGAAAAGTGAACATGTTTTTCAATAGGAAATATTTTTTTTTTATTTTATATAACTTTTTGTTAATTTTTTTTTAAAAATGTGCAATATCTCGAGAACGGTTCGTGTTAGCGTTCTAAAATTTATGTCAATCGTTTCCTAATGAAAAATTACATAAATGTCTATTTGCGCAACTTTATTAGCGGTTTTGATTTTTTAACGATTTTTTCAAAATTTCACTCGAAAATTTAGGGGGGTTCTGAACATTCGATTGCGCATAAAAACAATAGGCTTCCAGTGTTTACGGATTGTGATTTTTGTATCAAATTTCGTTCGAATCGGTCCATTCGTTCGTCAGTTATCGTCTCCACAGACTCACTGACTCACACAGACATCACTTCAAAAATGTTTGATTCGTGATCAGGGATGCTTGAAACGTGCTCCCCCGTCGAAAACTCGAACTCGAATTCTCGACCCCGACATAATACTTTCCTTATACATTATGTATATAAGGAAAGTAATAAGGATAATCGTCCACATTATGCAATATATATACGTGTGCTACGCGAGTGCATGAAATCCGCCCACTATACATGCAATAACGATAACCCTACTTCATTCAATAATATGACCGCTGTGCCGGCAAATTATGGCTAATGATCTATTTATTTGGAACATATTACGCCAGCACAGCAAGTTATTTTTTTGTTCTAAGTGGGCGTATTGTTAAAGTGTTTGGTTTTCGAGAATTCGCTGTACATTCTTGTGTAATTTTAATCTGAGGTTTACATCTTAAATACTGGGAAACGACAATTAAATTTAGTAGTATTTCATCATTGCTACAAATGTGATCTTACAATTGAATGCCCGTTCGGGCGTTATATATCAATGGATAAATCAATGATTTATAATCACTGATCAAGCAACGAGAAACATGCGTTAGAAAAAACCACATACTTACTAAAGCAATTGCAGGATGATCATTCACTTTGCTCCATCTACGCAGTAGAATAAAATAATCTACAATTACTGTTCAAATAATAAAAATCTGATGTGGGCAACACATGACTTTCCTTATATATATAATGCAATGAATTTACTACTTTTACAGTAAAAAAAAAATAGGTTTTTCTTGCTTATATTCTTTCCAAGATATTGAATTTGCGACAATTAGTCGTCATTTTCATTGATTTAGCGTTATTTTTATCCATTTGGCGAGATTTTCGTTAATTTGGCAACATTTCAAAAAGGCGCCAAGTTGGCGGCATTTTGCCAAATTCATCGCCAAAATTTCGCCAAGCGTTATGGATGGAGAAATAAGTTATTCTTATAACAAATAAATGACTATTGGCGTTCAAATACAAAAGTATCTTTTCTCTTGAATGGAATGAGCTAGATCCACGTAAATGATGTCACTAAATTTATCGCATGATATTACATATGAAAATGAACATGTTTCTCAACAGTTAATATTTTTTTTGTAATTTGTTGGATTTTTTGATAAATGTATTTGAAAAATGTGCAATATCTCGAGAACGGTTCGTGCTAGCATTTTAAGTTTTGTCAATCGGTTTCTAAGGAAAAATTACATAAAAAATGTCTATTTGGTTAACTTTATTAAAGGGTTTAGTTTTTTTGATGATTTTTTCAAAATTTCACTCGAAAATTTAGGGGGTTCTGAACATTCGATTACGTTTAAAAACAATAGGCTTCCAGTATTCACAGATTGTGATTTTTGTACCAAATTTCATTCGAATCGCTCTATTTGTTCGTGAGATATCGTCTCCACAGGCTCACTGACATACACATACACACAAACATCACTTCCAAAAATGTTTGATTCATGATCAGGGATGCTTGAAACGTGCTCTTCCATCGAAAACTCGAATTAGAATTTTCGACCCCATCACAATACTTTCCTTATACATTATGTATATAAGGAAAGTAAAATTCATGCGATTGAAAATACTTCTAAAGCAATTGCTACTTACTAAAGCAATTGCCGTATAATTATCCACAACACCAACTACGTATTGGAGTGAAGTAATCTGCAATCACTATCCAAGTAACAGAAGACATTTGATTAAGAAAATTACATACTTACTAAAGCAATTGCTAGATAATCATGCACATTGCACTAACTGCATCTCGGAGAGAAATAATCTACAATCACTTTTTAAGTAACAGAAAACATATAATTGAGAAAACTGCATACTTACTAAAGCAGTTGCTGGATAATTATCCACATTACACAAACTACGTATTAGAGTGAAATGATATACAGTCACTGTTTAAGTAACATAAAATATGTGATTAAGGAAACTACATACCTACTGAAGCAATTGCCAGATAATTATACTCATTACACTAACTACGTGTTGAAGAGAAATAATCTACAATAACTTTTTAAGTAACACGATACATACTATATACGAAAACATACGATTACGAAAGGTGCATACTTACTAAAGCAATTGCTGGATAATCATCGACAATACACCAACTACATATTAAAGTTAAATGATCTACAATCACTGTTCGAGTAACAGAAAACATGTGATTGAAAAATTACATACTTACAAGAGCAATTTCTGGATAATCATCCACATTACAAAAAACATACTATTGGAAAACTACATACTTACCAAAGTATTTGCCGGACAATCAATATTAAACCAACTACATATTGGTGTGAAATTAACCAGTCACTGCTCAAGTAACAGAAAACATGCCATTGAAAAACTACATACTTACTAAAGCCATAATCATCCACATCACACCAACTACGGTATTGGTGAGAATGTAAAAATTCAATAGTTTCAAAATAATAATTGCGTCGTGTGAATAGGGTTTTCAACTTACCAAATAGCCTCCAAACAAAGAATTCAAATTAAGTTGATGGAATGATTACAGCTCTTGAATGTATCCTTTTTTGTACACCGTACATACATCTCACACATTCCATAAATCATTAAACAGTCATTTCTCGGGAAAGTTTAACTTTTTTAGATGGCAGCAAAAGGTTTCATTAAAAACAGGTTGAATTTTTCCATAAGAATAACTCTTTTCCATAAAAAGAAACACACGTAGAGGAAAAAGAAACATGACATGAAACATTTATTTCAATTCCCGCCTGAAACTCGTTGAGGATTTTTGAAAGGTAGGAGAATTATTTCTTCCTAAAAAAGTGAAAAGAATGAAAAAAAAAGAACTTTTCAAAAGTAGATTAAAAACTGCATTAAGGCGGCGCGAAATATTTCTGTTACTCGTTTTGTAATTTTTTTCATTAAGTCTTAATGCAATATTTAGAGTTCGGATTCAATTTACACTAAGGAGTTTTTTATGCTGTTACCTTACATTCCTGGCTGCTGACGAGAAAAATTATAAAAGCTATGTTAAAAGTCTTGTAAATTGAATGTTAAGGATAAGATAAGAGCTTACAGATTTTAAGTAAGTGTTCTTCAACTATAACACACATGTTGAATAACATTCTGATTACAATATGCATTGTATTCTAAGATTACTGCAGGGTTTTAAGAAAGGTTAGTTCTATCATCCACGGTTACGGACCTTGAGTTCTGTTCTAAATTTCAGATACTTATGAAAGTGCTTAAGCACCCAAATTACTTTGTAAGGAAAGGTACATGAATGTACACGTCAGGTCTGTCTGCACAGCGGCTGTTCACACCTTTTTGGAACAAATTTCAAACCTTAATTATATCGCTTTAAATAAGTCTTTATTTCTTAAATGTTATGTCTGGTGGCCCTTTTCTCTCGACAACCAACGTCTGATTTCCAAGACAGAGCATTTCTTATAAAGTTATGATTGGTATTTTATTTATCTCCTCTTCCACAGTTTTCCATAATCCATCCATTTTTTAGATCTGCATTTAGAAAGTTCTGTTTTAGTAACCACGCATTTTTTCATTCATATACTTTTTAAATATTTCCGGTATATACCACAAATGGATTTTACTTTAAATTTTTCCGAATAGTCGCACTCTCTGGAGCACTGGCATGATTAAAAAAATGTTTTTGGCTTAACTCAGTAATGTCTAAATGGCGAAAAAAAAATATAGTGGCTTTGCATCTTCCATATTTTTGGTCTATTTACATGATCACAATTAATTATCATAGTCAATCGTTTAATCATAATTAATCTTTGAGTAAAAAATAATGTATTGTTTTATGAGCTTCCATTTGTATTCCTTTTAAAATTTATTCATTATATTAAAAATATATATAATTGGCAGCAAATAAGTCAAGCCGATAGAGAAAGTTTGTGTTTATAAATACTATTTTAATACCATTTAAAAGTATACGAACTAGTGCTGAAAATATTTTTTCCAATTCAAAAGTCAAATAATTCCGGGTGTAATAATGTTAATTATTAAAAAAGAATTAAAAAAATTAATCGTTTGTTTTTATATAATGCATCCACACATAAATTTTCGAAGCGATATCTGTATTTGTTTTAGAATTATCTTTCACTACATCTCACATAAATAAGATATGCATACACACATACGAGAGGTATTTGTCCGAAAACTTACTTTATACATGTATGAGACGCATATATTGATACGGGGTGTCCAAATTGAGTATGGGCGGGGTGAGCCAGCCATTGTGACGTGGAACCCAAACGTCACTTCGCTTCCTAGAGCTCCTCTACTACAGGCTGACTTATCAAACATATTGACAATAAAAATATGCCTCGGCGTCCACAGTCATATATTTAATTCGGCATATTAAAAGGTTATTGAAGCGTAGGGATTTTTATAGGGATATTTTAGCGTGACGTATGGATAAGTAGGGACATTTGAATTCGAGTTTTCTTTCGCCACTTCTCACAAAAATCACATACACACACACACGGCGGATATTTGCTTGAAATAGACATAAAACGCTGTTTTCCGTTATAATGCAAAATATTTATTTCGAAAACTTTTTGCTGAAAATATTTTATATATGTATGAAAAAGTAAAAATATGCCTTCGTGCCCACAGTCACATGTTTAGTTCCGCATATTACAGGTTTATTGAAGCGTACGGATTTTAAGATATTTTAGTGTGGTATAGGGACATTTGAATACCACTGTAGGGATTTTTGTATCCAATCACTTCAACAAGAAACTCATTGGACTACTTGGACACTGTATCTGACAGCGTCACTCGAAAACTGTTTAGTTGTCAAGTTCTTTATTTAATAAGAAAACGTTCTGCTTTCCACAGGGTCAGGGCAACTGTGTACTTACCTTTGCAGTGTGCATTAAAAAATATACATCCAGGTAACCTGTAGGAGGTAGCAATACAACTGCCCTTTCGTAAGCATTACGTTTTTGATGTGAAACATCTTTGTGCTTAGAGTAATTCTTGAAAGAAATGTTACAGGGATGAAACTGAAGTATGTAACGGAAATGATTGTTGCAAATACATAACAGAAAACCATTGTTATAATTTGAAGGCCCAAGTCGACTTTGACTGAAAATTCGGTGACATTGGCGAAGAATTTGGCAAAATATCGCTAACTTGGCTACTTTAAGAATCTAAGGATTAAGTTACGAGCTTAAGTCAGAACTTTCTGCAGAGGGTATGGTACATAAGCTTACCATCATTCAGTTGGGTTGTTGACATGATGCGAGTAAACTTATCTGCCGAACTCAATACTGAAGCCATTGTATAAATTTTCTTATTATACATGCTCTTTAAGTTAAATTAAACAATAATTCTGATAGGAAAGTGTAAAAAAAATTAAAGGATTACGTGGGTAAAATTAAAAAATTAGTTATGCCCACTCTTGCTCGTGGAATAACTACAATCGTTTCCTTGTCGATAACTTCGACGTTTGTGGCCTGATTCGGACGAAATAAACTGAATTTTATTACTCTATCGAAATTCTAATTTTCCAAAAAAATAAATAAAATAATAAATGAACACATTTCCTTTTTTTTTTTTCGTAAACCCTCCTCCAGAATTTGATATTGAATCCATATCGGTTGCCATCTAAACTTTTTGTATTGCCAATCTTGAGAAATAGATGTTTTAAGTAAAATCAATATTTTTCAACTGGAAATGGAAAAAGAACCCTTGTTACACTACACCTATACCCCCTCCAGAATTTGATTCTAAATCCATATCAGTCATCTAAGATCTATCTATAGAAGACCCTGAGACATGCATTTTTCAAGGCAAAATATTTCCAAAAGACAATAATATTATGTCAAAATATTTTCCACTAATTAATCTTTTAATGTACATTACACACCAAAAGTATTAAGACGCTGTACTATTTACATTAAACAGAAGTTGTATTTGAGTTCTTTAAAACACATGGGAAAAGAGTTATAGATTTAAAAATTCTTGACATTAAACATGTATTTTTATTTAATCTTCCGCTTCGTAAAGATTTAAGAGAGTTCTCCAGACTTAAAAAAAAAGTGTGTGTGTGTGTGGGGGGGGGGACGTAGAATTTCTTTAAGTAGATTAAAAATACATAAAACTTAGCTTAATATTTTTTCTAAATCCTCGACTTTTTTTACTTGACTAATATATTTTTTAAGAATTCATATTCATTGTACTCAATGATTCATTGAAGCATATATTTTTTTTCTTTATCTACCACTCTAAAAAAATAATAAAATGCTTTATTAAATTTAAAATTTTACAAGGTATTAGAAGGGGCGCGGTAGCCCATTGGTTAGCGCGCTGGAGTTGCACTCGGTAGGCCCGGGTTCGATTCCAGCCACTGCCAAAACTGCCGCCGTGTTCATGCGGAGTACGATCACGTTAAACATGTGGGTCCGAAAGTCCTTCCGAGAGGTTGGTGGTAGGGGAAGGAGGGTACGGTCCCTGTGGATGCCTCCCCCACTGGGTTCCGGTCTAAATTGGGTGGCACTTCCCGACCGTCCAAACAATTACCTTACACCTTTCTGGTAGGTCGGACGGTCTGGGTTTCAACAACAAGGTATTAGAAGTTGTATTTTGTTTTCTTTGCTTTGCTTAAAAGGGGATTTATCTGTAATGCTACAAAAAATTACATATATTATTGAATAGAAAAATTATATTTTCCCAAAAAGTTTTGAATTCCAGATTTTGAAAGAAATCGCTTCAAGAACTCCTGAACGTGTTTCGAACACTGATAAAAAATATTAATACACTGCTCTTAGAAGAGTTTTCAACCATACCAATAACTTTGTAAGGAGAGATCCATGAGTTTACACGTTAGGTCTGTCTATAGTAATGCTACTATGCCCGATCGAATAAAAGTGATTGCAGCGCCCCTAGTGAAATATTTAAGTTAAGATCACAAACTCTGCAGCAAAGCGAGATAGACGAAAAAATCCAATTGCAAAGTTGTAAAGCCTTGTCTAAAGACATTTATTTGATAACAATATGGTTATTAGTGCATTGCTGTAATATTCAGAAGTGATATAATAAACAATCCTTGCATACGAATCTATAGTGTATATCCTGCCTTTTATCTCACACGTGGGTACTACGTCACGGGCATTATTTTCATACTAGCCGAATACCCGTTGAAAATCAACGGTCCCACAATAAGCAACCCCCGAATAACTTGAATTTTTGAATAATTCGAGTTTCACATTTAATTGAAAGATCAAAAATTTTGGTGTACGGAACCCCCTGAAGAAGAAAATATTGGGAAACTGAAATTGCTCACTTTTTTCCTTTCGAACTATCTACCCTTGCACCAAATTTGAAGTCTCTCTCTCATACTGAAGCATGCAATTTTATTTCACCTTTCGAACGTTTTATGTGGAGCACCCTCTTTAATGATCATTTATGAAAAACTGTATTCGTCTTGGGTTTTTTATCAAATGATTAGCCCATATGTCAAATTGCAAACCTCTATCAAATTTTAAACTTGGCGTTTCTCATTTATTAAGCAAATCGAACATTTTGATGTGTGACATCCCCTAAAGTAGCAAATATTGGAAATCTGAAATTGCACACTTTCTTCCTTTCGAAGGATGTACCCATACACCAAATTTGAAGTGTCTATCTCATCGCAAAGCATTTCTTTCTATCCTTTCACTTTTCGAACGTTTTGGTATGCGAAACTTCCCAAAATTACAATATTGGAAATTTTCTATTGCACACTTTCTTTCTTTTGAACTACTATCTACCTATACACCAAATTTGAAGTTTCTATTCCATCGCGAAGCATATTTTTCCTATCTCTCTCATTCCACTTCTCGAACGTTTTCGTGTGGGGTAGCCACCTCCTTAAATGAACATTTTTTTAAAAACTCTATTATTTTGTTTTTATCAGATAATTGTCCCATATACCATGTATCAAGCCTCTATTGCATTTTAAAAGGAGGCGTTTCTCATTTATTCGAAAAATCGGAACATTTGGGTTGGCGGCACCCCCTAAAGTAGAAAACATCTGTAAACTGAAATTGCAACATGTTCTTCTTTTCGAACTATCTACGCTTACACCAAATTTTAAGTTCATCGCAACTCAAAACATGTTTTTTCGTCATTTCACCTTTCGAACGTTTTTCTATGAAGCACCCCCCCCCCCCTTAAACGAACATTTTTGAAAAACATTTAGGGGTTATTCTGGATTTTTGACTAATTTCGCCAACTTATTCGCTAAAGAAAATTTCCTTTGCCAAATACAGTTTTTATTCGCCAAATTTTATTTTGACGCTCTATCTGAAAACATTTGTTTTGGTTTATAAATTCTCAAATTCCAAAGATCATTGTTTTAAAAACGACAAATAGTGTAGTAGTACACATTACGATTAGTATACCACAAGTTTTGATTTTGACATTGCAGAATCCGTAATCGACAAATTGAATTTTCTTTCGCAAAATTCGGCAGCGCAACATCTGTATTCATTAACGTTTAACAGTGCTATGGGGTGGCAGCGTATCTAATAGCAACCGGCACAAGTACAACTGGCATTTATTGCCTTCTGTATACGCGTTTCGTTCGTTCTTGGTATCAATTCCTACTAATTAAGCAATGCTCCATAACTTTAATTGACTTTTCTCCTATCTCTTTGTTGCCGAGTTAATTATCCAACTTAAATTCTCCGCTAGAGGCGCTGAATTAAAGATCATTTTTATTCAACTAGGCGTGGCCACTTTACAACAAAGAGACCTAACGTGTACACTCATGGGCCTTTTCTTACAAAATTATTAGCGTGTTTGTCATTCCTAGTTACTATTATGACGTAGTGACACAAGAACGACTGTTACGACTATCAGGATACAAGAATGAGTCCAAATTTCTGGATAACTAACACGTTTATTCACAAACACAGCGTAAACATGATCAATATGCAGTAAAACAGTATTTAGATGTTCCACGAATTTCACAAAACGGCAAATACTATTCTCAAAACATTGATGAATGTCACAGTTCTATGTAACTCGTATTACGTCAACCGCTCTCCAATTGAGTGATGACTCCTTTTATAGACTCTCTATAGAAACTTTTAGAAATCACTCATATCTCGTAGAATATTCGTTATTTCGAGGTGTTTCTCGAACCTTCGAGAAGTCGCCAAATTGGTGATAAATCGCCAAATCTGGCAACCCCCCACCGTACTTCAGCATATGGCAACTTCATAGGAAAGCCTGTACGGCTGTGTTCTTCATCTGATTTTCAAAAGAAAAGATTTCAGTGAGGGATTTTTTCATGTTAGCAACAGTTCCATGTATGTGTGTGTCTGCGATTGCGCATATGTTTAAAACAGTGACGAAACTTCAAATTCTGTCCGTTCCTCCTTTCCACGAAAAGCGTTAGGTATCCCTCATACCACTTACAATTTCCTCCACCTTCCCCCAATCGCTACAAATTTCCAATGATTTTTTGCAAACACCATTAAAAATCTAAGACCTCCACTAATAATTAGTCATTTCAGACTTAATTTTTCATTAGAAAACGAATGATACAAACTTCCAACACTGAACTATTCTCGAGATATTAAACGTTTTCTTACAATAAATTTATTTAAAAAATTTCATAAAATTAAAAAAGTGGTTGGTAACACCAAACATGTTCACTTTCCATATGAAATATTATGCAACAAATCTGTTAACACCATTCAGATAAGTCTAGTTTGTTCCATTCACTAGAGAAGATACTTTTGTAATAGTTTTATATTTTGGCGCGAATTCGCCCATAGCCATTCATTTCTTAGAATATTAATTAAATATCAATTGTACTTTGATGATTATTTTGTTCGTAATAAATAATTTTGCTTGGACTAGGATATTTCTTATTCGAGATATTTATAGCTTTAACTTCTATTAAAATACAACGTAACCCCATTTTCAAAACTCATCTTTATGAAAGTATTATGATAATAATTGTTAAAACTTGTTTATAGCTTTAACCTCTATAGAATTACAAATATTTCCCCATTTTTAAATCTCTGTGTTTAGAACCTAACTTCAACTTTATGAAAGTATTATGGTAATAATTGTTAAAACCTGTTTATAGTTTAAACTTCTATTGAATTACAATATTTCCTTAATTTTAAAAATATCTTAATATTTAGAACCTAACTTCAACTTTGTGAGAGTATTATGATAATAATTTTAAAACATGTATATAGTTTTAACTTCTATTGCATTACAATATTTCCCTAATTTTAAAAATATCTTAATATTTAGAACCTAACTTCAACTTTGTGAGAGTATTACGATAAATGTTAAAACATATTTATAGCTTTAATTTCTATTGAAACAAAATATTTTTCTACTCCTAAATCTCTGCATATTTAGAACCTAACTTCAACTCTATAGTCTTTGGAGAATAGCAGAGAATAGTAATAAAAGGAAGAACTGCAATAAATGTAATAAAATATCTGCCCCTGTGTCGCTGAATACTGAACATAATGCCCTTATTCTGGGAAAATCTCATATTTTTACTTCGTACAACTTTTTCAAATAGTTTCCACCATCTCTTATACACGTTAAAACGGGACTAAAGACTGCGATAGAGTTCTAGCACTTACTCTAAGTGTAAGTTATTGATTCTTTTAAGAATTTCCAACTTTACTTCGCCTTTGACTGTAGAAAAACGAAGATGTAAGTTTGGAAGAATTGATGTGGGGATATAGCTTTAAAATAGATACATATTTTTGGTGTCTGAATTAGTTTAAATACAGTTATATGAATTTATATGTATTCAAGACTGCATGTACAGAAGGCCGTTTGCACTTTATGGAAACGATTTTGATAATTAATTTTTAAGCATAGAGGGCGTATTTCTTGCTCGCGATTTGCTTCTATCTGATACTCTTGATTCTTGACTATAGCTCTAGCTCGAATTTTTCATGTTTCTTATCACCATCGCGTCAAATTTATCCCACTCCTCTTGGGTCGTTTTCCAAAGTCCATTCAGCGTTCTTGGATGCCGTTTTACAAAGGCTCGGTTTAACAAACCGAAAGCTCAAAAGTCCATAGGAGAAGCTTTAGGTGATTTTACAGGTATTTCATTAAATGGGATACATTTTATTCCTGTTTCTGATTCTTTCTTTGTTAAATATGCGGCAATTGACTTAGACGTATGACTAGAGGTTTGTCCGTATGAAGCTCAACTTTATTGATGTCCTTTCCATATAAAGCTGGAATTTATTCTTCAAAAATTGGTTCTAAAATATGCTGCTGATGGTAGAGTGAATTAATTTTAGCTTTACTTGGTGCTTTTTTGAGTTTTAATTTACCGTTGTAACAAAGTCTTGCAACTATCATGAATTCCTTTGGGAACTTTTCTGTACATTGACGCAGCCATTTTGTACTGCCATTTTCGTCAGTTGAGCAGTAGAAAATTGCTCTTTTTTTATTACAGTCACTTAAATACACCCATGCCTCATCGAGTGTTACCACAAATTTCCATTTATCAGCAGCTAAGTGTTTTTCATATAATTTTCTACAATTTGTTTTTCTTTCCGCAATAAGCTTTGGCAAAAGCAGATGAACTTTAGATTTAAACATACTTTTTAACTTCAAATCTTCATGAATGATTTTACTTACAGTGCCAGAAGACATTCCCAGTTTCGATGCAATGGATCTTTGAGTCGGTGGATTTTTTTTTTTTTTTTTAGGATCAGAGACTTCATTTTCTTGATATTTACACGCGTTCGATCAGTCTTAAGATTCAATTTTGCAGCCATTTTTTCATTTTCACTTTTAGCTAGACGCTTTTTCTCTTTCAAATTTAATATTTTAAAAATACCTTTCTTTGAAATGCAATAACCTCGATTTTTTCACTGCTTTACTATTTGTTGATATGAATATTTTTCCTCGGAAAGCGCATTTACGTAACCTTCGAGCCATCTATCAATTTCAAGAGCCATTTTCAAAGTAAATCTTTTATTCTACATTCCAATTAAAACAAAACAGTAGCAGACGATTAAATTGAAAATGCCAAATCTTTATCTAAAAATGCTAACAAGAAACATGAATTCAAAATCGGTTCCGTAAAGTGTGAACGACCTTCTGTAATATGTATTCAAGATGTGTTTTATTGCTGAAGTAATTTATATATTCTGAGTATTTTGCTTAAGGGTAGGTTATACGAAAAAAAAAAACTTCACTGGATTGTGGTTCAACTCGATTTTTTCATACCAGAATCTAGTTTTTAGTAACATTTTTTTCAAATTCTACCACAATTTTTTTTAAAAATTGGTTGTGAGTCCAAATCATTCCAATTATAGCGTATTACCCTTCACTTTAATTAAAGAACTTGGCAAAATCTTTTGATTGATACCATACTTCAATGTACCCCCTGGCGAGTTGGGGACTTCCGAAGGGACTAATGACGCCACGAATAAAAAAAAACTGTGCCCCGGCTATTTTTCACAACAATCACAACCTGCTTTTTCTTTTGAAATGGCCTTCGAAACTCGTATGTACCTACTCTAACTGAGAAACTAATTGACCAAATTTCAAAATATTTGGGTAAATAAGTCGCTTGTAGGCTACCGTGGTGGCACTGATTAGATTTTGGTACAATTCGGAAATGAAAAGAAAAAAAATTATCTGACCCCCCCCCCCCCCCCTCACACACACAAAAATCGTCTAGATCTTAAATAAAATACTACAAATGTATCAATTAAATGCTTGTTTAATATTTGATTTACAATGACCAATGGAATGGAACCAGCCCCATTATAAGATGGACCATTCTCGAAATATTTAAGTGTTTTTATTTTGAGAAACTGAAGACGTTTTCACTGCACTTAAAAAATTATTTAATGAAATTTTTTAAAATTTAGTAGTTACGTACGTCGAGGATTATCCTGATACTGATTAGATTTGGGTTGTGATTCGAAAAATATAACCGACCCTTTTTTTGCGAAATCGCCCGCAAATATTGTGAAAATCTGAAATAAACGACTAAAATTGCTGAAATATATTAATTACATACTTGTTCTTCATGTACTTTTTGATAGCAAAGCGAATTAGACTAACCCATTTTAGTGTTTTGGAATTTTGATCACCTGAAGACTTTAAAGTGCATTGAGTTGCGAAATGAAACGAAGATGCAGTATAAATATATATGCAAATTGGATATAATATCAGAAAAGTAGTAATGTTATTTTCTTCAATTAAACTCAGTTTAATACATCAGGAGAAAATAAATATATTTATGTCTGTTGAAAAAGTTATGTGCTGTCCACATCAAATTTTATTTTACTTAAAGCTATGTACGGAGTATTTTTTTTTTTTTTTTGTACTTGTAGAAAAGGGTATAGAATAAATGCGAAGATAGAAATAAATTGAGAGGTAAATTAAATTTGAATATGTAGGCATATTCTGTATTGAGTTCTGATTTGTAGTGCACTGAAAATTAATTTCTATAAAATTAAATGTGTAAATATTATTTATTTCTATACAAGCTTTTTGCCATAGGAATGCTTACAATGAGGTGGAGCTTATCTTACCCCCCCCCCCTCCCCCATACCGCCTGTGTTATTTTCTCAAACGATTTTGACGTTTTCCCAATATAATGTTTTAAATCCTTCCTTTACCCCAATTCCACCTGAATTATTGTCTTAAAGGACTTTTCCCAACATAAAGTTTTAACTCTTTTTTTTGACCCCAATGCCACCTGAAGTCTCAAACGATTTTGACATTTTCCCAATTTGTTTTAACTCCTTTCTTTACCCCAATGCCACCTGAATTATTGTCTCAAACGATTTTGACTTTTTCCCAATATAAAGTTTCAACTCCTTTCTTTACCCCAATGCTATCTGAATTATTGTCTTAAAGAACTTTTCCCAACATTAAGTTTTAACACCTTGTTTTTGCTCCAATGCCACCTGAAGTCTCAAACGATTTTGACGTTTTCTCAATGTATTTTAACTCCTTTCTTTACCCCAATGCCACCTGAATTATTGTCTCAAATGATTTTGACGTTTTTCTAAAATAAAATTTTAACTCCCTTCTTTTGTCTCCACAGGCCGTTCATTAACGCTGTTTTTTTAATATCCAAGTTTGTGTTGTACACCTACCTCTTATTTTATCCATTGTGTGGGAAATAAAAATCCAACTTTAATGCACTAGAAATTTTGAAAATTTTTTGAGTTTGCTCGATGTTATTTCTTGCGAAATGCTGACTCGTGTTGAAAATCTGTTTTGTATTCTCAGCACGTAAATGTCTGTGTATGCACATCAACTTTACGATGAAATTCTCTAAAACCTGGATAATATTTGAGAAAAAAATATTTTGATTTTTCTTTTGAAACTCAGAGAACAAACAACCTGGAAACTAAATCGTACTCGCAGAACCCGCCTATAACGGCATTTCCAAAATTAGGATCACGCTCTCATTGCAGATGAATGCAATACTGCTATCTGGAAGCGTAGTCGCAACTATAAAAACTGAAATCTTAATTCACTTAACTAAATAACTATAAATATATTTTCACTAATTTAACCTCTCTAATTCATTAACCAGAATTTTATAAAAATAAAGTATCACATTTGATCAAAATATCTCAAGAACCAATTTGACACCAAATAGCATTAAAAAATAATTCATATATTATTTTCTGCTCTTTATGACATACTAAAATGAATTGCTCGGCTTTGTCAGAGCTCTAAGTAAGCGCCCGCTACGTAAATAATACAGATACGGATAACAACCTTTCAATTTCCAAATCGCACGTTTTTAACCAAAATCATTCACACTCTCGTTTCAATTTAAAGTCTTAAGGTGTTATTACACAGGGCAATTTTTATTGCCGAACTTCGGCAATTCCGCCCGTCAATCATACTTTAGCCTCCTCCTCTTTAACAGGTCCCTTCTCTCTAATGTCGCCGATTTCATTTTAGAAAGCATTCTTTGGTGTGTTTTCCGTATAATTTGAATCTTTTATATCCTAAAGGTGTTTGTAATTTGTTAAAAGTTTTATTATTATTTTTCCATCTCCAGGCTTTAGAAATTCCTCCCGGCAATGATACTTTAGGCCCCGCCTTTCTCAATCGCTCCTCCTCTCTAATACCGCCGAGTTCATTCCAAAAAGCATTATTTAGTGGGGTTTTTTCGTAAAATTTGGATCTTTTATATGCCACAAGTGTCTGTAATTTGGTAAAAGTTCTATTATTATTTTTACATCTCCAGACTTTAGCAATTCCGCTCGGCAAAGCCCCTCCTATCCGTAAGCCCCTTCTTTCTAACAGGCCCTTCCTGTTTAGTGTCGCCGATTTCAGGAAGCATTCTTTACTGTGTTTTTTCGTATAATTTAGATATTTTATATCCCACAGGTGTCTGTAATTTGGTAAAAGTTCTATTTTTTTTTCCATCTCCAGATTCTAACGTAATTGAGCTGCTTCGACATGTTTGCATTACAGTCGCCATCGCCATCTTGAATACAAATGAGGAGAGGAAAGGCGGGGTCGTAGTGACGTCCAATTTTATCGTCCTCTGATTGGTTCGCCGCTCAGAAATTGAGCAATTTTTACGAACGAATTGCGGCAATTCGACGGCAAGATTTCTTCCCATTGAAATGTATGGTGTTGCTGAAAAATTGCTGGAAAGAATTGCTCCGTGTAATAACACCATCAGTTTCAACACATGTGTAGTTGAGTAGAACTATGTACCACATATGCAATCAAACATCTACTTCTTCCCCTAGCCTGGACCTGACTAAGAGCATGACTAAGAGCTAGGCCTGACTAAGAGCATGAGGGGCAGCTGCTCTGCCCCCGCACCAATAGGGCCACCACAACACCGAAAAATGAACGACTGCTTCCTAGAAAAAGTACAACCACCGGAATTGGCTCGCCCAGTGGAACGATTTATTTTGAAGACATATAGGGATTACCGGACTATGATGAGAATGCCAATAATTTAAGTTCCATTAAAATATGCAGGAACTTCATTTTGTACACCTTTCTAAGCAATACAATTATGGTGTTCAAAAAATATTTTTGTTTATTTCAGATATGTCGAGAGGTGGGGGGGGGGGGGGGGGGGGCTGGAGGAATGTCTGCCCTGGACCCCAGTTAGGCTATGTCGGGCCCTGCCTGTAGCAACGCCCAACAAAAATGAGATTTAAAAAAGGATTTCGATTTTTATGCTTTTAGTTGATAATTACAAAAAAAAAAAAAGATTAATTCAAATTTGTTAGAATGCGAAGATATACACCAATTTTTTCCAAGCTATGAAAAAATAAAATAAAAATAAAGCATCATTATTTCGATCGATTGTATTTAAAAATAAATAAATGAATGAATATTAAGGAAGTATTCTGCGGATTCTGTTCAAAGTACGTTAGAAAGAACATTTTTTATCTTTCTGATGATGCCAAGATGGAAACTCTGTGATAATATTTTTGATCGCCAGAGAACTGATTTGTGCTTCAATATAAAATAACTATAGCAGTAATTCGAAATTTTAAAAAATCTCGCCGATCCGTATAATTCGGGGACCTGAAGTACCTCTCTACCGAATTTCGTCACTGCCCGAAGCTTTGATTTCCCGCTACAGGTGACGCGGATACACAGACAGATACACAAACAAACATCTTTTATTGTGTAAGAATGGAAAAAAAAAAATTCTGTGTCTAGTTATTTTTGAGTTACATCTATTGGATCAAAAAATTCCGAGATTTATAAATTTTTCGAAAAATATTTCAAATTTTGACGTTTTTTTCACTACTTATAGATCAAACCTTACGTGTATGCAAAATTTCAAGTTTCTACCTTCAGCAGTTTGAGCTTAAAATTTATAACCAGTCTGTCTTACTCATCAGTACGATATATGTAGAGATAGTAACTTATATTTTTTCTCTAATAAAAGAGTCATTGAAAAGAAAATATCACAAGTGAAAGAATGCAAAATTTCAAGTTTCTACTTTTGGCAGTTTGAGCTTAAAATTTATAACCAGTCTGTCTTACTCATCAGTACGATATATGTAGATAGTAACTTATATATTTTTTTTCTATAAAAAAAGTCATTCTAAAAAAAAATATTACGATGACTTTTGATAACATTTGACTTTTAATAACATGACTTACTATATAAAAAAGTCATTGTAAAAAAATATTACAAGTGAAATAAAATTGTTGATTCGATACGTAGCGGAAGCTATTATACAGGAAGATCGTATGCAAGTATATATATATCGATACAAGACATCGATACACCAATTACTAATCCATTCTGTTAATCTTTCAAACTTCTGTCTCAACTTCCACCTCCATTCAGTTTACCATTCCAACTATCATGTATAATTCCTTAGATAAAGCTATGGGGCAAAGTAGCGTTACAACACTCTGCACCCTTTTATTGCAGAATTTCCTATCTGTCAACTGAAGTGAAGAGAGATAGAAAACATTTTACCATTTTTTCTTTGCCGTACGTTCCAGGATGAGCGATTTCCCTTTGAATTTTTTCGCAGGTGCACCTTTTTATTCGATGCACAGAGCATCGGCGCCTTTTGAATAGATAAATTCATCCCCCCCCCCCCTCAAAGTCTTTGTGAAGTTTGTTTTAACTTTTTATAGTAGGAAAAGCGTGAAGAAAGTGGCCATTTAATATATATATATATTCTAAATATACTGATCAAATAAAATAATACTGTTAACCTTTGTTATACTTAATAAAGTTTGTTTATTTATGGGGTTATTTAGATTGAAGAGTTATGTTTATTTATGTTACTTTATGGAGATTTATGCATGAGTTTAAGTATGTATTATGTGCCTTATAGGAAGTAAAATGTGGCCACCATAAAAAAAAAATTATAAGTATGTAAAACAATTATTTAACATAATTTTAAAAGTAATATGGTAAATAAGAAGCATAAAATGTTGTTCAATAAATCTCTACATCAGAAATAATGTTCAAATGCTGTTCAAAGCGGTATAATCTTTCCATTTTTTAAATATAAAGATGACACTACATGGAAAAATAGAAAACTGCTTTGTATAATGACTAAATTAAAAAAAAATATGCATAAATAAAATAACAAATAATCTGATATCGGTTTCGTTGACGCAAATGTATTCATCGGATCCATGGACTCCATTGCAATTGCAAGCCATTAACGCTAAATCAGTATCATTTTCATTGCTCTAAGAATTAATTTTCATACCATAAAACATGAACTTTATATAGTTACTGATTATAAATAAATAAATAAATTTGAATGTTAAATGAATAGTAAGCTTTAAAAATCACGCTACCGTGAAAAACAATTTTTTAAACGTAAAACTTTATTAAACGTATATATTCGTGATTCGGTGTCAGTCTAAAAGAAAAAATACATAACCTCAAACAATCTGGATTACCTCATTTCCCGATAGGTGGCAGCACATTGGTGATGAAAAAATAGCACATGTCCTTTATACCCTCCCTCCCCTACTTGCAAAACTTCCACCATTTTCGTTTTGTTTAGAATAGGCTATAAGATTTCTTAGCACAAAAGATAATAATTTGTCGAGTAGCTCTTAACATTATAGCAGACATCATCACTTATAATTTTCCTTCTAAATAAAAGCTGAAAATGTGGAATTGTCTGATTGAGAAAAAACGCTGATACGATATTATCGAAATCGATTGTATCAATGTATCAATATTGATTGTGTCAATGTGCAATGATACGCCGATCACTGATGACATTGACAAAATATTCTCTTGCTAAGAATGGCTTTTTTTTTTTCTTGTGAGCAAGGATTTACTCCTGGGTATTTACAAATGACCATCACTTTATCTCTAACTTATAACAAGGAGTTACTAAAATTCAAGAATTGATCATCATAGCAGTCACCTCACCACCCTTGCCATTCTTTCAGTCACCTCCCACTACCACCACCACCCTTGCTATTCCTTCGAACTCGTCTGGCAAATTCTTCGGTTGAAGCCAGGGTAGCGTGAAATTGCAACACCCTTCCCCCTCCTATCGTATGGGATCTTCTACCTGTCAACTGAAATGAAGAGAGATAGAAAACGTTTCTCTCTTTTTTTTTAACTTTGTCTTGTGTTGGGGGGGGGGGGGGGAGGAGATGCGATTTCCCCCCTAGAAAATCTTGCAAAGGCCCCCTTTTTATTCGAGGCAAGAACCATTGGTGTGTTTTGAATAAAAAGAAATGTATTAAGTTTGTGAGATATTTTCAAAAGATTTTTCAAATATTAGTAATGAATCGAGCAAGGCTAGGAGTATTCTTAGTATGTATTGACACAGGTTTTACATGTTTATTTTCTCATACTGTTGCATAAAGTAATTTTCCACAAATGTTTCGGAATTTCCTGTTTTAATGAGAAATAACTTTTTCAGGATTGAATAAGTTCGTAAAAATTGTCCTTGTGTGTATGTTTACATGATTATCCTTACTTAATAAAAGTGGCGTGTGTGTGTGTGTGTGTGAAAGTGTTGTACTACCATGAAATTTTTGTTACACAAGTACTTAAAGACCCAGAAAGGCGCACGTCGGCTTTATTTCGAATTAGTTACTGGTTATTTTATGTTTTGGCATTTTCACACACATTGGTTTCTTATCGACCGAAGATATCACAGCTTTCATCCTGGCAGCATCGGGAAGATCTAAGAACGTTCATTCCAACAATGTTTGAATGGAATGCAGAGGACAATTCCTCCACATTTACTTTTTTAAATACATCATTTGCTTTTTTTACGTTATCTGACCAATACATTTAGACCAAAGCAAATAAGATAAAAAAAAAGTAGGTAACTTATCGCTATAAAGGTACAAAGGGGGATGAGGGAAGTGATTAATGGAATGATAAAATGCAATCGAAAAGGACATGAGTATAAATGTATATAAAATCATTAATAAATGTATAATTATATATAAAAGTATGAAAGAGTAAACATGGCAGCAATGAGAAAAAGCAATAACAATTAGCTCAAGATAAAAGGTCAAGACAAGGAGAACAATAAGTTGAAACTGACAAGTGGTGATTAGCATTAGACCATGCCATTAAACTGTAAGCATACAACATAAAAAATGGTGGTTAATTCAGAATTGCGCGCTCATCAGGACAGCCATGCAATCCGAATTAAAACCGGAAGAATAGCCAGTTACTGACAATGGTGATAGACAATGGCGCGGATTTTGATGAAATCTGCGTTTTTTCGAATTTTTTCCTTTTATGGGCATTTTTGAGGCAATATTTAGCATTTTTATAAGATTTCCTATATTTAGGGATTTTTTTTCTTTTTTAGTTCTCTATGCTTTCTGTTGCAATGGGTGTTTTTGCTAATTCCCGTTTTAGCATCTTTACAAACAAACCCCCGGGGCCGCATCACTTCCTCCCGTATTATGGTGCAAATAGGTATTTTACAATAAAGATAGTTTTCCCCGTCGTAAGGGGCTCTTGTCGTAAATCAACTCCTTTCAAAATAGGATTTTGAGAAATATAATGGGGAAGAGGAATCATTACAATTAATAGGAATTTTCCACTTCAAACTGGGTTGTCCATCCTCTTCACGTGACTATTGCTACCAATCAAAAGAGACATTAACCAGTTTAAACGGGTTTTCAATTTTCTGACAAGGCGAAGGGCAGCTGCAAAGAAATTTAGTCATTATTTCCAATTTGTAAAGGAAACATTGCTTCAGACATGTGTAAATGCAAACCTTCGCAATCTTGCCATTTGCGCAAGTTCGTTTCCGAGTTTGGTGATATATTGTATAATTGTCAAATTAAACGATGTTTTGGGTAAAAACCAGGGCTTCAAAACTTTGAAAAAAATCTCTCTCATCCTAACTGGTTAAGATGAAACTTTTGATATCGAGAAAGAATTGGATGTAAGCGAATCCGTTCTTTCTTTCAAATATGCACCTATTCCGTTTTTTTTTTTTTTTTTTCAAATATGCACCTATCACATCTGTAGATGTTGAAAGAAGCTTTCCACGGTATAAAAACTTATATTCCGACAATGGAAGATCTTTTACATTTGAGAACATTAGGAAACACCTAACAATTCAATGTAATTCTGATATTATCATGGGACATTAAATTGTCGCAATTCAGGATAATAAAAGCTTTAAGTCAGGTAGTTATACATATAAAAGTTTTATTACAACAATTTAGATTATTTGTATTTACTCAAAACTTTCGAAATTTGTATCATGAATTAACTAAATTTATTTTTCCTGTCGTTCTTGTTTTTAAGTTCATAATAATGTAAATCTTTAAGGGCGTTTTTTAAAGGCATTTTATCTCTTTTTTAAGGGCATTTTTAGTGAATGTTTAGGTCATCAAAATCCGTGCCTTAGTGATAGTATATAACTATAAACCCTATTGGAACTGTCTACTAGCTAATAAAAGGAAAAATAATAAAATCCAAAAGAATTAAAAAACAAAAATAGAAACTTACATGTGATACTCTTCATTCGTTTGTGAGATATCTCGTCAACAAATTCATAGGTATACACATTTATTACCTCAAAAAACGTTCGCGTTACGGTTTTTGATGTGAGCAAGTGTTACCATTCTAGCTTGTTTAGTTAAAAGAAAAAAACAATCAGTGGTAAAATTTGTTAACAAGCAATCCTAGCTGCCTGTATCCCTTTGTTAAAATGATTTATATATAGAACTGTGAAATCGGCTGTGAAAGTCGCCTTTCTTTCATTAATACCGTTTGACATTTAAATATGCTTTCTCATAGAAGACAGAATTTCCACTGTGTGTGTAACAATAGAATATAAGTAAAACTGTTGGGAAATTGTACTCAAAATATGCAAACCCTTAGTGCTGCACGTTCATTGGGTTTTACGATTCGATATTTTCGTTTCATTTCAAAAACATCTGATGTGGGCAGCACACGACTTTCCCTGCAGCTCACATTCACGTTCTCTTTATTTCTTCACTAATTCATTAAATTGAGTTTAATTCCACCAAATAACGCCCATCATTATTTTAAATGACACTAAATTTGCACATTTAATTCAGTTTTCGTTTTCATTCGGTAACAGAACTTGTTTACAAAAGTGGCGCAGCGAAAATGCGAAAAAACTAAAATATCTCGAGAACGGCTAGTCCTATAGTAATAAAATTGATCTTATTATTTTCGTCGTCAAAATTCGTCGTATAAAATAAACATTAAATTCATATATTTGAGCATTTGTAGTTTTTTATTTTTAGATTTAACTATTTGTGTGGGCTATTTCGCAGAAAAGTCAGATTCTTTTTTTCCGAATCGTACCAAAATCTAATCAGTAGCAGGTTAACCTACAAGTAATTTATCTACCAATGTTTGTGAAATTTGATCTATTTGTTTTTCAGCTAGGGATACAGGCAATTTTTTCGAGCCATTTCGCAAAGAAAGGCAGGTTCTTTTATTCCGAATCGTACCAAAATCTAATCAGCTCCAGGGTCACCCACAAGGGACTTACCTACCAAATTTTATGAAATTCGGTCAATTGGTTTTTCAGATAGAGTGGATACAAAATCTGCACACACAGACGTCACGCTAAAAGTAGTGTTTTCGTGTTCTGGAGTCCGAAAACGCGTGGATCCTTCGAAAACTCGGGTTGCGATTTTCGGTACGATTCTAATACTTTTCCTATACATTACCATGTATTGCAGGGAAAGTAAAAATATACACTACGTGACAGTGAAAATGAGACACCAAGGAATGGACGGAAAAATATGCAAATTACAGGGTACACGCATCTCATCGAGTTATGTAAATAATTTGAAATGCGCAGCTGTCCCGCGCACGTTGAGTGAGATATAAGGGAATGAACTTGCAGAATCGGTAACAGTCGCGCCGCTCTGTCTGCCAGGGAAATCATTTTGCAATTTTCTTTTTGTCTCAGAGGAAACGTATAGTAACAGAGAATGCCAGGCCTCCGCGAACCCAGGCAGTTCCAGCAGACAGACGATTTCACGAGGGGTATGGTGATCGGACTCAGAAGACCAGGTTGGTCCATACGTCAAATCTCAGCGGGCAGCCACCTACACGCGTCCACGGTGCACCGGTTGTGGCGATGATGGTTGGAACAAGGGAATGTGGCACGTTTGAGGGGTGTTGGTATGGCCAGAGCGACGTTAGCACGCGTGGACCAACGCATCCACCGACAAGCGTTGGTGACCCCGCAGGCCACTTCCGTCGCCCTTTTGCTGCACGAGCAGGACACCCTTGATGCTCCCATATCGACCAGGACCATTATCCACTGATTGGTCGCCGATGACCTGCACTCATGGCGCCCGTTAAGAAGACTGCCATTAACCCAACAGCACAGACGCCTCCGTTTGCAATTGTGTCATGATAGAGCTACGTGGACGGCGGAATCGCTCAAGGTCATGTTCTCAGACGAGTCACGCTTCTGTTTTAGCAATGACAGTCGCCGTGTATAAGTCTGGCGCCGAAGTGGTGACCGGTCCAATTCGGCTGCATTTGATGGAACGCCACACCGCGCGATAACGCGGCATCATTGTTTGGAGCGCCATCGCCTATGATAGCAGGTCACCTCTTGTCCACATTGAGGGCATTATGACGGCCCAACGATACATGGATGACGTGTTGCGACCGGTGACACTGCCCTTCCTTCAGGGGGTGCCCAATGCCATTTACCAGCAGGATAACGCCCGACCACACACGGCACGCATCAGCCAACATGCCCTGCAAGTTACCCAGGTGCTTACCTGGCCACCAGTCTCCCCTGATCTCTCACCAATCGAACACATCTGGGACGTCGCTTGCGTGCGCTGCTGGCGCCGCGTTTAGAAGGCGAACTCTGGCAAATTGTTAACAGGGAATGGGCAGCTATCCCTCAGGAGACCATCCGCACGCTTATTGACTCTGTACCTAGACGTGTTACTGCCTGTATCGCTGCCCGCGGTGGTTTTACTATCTACTGATCAGACGGTATTATCGCTCAGTGTATAAGTGTATCAAGTTGCAATAAACATCACTTATTGTTCGTTGCTGCCTCTCTCTGTTTGCCGACTTTCATCACTTTCTGCCCACGCCTTCTTGCTGTCTCATTTTCAGTGCCACGTAGTGTATATGGATGGATAATTTAAGCATACAAGACTTTACGTTGCACGTCAATTTATAATACCCAGAATTCTCATTGAAATACCCTTTCTAACCATATTTCACATTCAGTTATCGAGCTATACACAGTTTCGTTTTTCAATTTATTTCAGTTCATTGTTCAGTTCTTTAAATAAAGTATACAAATCACGTATATTCACTTGCGCAGAACGTACTACGTTTGGCGTTAAAAAATTGATTTTGCCAAGGGGGTAGGGGGGATTCTAGTTTGCGTTTGACCAATCATCGTTTGTCTAGTATCCACCAATCAGATGCTGTTTCATTCATGGCCACGTTAGAGGTTGAAGTTACAGGCAATTTTACTTTATTTATGTCAGCGTAGTAAATTATGTGGTTATGACCAATGGCGGTGTTCTGCATGGTTAGGTTTTAATCAATCAACTTATTAATACTTGTGTTTGAATTGGCTCTGAGCTGAGTAGATATTTTGCAGTTTAAATGTTCTCAATAATATCATGAGATTTTAAATATTTTTCAAACACTTGGAGAATAGAACAAAAGAAATGGGGACAAAAATAGTCTTAGCGCCTGATCAAACCAATGTGGGGCCCAGGACCTAATGCCATTCGGGGCCCCTATACGCATACCAAACACATGCAAAACATCAACACGTAATAAATTTACAGGAGTTTAAGATCACAGTTTTAAAGGCCCTTTTGAAACTTCCAAACTTTTTACTTCAAAATAATATACCAAGACTTTAAAAAATCTGATGTGAGCAAGCAGTACATGACTTTTTTTTTCCCAGCAGACTGATATTTATGTTCTCTTCTTCAATAATTCATTAAATTGAGTTTAATTGCACAAAATAACAGCCATAATTATCTTAAATTACACTGAATTTGCACTTTTAATTCCATTTTCGTTGTCATTTGGTAACTGGACTTATGTTCAAAGGTGGAGCAGCGGAACTGCGAAAAAATTAAAATATCTCGAGAACGGCTAATCCTCTTGTAATGGGGTTAGTCTTGTTCTTTTCATCGTTAAACATTACGTATAAAACAAGCACTTAAATTGATATATTTGAGCATACGTAATTTTTTATTTTAGATTTTGACGAGTTTTGTGGGTGATTTTGCAAAACAGGGCGGGTTCTGTTTTTCCGAATCGTACCAAAAACTAATCTACACCAGAATCATACCCAAGTGACTGACCTGCCAAATTATATAAAATTCGGTCAATTAGTTTTTGAGTTAAGACTGGATAGATATATTGCACACACAGACGTTATGCTAAAAATAGTTTTTTTGTATTCTTGAGGTTTCAAAACATGTAGATCCGTTGAAAACTCGAGTTACGATTTTTGGCATCATTCCAATACTTTCCCAATACATTACCATGTATTGCAGGGAAAGTAAAAATGTATAATATCTAAAATTATTAACATATTTTATACTCATAATTTAAAATAAAAACTAATATTACCAATTATAAAATTATATCGGCTTATTTTTTTAATGACATTCAAAATTTAGGGGCCCCGGAGGACCGCTCATACGACAATCAAGCCCTGAGTTTTCCGTACTTTATCAATCTCATCAATTGTATTTCAAAGGAAATTACAGAAAGACATTTTGGTGTGTTTAAACTTAATTAAAGCGCTTAAAACTGCTGTCAAAATAACTACAAAGCAAAAACTTATTTAATAACACAGCATAAGACAATTCAATGACTGTTTGTTAGTCTTGTTTTGGAGGCAGAAACAGCTTCCTTCTTCATGATAATAAAACAGAACAATTCGATCCGACGAAAGCTGGAATGCGTATGTCAATTTGGAGTTGCATCACGTGATACCGGAAGGAAACAGTTGTTAAACGAGAAATACAAAAGGCGAGAAGTATAAACCAGAGTAATGAAAATAAGCAGCAATTTTCATAAACAGCTTTCAGTTAATAAATCAGTTTGGAGCGGTTTTCTTCCTGTGTCACGTGATATAAATCTCTATTGACAGATGCCTTCTATCTTTTGTTGTTGCGGCTGCTCTGTACTTTTGCCTTGAAGGAATCTGTTTGCCTTTGGTACAGTTACTTAATTGTCTTTTACTAGCAAAGTTTGTATTTTTAGTGATTTTGAATGACTATAAATCTCTTTAAAATTGAATTGGTTTATTGTTATAATTAGTGTGCCGATTGTTAATTTTATTTATTCAAATTATAATTGTCAAAAATGCATTTTACATTAAATTAATTATTAATTTGTATATTGATTATACATGTAATATGTTCTAAACATACTGCTGTGTACATTGCGTTGGTGGCCGCAAAACCCACCCATTTTTGTGCTTAACGGGATACTAAGTTAACAAACTAAAAATAAGGTTAATAGTAAAGGAACTAACATTTATTTATCACATACTTAATTTACACTCCTTAGTTTTACAAATTCAATAATTATCACAATAGTGGAATACATCTCAAGGGTAGTTCGGGGGGTGTAATGCCAGATGAATTGATATTTGGTTGGAGCACTTGGTGGGATGCATTAATTAGCTTTTCCTTAAAAACACAAATTTAGACAGAGAGGTTATCCTCATATAGTTAATTGTACGGTACCTGATCTTCTTTCATATAACTTGGGTAACTCCGATGCTTTGTCACACTTTACACTTGCAATACCAGATGCACATGAGCTCTCCTTCGAATTCCTATATCAGAGACGCACACACAACTCTTAACACTGCTACAGCCGCTTACTCTTTTCTAGTCCAACTCCAACAGCCTGCCTTGACCAATTCTGACCTGCAACTTTGAGCAACTCTCACTTATATCCCTTTTTCGGTCGGCGGTCTACGTGCTGGAATGTAGAGCTGAGGGCTAATCCGTAGACATGGGGTCGCCGTCTCGGTTGCCGCCAAAAGGCTTAGCGTGGTATGTAAACATGGGGCGTGGTATGTAATATATGGGGCCACCTGCATACTATCGCCCACCTGCTTAGCGTGGGGATAATCCGCATCCTGGTTCTATCATTTTAATCCTTCCAAATATTTAATACTTTACATTTCTGGCATTACAATTAGTATTACTACATAACCTCTGGAATCGTAAGTATGCGGTCAGGATACAAGAATAAGTCTAAATTTCTGGATAACTAACACGTTCATTCACAAGAGCAGCGTAAACAAGAAAAATATACAGTAAATCAGCACTTTGCTCCACTAATTTCACAGAACAACGGATACTATTCTATAAACATTGACTTATTTCATTTCCCAAAATAGCGTCTACTATTCTCAAAAACACTGACGAATATCACAATTCAATGTAGCTCGTATTACCTCAAGAGTGATGACTCCTTTTATAGACTCTCTCTGTAGGACTTGTATAGATTCTCTCTCCATACCTCGTAGAATATTCGTTATTTCGAGGTCATTCTCAAACCTTCAGAAAGTCGCCAAATCTGGCAACCCCCCTCTTCGAACTTCGGCATATGGCAACCCTAGATTCACGTCATGGGAGAGGATGGCTATAAGGGTGTTTTCTACGTCTGGTTTTCAGAAGAGGCTCCAGAGCATTTTTCGCGCTGGTAACGAAATATAATAAAAATGACTCCCGATAAAGTAATGGAACTAATGTCTCACATTTTATTCATTCGCAACATTTTTTTTTTCTTTTCCAATGGCCAGGCAATTGATATATCATCATTCGCCCATAAACCGGCCAGAACCGTGAACCTGTTAGCCGTCACATGGCGTTGCCCCAGTGCACCAGTGGGGGGTCGGAACACGCCGCGCCCAACGACACAATAACCATGCCTGAAGGTGGGACTCGAACCCACAACTCGGCAGCCGAACGATCGCTAGGAAACGCTTGCCTTGACCACTGCGTCGGCCTTTCGCAACAAAAAACTTAAGCATATAGTTTTGTTGCGCCTTTTCATTTAGGCTTCCGAATTTACGAAATATCCAAAGTAGATTAAGAATAAATATTTGTAATCACACAATTTTACACATTCTAAATCGTAATATTCATAATTTCTGTGGAAATTTTCAAGCCTTGTCTGTCCACGATTATGTACCAAAATCGGTTCTCAAGCCACTTGCATTTTGCAATTCCCTTTAATTCATTGTCAAGTTCCTCAATAACGTATTCAAGGCACACTTACTCACTTGTGTGGAACTTACTACGTTCAGCTTTTAATTAATTGATTTTGCTAAAAGGGGAAAGTATTCATGTCCGCCGCTAACCAATCAGAGAGGCCATCTGTCTCCCCGTATCAATCAGAAGCTGGTTCATTCACAGCTCCGTTAAAAGGTCAAAGTTACAGGTAATTTTTAGTTTTGTCAGCGTAGTAAATTATGCTTCTATGATTTATGGCGTTGTTCTATGCGGTTTGGCTTTAAGCGGTTGCACTTTAGAGTTTGTATAAAGGTTGATTTTAAGTGGAATAGATACTTTGAAAGTTATGTTTTCCGTAATATATGTTTTGAAATAGTAAAATATCTTTGAAAAACTTCACATTGAAATAATTTTAAAAATTTAGTAAAGATCGTCTGCTGTTCTGGTATTGTGAGAAATCGATATTATTGTGGGAATTCATATTGTGGGAAAACAATTTTGTGGACTTTGTGCAGCATGCCCGTCAAATGGTTGCCCGCGACACGCATTTTAATTCCAAATAGGCAATTTGGAAATTGAGTGGTGTTTACATGTGTCAGTATTATTAAAATAGCAGGCGCTTTGGCAAATAGTTGAACGCTACTATGCAAGCGTTAAGAAAATAGAATAATTTGGATTAAAACGAAAGGAGAAATTGATTTTGGTTCAAATCAAGCGAGGGCTTATTTAGAACCCGTGCAATATGGTATTTCGTTCTACGTATTTAAATTAATAAATAAAATCATCTGCCGTATAAACACATTTAATTTCGTTGGAAAGCAACGTGATCCAATTTTCTTTTAAATAAAGTTTCGGGAGATAATCGTCTGCATAATGCTATTTCTATGGAAATTTTAATTTTGGATGGTTTTAATCTGGATAAAATTGATAAATTAAATAAAATTGTCTAACGTATGGGTAAAATGTAATGCAATTGGAAAGCAACATATTTTTTCTTTTTTTTTTTCTTTCCTGGTCCTAGAAACTCAAAACAAGTACGGGATTACGCGTAGTGCAGTAGAGAATGCCAAAATTGAAATAAACATCTGCCCAAAACTGTGTCTTTGCATACAAAACAGACAAGCAAACAAACTGGCTTTCAATTTTTACCTTCCTTATATACATAATGTATAAAGAAAGTATTGTGACGGGGTCGGAAATTCGAATTCGAGTTTTCGACGTGAGAGTACGTTTCAAGCATACCTGATCACGAGTCAAACATTTTTAAGGTGATGTCTGTGTGTGTCAGTGAGTCTGTGGAGACGATATCTCACGAACGAATGGAGGGATTCGAATGAAATTTGGTACAAAAATCACACTCCGTGAATACTGGAAGCCTATTGTTTTTAAACGTAATCTAATGTTCAGAACGCCCCTAAATTTTCGAGTGAAATTTTGAAAAAATCATCAGAAAATCAAAATCATTACATAAACTTGACATAAACTTTAGAACGCTGGCATGAACCGTTCTCGAGATATTGCACATTTTTCAAATAAATTTATCAGAAAATCCCATAAATTAAAACAAAATATTAACTCTTGAGAAACATGTTCATTTTTCATATATAATATCATGCGATAAATTTGGTGACATCATTCTCGTGGATCTAGCTCGTTCCATTCATGAGAAAAGATACTTTGAGTAATACTTTTGTATTTGTACACCAATAGTAATTTATCTACTATAAGAATAACTTATTTCTCTGTCCATAACGCTTGGCGAGATTTTGGCGACGAATTTAGCGGAATGTCGCCAACTTGGCGATGTTTTGAAATGTTGCCAAATCATTGAAAATCTCGGCAAATGGATAAAAATGACGCTAAATCAATGAAAATGACGACTAATTGTCGAAAATTCAATATCTTGGAAAGAATATAAGTATCTGCTATAAGAAAAACCTATTTTTTTTTTACTGTAAAAGTAGTAAATTCATTGCATTATATAAGGAAAGTCATGTGTCGCCTACATCAGATTTTTTACCTATATATTTGTGTGAAAATATTTTTTCGCAATTACAACAATTGCAACCGACAAATCGACGCCACTTCTATACATGGTTTTATTGCAACAATAACAACACTTGTCACACCATATTTAATGGTCGTGTATAAGGCAATCCCCGTACGCATTTCATCTAGCAGAAACTATAAGAATAGTAAACGTGCCGGTAATCTAATAATTTAACACCACAAATGGAACATCCGGGGACATTCTCTTATTCGTTGCCGCAGTATTTATATGGAAAGATAGATAAACGTGTCTGAAATGACAAGATCAGAGACTGGGTCTCTAATTCGCCGTCATTCGGATTTACGGAAATGTCATTTTCCGTCCAAATAAAACGGACGGAAATGAAATTTGGATTCGGTGTTTGTTGATCCCTCTTATTCTTGATAGGAATTTTATGTGTTTTCTTTGGTGATACTAAAATAGAATATCGAATCTCACACTGTAAGACATTTGCAAGCATGTTACTGAAAGTTTCAGGGGAATCAGCTGTCCATAATGGGGAGTAGGGTTCTTGATAGTTATGATAATATATATATATATATAAATTTATATAATTATTTATTAATTATATAAATAAATAAAAATGAAAAATAATGAACTAAGTAAAAAAAAATTAGAAAAATAAAAAAAATCGGAAAATAAGATGCATTAATATTAATGTTTTGAATTTTATTTTCGCAAAAAAATTGTAACTTTTGCCAGTATTGAAACTACGATTTGAGCGCCCTTATAATGGTGTATAGTGGCATTCTCGTTTATCCAGTTTTCCTATGAATTACTTGTTTAGTAAGAATTTTCATCTTTGATTCATGTTCATATTCAGGATTGCATAAATGGGATGTTCATATTCTGAATTGCTTGTCCGGTCTCCAGCTTAGACTCACTGGACGGGTCTGGGAGTATTACTGTGAACGTTCGTACTGCCTCCCTGGTAGAATTTCGACTTGTTCATTTCGGTGCTTCTTGATAGTTAAGCTGTTGAGGTTGATCGTGTATACACGTGGGGGAAGAAGAAGGGTTCATGCCGCGTGGTAATACAAATTTTCTTAATGTATCCTATTTTCATTTTTTGATGCATGTAGTCTGGGTTGGAGTGTTTATAGTAATGTACTATTGCTCTATCTGAAACAGGCATGTGTTTGGGTTAGTTAGAGTTAAATACTCAGACCTGAGGAGGAATTTAACTCTGACTAATCATCGAATTTGGGATGGTGCTGTTCTCTTCTCTTATCGGCATTATGGCCGTAAATTTGCTTCTTTGGTGATGTTAATATTACTTGCATGTTTTTCTTTTAATATTACATAATTTTTTTATTATTACATATTTCTAATATATATATATATATATATATATATATATATATATATATATATATATATATATATATATATATATATATATATATATATATATATATAACAAGAAAAATAAATCATACATAAAGCTTTGATTATGAAACGCTTTCCAACTGAAATACAATTTTATTTAAACATCTCTAAAATGCGATACATTCAGCGCTGATGTATTTTCTTTTTTTATATATATATCAGCCTGCATTTTGCAGCTAGAATAATTTGGACTGAAAATTTGGCACTACAGGACTAGGACTATAACGGTCAAAACCTGAAAATCTGACGTAGGCAGTACGCTACTTTTCCTACAGACACAAATTCATTCTCTCTTTCTGTCTTTCACAATTCTTAAAATTCAGTTTAATTGCACAAATTGATATTGATCATTATTTTAAATATAATACATTCGCAGTTTCAATTCAATTTTCGTTTTCGCTTGGCGACTGGGCGTAATTTCAAAGGCGGCTTGATAAAGATGCAAAAAACTAAAATATCTCGAGAACGATTAGCACTAGGGTTATGCAGTCGGTCTTACTTTTTTCCTCGCCAAACATTACGAAAAAAAAAAATTAAAACAGGCTTTGAAACATTTGAGCGTACATAGTCTTTAATTTTAAATTATAGCGATTTCTGAGGGACATCCTACAAATAAGGACATGTTCCTTTTTTCTGAATCGTACCAAAATCGAATCGGCACCAGAAACTTATTTACCAGAATTGACACCCACAACTGCCTTATCTGCCGAATTACCGCTAAGTTTGCAGAGAATTGAAGAAATTAGGATTCCTGTTTCGAAAGTGAAGTAAGATGGGCGAAAATTGTCAATTATAAAGTTGTACAGTGTTCTTTATTTAGTATGGAAAGAAAGATGTGCGGTTTGCACATTTCATGTATGACGATAAAAAAGGGGATAAGAAAATATTTCTTTCATTAAATTGGGCTTAATTGCACAAAATGACACTCTTAATTATTTGAAATTACACTGAATTTCCACTTCTAATTCAATTTTCGTTTTCATTTGGTAACTGGGCGCATTTTCAAAGCCGGCGTAACAAAAATGCAAAAAACTAAAATAGCTGAGAACGGGCTAGTCCTAGAGTATTGAAGTTGGTCTTTTCATTGTCGAAAATTACGTATAATACGTACATTTAATTGAAAAATTCAGCATGCGTAGTCTTTTACTTTATATTTTGACAATTTTTGCGGGCCATTCCGCAAATAAAAAAATTTGATGTGGGTAACACATGACTTCCCTTATATAATGCGATGAATTTACTACTTTTACAGTAAAAAAAATCGGTTATTCTTATAGTAGATACTTATATTCTTTCCAAGATATTGAATTTTCGACAACTCGTCACCATTTTTATTGATTTTGCGTCATTTTTATCCATTTGGCGAGATTTTCGTTAATTTGGCAACATTTAAAAAGTCGCCAAGTTGGTGACATTCCGCCAAATTCGTCGCCAAAATCTCGCCAAGCGTTATGGACGAAGAAATAAGTTATTCTTATAGCAGGTAAATGACTATTGGCATTCAAATGCAAAATTATTACTCAAAGTATCTTTTCTCATGAATGGAACGAGCTAGATCCACGAGAATGATGTCACCCAATTTATCGCATGGTATTACATATGATAAGTGAACATGTTTCTCAACAGTCAATTTTTTGTTTTAATTTATGGGATTTTTTGATCAAAAATGTGCAATATCTCGAGAACGGTTCGTGCTAGCGTTCTAAAGTTTATGCCAATCGTTTTCTAAGGGAAAATTACATAAGAAATATCTATTTGCGTAACTTTATTAAAGGTTTTGTTTTTTTGATGATTTTTTCAAAATTTCACTCGAAAATTTAGGGAGGTTCTGAACATTCGATTACGTTTAGAAACAATAGACTTCCAGTATTCACGGATTATGATTTTAGTTCCAAATTTCATTTGAATCGCTCCATTCTTTCGTGAGATATCGTTTCCACAGACTCACTGACACACACACACCCACATACATACTTTCACACACACACACCCACATACATACTTTCACACACACACACCCACACACATACTTTCACACACACACACACACACAGACATCACCTCAAAAATGTTTGATTCGTGATCACGGATGCTTGAAACGTGCTCTCCCGTCGAAAACTCGAATTTGAATTTTCGACCCCGTCACAATACTTTCCTTATACATTATGCATATAAGGAAAGTAAAAAACAGCAGGTTCTTTTTTTCCCGAATCGTATCAAAATCTAATTGGCGCCAGGGTAATATACAAGTAACTTGCCTTTTAAAATTTTATAAAATTTTGTCAATTTGTTTTTGAGGTAGAGTGAATACATGCACAAACACCCACAGAGAGAGAGACACATACACACACGTCACTCTAAAAATAGTTGTTTCGTATTCCAGAAGTTCCAAAGATCTGTCGAAAACTTGAGTTGCGAATTTCGACATGATTCCAATACTTTCCTTACACATTAACCATTATTTGTAGGGAAGTAAAAGATAATTATTGCACTAGAGGATTGTTTTTATACAACATTTGTTGTTTACCGCAATAAAGAATAATTCTAAATAAATTAATATTAGCTTCTTACACGGATTATTACTTTTCCATGTGCCTTTTTCATCCCGATAATTACGATATAAGTGGAGCTGAATTGCAATGGAACTGATCTTTTAAAAGCATTATTACCTTTTGTTCCTTTTCCAGGGCAATCAAAGACTGGCTATTTTCTTATAATTCAATTGAAATTGAGAAATTTCTCCGTATTGATAGCTAATTATTTACCTGCTTTGATTATCATCATTACCCTTTTATTGTGTACATTTATCGTTTTAAATGCTATATTGCAATGATTTATTGTAATTGTTTCATCTATAACTGTTTTTATGTTTGCTACTATAATTACCGTGTTTATTCATCTCCTTCTATGAGACTATTTTTTGGGAGTGGGCTTTCGTGTATTCTGTAATCTCCTTTCTTTAACTATACAAGTATATTAAAGATAATAAAGGTATTAATTACTATATGGAAATATAAGTGCGTGTGACAGTTAAGTGGAGCCACTTAATCCAGACAATTACCATTTCTTTTAATTAAACTTTTCGTAGTATGTCGAAAATATCATGAGACATTTCACTAAATTAGCAGTGTGGTAATTTATTTAACTAGCTTAATTAGCCAGAAAATCTTGTCGCATTTTTTAGCCCCCAAACAAATAATCATTGTTCCCCCACAATTGTGTTTACAAGTTTGTAAACATTTTAATTAGCGGAATACTTTTAAATAATTCCAAAAATAAACAAAAATATTCTATCCAAGTCTAACGGCATTGTCTGGGGGTGATCTGCCCTAATCTTGTAATGAGACTGTCCTAATGGAATGTCACAATTATTCATTATTATATGTCCTCCCACTATTATTCTTACAAGTTTGTAAACATTTTTTTTAATGGAATACTTTTTAAATAATTCCAAAAATAAGCAAAAACATTCTATCCAAGTCTAACGGCATTGTCTCGGGTAATCTGCCCTAATCTTGTAATGAGACTGCCCTAATGGAATGTCATAATTATTCATTATTATATGTCATTATTATATGTCCTCCCACTATTATTCTTACAAGTTTGTAAACATTTTCTTTAGTGGAATACCTTTAAATAATTCCAGAAACAAACAAAAATATTCTATCCCAGTCTAACAGCACTGTCTCGGGTACCTTTAAAATATCTCGGGTACCTTTAGTGGAATACCTTTAAAAAGGCTGTCCTAATGGAATGCCATAATTATTCATTATTATATGTCCTCCCACAATTATTCTTACAAGTTTGTAAACATTTTCTTTAGTGGAATATCTTCAAATAATTCCAGAAACAAACAAAAATATTCTATCCCAGTCTAACAGCACTGTCTCGGGTAATCTCTCTCTTAATCTTGTAAAAAGGCTGTCCTAATGGAATGCCATAATTATTCATTATTATATGTCCTCCAACAATTATTCTTACAAGTTTGTAAACATTTTCTTTAGTGGAATATCTTCAAATAATTCCAGAAACAAACAAAAATATTCTATCCCAGTCTAACAGCACTGTCTCGGGTAATCTCTCTCTTAATCTTGTAAAAAGACTGTCCTAATGGAATGCCATAATTATTCATTATTATATGTCCTCCCACAATTATTCTTACAAGTTTGTAAACATTTTCTTTAGTGGAATATCTTCAAATAATTCCAGAAACAAACAAAAATATTTTATCCAAGTCTAACGGCACTGTCTCGGGTAATCTCTCTCTTAATCTTGTAAAAAGGATGTCCTAATGGAATGCCATAATTATTCATTATTATATGTCCTCCAACAATTATTCTTACAAGTTTGTAAACATTTTCTTTAGTGGAATACCTTCAAATAATTCCAGAAACAAACAAAAATATCCAAGTCTAACGTCATTGTCGCGGAATATCCCCCCTAATCTTGTAACGGGCTGCCCTAATGGAATGTCATCGGTCAGAGCTGGTACCTTGTACGTTTGGATCATTATATTGGATCTTTTCTGCTCAGATTCGTGTGGAACTGCATTCCTAGAATTTTCGATTCAGCATTAT